>CM038796.1:170945485-171104837 GCA_021764765.1 Vicia sativa
TGCTCTGACCTTTAAAGTTGGAGTGTAGGCTTGGAGAAACTTATTTTTGGGATACCAGCAGTAGCAACCCAGGTTTAGGAATTCGGTGCTTTTATTTGAAAAAGGAAAAACAGAACCGATGGTGGGGGTTATTGATAATTAAACATGAATTACTTGAGCCGAGGATAAAACCCCAATTGTTTGGGCGAGGTTGGGAGGTGCCAAGTTAATTGTTAGGAGGATGTCGGTTTCAAAGTCGGAGAGGGAATTTAATGCGAACTCCTCATGACTCGATAAAAAGTAAAACCATTCAGATTAAGCTCCTTTGGGACGGATCATACAAACACTCTCCCGGACTCACGAGTTCTAGTATCACGTCATCCTCGTTTCACAGTAGGCGAGACATTTCGAAGGCGCTTGAGCGGCGATTTCCTCATCTGTGTCGAGACTTGGCAAAGCCTCTGACTTCTCCTTTAATCAATGGTTGGTTTCCATTATCGGCTCCGACACACGAAGAGTCGGAGTCGAATCACTATCGAGTAAAAACTTGGCGAAACCCTATCAGTAACTCTCTTTGGGTGGTTACCTCTGGGCATCACTCATCTCGCGCATGCATTCCTCGACGAGTTTCGTTCCTCGTTTCCTAAGTGGATTTCGCGCCAAAATCATCGCATTCCCTAATAACGACCATGTTTGGATTAAAACAAAAGCAATGTAAAGAAAGAGGATACAGAGTTGATGATCGATTGGTGAAAGAAGGGTTTGAGCAATGCAAAAAGTGCGATGGGGTTTTGAAAATATGTGAGGAGAATTTCCTAGAGGCGAATAAATGTGATATAATGATTAGGAGGGAAAGAAGGCGTAAATCGGGTTTCCCTATTTATAGGGTAATCATTCTAGACGGTGGTAGTTGAGTTTTGGAGGCACATGGCTCACGTGCCATACTTTAAAGGTTTTAAAATATGCATCTCGCTAGGGATTAAGAATTGAGCTGTTTGGTGAGCAGTTCAGGAGCTTAAACCGTGCGACCAAGGGGCTATGATCATGCATAAAATCCTCGGCCGAGATGGATATGCGGAGGAGGATTGCGGAGTCGGGATAGGTGTCGGGCTCAGGATGAGGTCCTTATCAGACATGGATCTCATGGAAGGGCATGAGGTCGGTTTGGATCCGAGTGTAGCTCGTCGGTTGATTCGATTTAGAGGTTTGAGTAGAGAGCGTTATCAACTATGAAGATGAAGAGTTCCAAGAGTCTTTATGAGGCGTTACTGAGCGAATCATTACAAGTTAATGACTAACTTCACCTTTCAAACCATGGTTAATGCCAAAGCGTTATGGAAGGAAGAAATAGCTCCATGGATGGGCGGATATAAATAGGGCTCCCCCAGTGGATAAACAAGACAATGATAAGCTTGGAACTTGAGTTCGACACTTGAGCTTCCAAATCCTAAAATATCTTTAATAAGGTTTTCTGCAAAACGGTAAGAACACCGACTTGAACTCCATGATTCTTTGATTCAGTTAAAAACTCTTGGCCATTTGTTTCGCACTATCACGATCATTAACCCTCGATCAATTGATCAAATCACTCACCGTACACGATTTCAATTAAGATTTTCGGTTTAGGGTTCTTCACGTTTTACGGAAAATCAATCATGTTAAACAAAATAAATGAAATTAACCACGCCATCGTGTTCCTTGTTAAATTTTGGTCAAGTTTGATGTTTACATCATGTATTTTCATTGAGAAACAAAAATCCATGGGATGAAGGATCGGGAAGAAGAACAAGGCTACGGCGTGTTTTGAATTCAAATATCATGTTTAAAATATATTTAGTTGGTTTAATCACAATACGGATGTATTGCCGCCCAGTGATTGCCACTCACTCTTAAGACTCTCATGCCATGCCTTGCCTTGAGGTCCCGGGTTCGAGTAGCCTTAGGACCTTTTTGCAAACTTTTTTAATTTTCCATTCATATGTTTTTACAAACTTTGACATTTTCAAAACCCAATCAAAACTCCTCATTTTGAGGTGATTTTTTGTACACTTGTCAATTAATGTATCTATTTTATGATAGTGCAAAAATTTTCAGAAAAAACTTTCATCCGATTATATTTTGATCGAGCCGAAAACGGTACTTTTGAGTACTTTTCTAAACACCTTTAAAGGTGATTTTTTCAAACTTTCTAAACCCGATTCTTTTCAAAACTTCTTACAAGTAAACTTCACATTTCAAAAACACTTTCAAATAACATTCTTCAAAACTTTTCATAACACTTGCATCTTTTTCCATGATCGATCCGATTAAACGATGAAACCGAATTCGTTTTCTCTCGTTTTTCTTAACCGATCATGGGCCTCCCTTACGGTGTAAGTCCCAACATTCTTTATGTACATACATATTTTCCTTGTACATATCAAATTCTTTTCATATACATACAAATTTTTTCCTGTAAATACTCAAACACAGATAAACTTCGATCGTTTGTTTTCGTTTCGTCTGTATGTACACTGAATACCATTGGTTTTGTAAGGAGCATTGTTCCCGGTGAAACTGCGTTTAAACCAATGGCTACCATCATGGTGTAAGCCCCAACCCTCCTATGTACATCCACAGCTCATCGTACATAAATACTCGTTCGTGTACATATTTACTTCCTTGTACACATCCAAACTTGTGAATAATCAAGTTACGCTCATTTTAAACGTTCGTTTCACAGACACTTGTTTATATTTCCTTCATAAACTCTTGTAAATAAACATCATGCATTGTTTATATTTCCTTCATAAACTCCTGTGAATACATATCACACATACACTTGTTTATATAACTGTCTAGTTATAACGTAACAACTAGTCTAATCAATAGGCTCCCCACAGTACTAGCCTCCTCTTGGGCTTTATGCAAGACAACTCATCCCTGCAGTACTAGCCTCCTCTTGGGCTTTGTACAAGATAACTCATTCATCTGAGTTTAGCCTCCTCTTAGGCTTCATATAAGAAAACTCATTCATCTGATTTTAGCCTCTGCTTAGGCTTCATATAAGGCAACACTCCCCTGTTGAGTTAGCCTCCTGTTGGGCTTCGTTCAAAAGAACTCCTCATTGAGTTTAGCCTTCTCTTGGGCATCATACAAAGAAATAGACCAGGAAATCTCTTAACAGCCTCCTATTGGGCTTCCAATACAAAGAGGATGGTTTCCCGGTGAAATCTCTTTTAAAGCCAAAGCCAGCCATACCCTATAGCTTCCTCTTGAGCTTCATACAAGGACCCAAGATGACCCTCGATGACCCTCGGAATGCCTTCTCTTGGGCTTAAAATACAAGGACCCATGGGCTTCTTAAAAGCATCCCCCTAATCCAATCAATTTCTCCTAGAGATTTAGACGTTTATCATCTCTATGGAAGAAGTATCTCATCTATCACATCACATCTGATTAAAAACTTTTCAAACTTTTTCAAACAAAAACATCTCTTAATCGTAAGTGGTAGCTTGTACACTCAAGCAAAACACCCAATGCTTACAATTAAAAGATTCAATCATCTTTTTCAAAACATCTTTCTTAAACATGTAAGTGGTAACGCTTGTACACTCAAGCAAAACACCTATAACTTACGACGAAAGATTCATCAATCCTTTCAAAATGTATGTGATGAAATAGATTAGATACATTTTTCATTAAGATGACATTTATGCATCTCTTACTAATATCCGTTGCTTTCCACTAGCATAAGTGGGAACTACGATTGCTCGACTTTCTCAACATCCCTTTGAGAATCGTGAGCCTGAGGTCTTATCCTTGGCGAGCAAACTTCTTTCTCCCTCAAACCAAACAAACCATAGATCCCTTTAAATCCGAGCTACAAATGCTCTGATTCCCACTAGGGGATATGTATGCAGAAGATCCAAAGATCTTTGCAAGCACAATAATAACAAACATTAGGATCCCACATAATCTATCCTTCTTAAAATTCCAAAGGAGAAACTTTCCCAATCATAGAAATAGCAATTAAAACACACAAATATATCAAACATATTCATATAAAAAGCTATGGATAACCATATATATTTAGGGTGCTCCATCTATTCCCTTTATATAACAAACCCCCTTACCCGGAATCTCCCCAATGCGTTGCGTCTAGTTTGCGCTAGTCGTTACGCATATCAAAATCAATTGAGGGTATTAACAGCTTTCCCCTTTTTCATAATCATTAAATCATCTTTTCTTGTGTTGAAAATAATAAAGCTTGATGCTCGCGGCATCTTTATAAACAAATCAAAAGAGTAAATCGTTTCGATCCAGAGGATCCGAATTCATATTCGATTCCCTCGCGCGTCACTTGTTAACGCGAACACTTGTGCGGTCAAGAAGGCGTCTTTGCACTAGTATGGTTGTGGCCCAATCTTACTTGCGTTGGACGTAGGCGGGATCGTGATGCCACATAAGAAAGTTCATGGTTGAAATCGTCGCGGATGAACTCCATTTAGGATAGATCCATTGTCTAGCAGTTTGTTGTGCAAGTCTCTTGACATATATGCACTCGTGACTCATCGAGGGTGTCGGAGTGATGACCGGTGCATATAGGTATAACTTCTGGATTCCTCGCACACTGGTGCGGGTCTGCATATTATTGTGTTGATACGTTGTGTTATCACCTTATTGGTTTCTTATGGGACTACCAATGGTGGTGTCACCCCTTTTGTGTACTTGTACCGAGCAGTGAGGCGAAGCCCGGATTCTAGGTAAATCCATTTTTTATGCATGTACCTTGTAGAACTGAGCGGACCCCTAAGATAGGGAGGCTCACTAAGATTTAGTAATCTCACCCCATTCCAACTATTATTTTTTAGATTCTTTGAGGCAGGATCGTGGCAAGGGTAAGATGGCTCAGCTTGCGATGATGTTTCCTGGCGATGTTCTCCTCTTTTGTTATCTTTTCCGCTTATGTATCATCCAGATATTATTATTCTTTTGGGATATGTATTATTCTGGCCATGACAGTTTCGACAAAAATTGTAACCTGTACTAATACTCATTTATGTTATGCTGCTTATGTATGACTTCATTTATCATTATAACACCATATACGTATTATCCTAGGCTATGGTATGTATGGGGTGTTACTATACTTCCTTTGATTGCCTTTTGAGTAGTATACTGGATGTCGTATTCGGTCAAGATCATTTTCCATCTTGCTATTCTTCCGGAGAGAGCAGGTTTCTCGAATATGTATTTTATCGGATCCATCTTGGAGATCAACAAGGTAGTGTGAGTCAACATATACAGTCTTAGTCAGCGAGCAGCCCAAGCCAAAATGCTGCAAGTTTTCTCAAGCTGTGAGTATCTTGTTTCACAGTCGGTAAACTTTTTTGCTAAGGTAGTATATTGCATACTCTTTTCGACCAGACTCGTCATGTTTCCCCAACACACACCCCATGGAGTTCTCTAATACTGTCAAGTACATGATAAGAGGTCTTCCTTTGGCAGGTGGTATCAAGATAAGAGGATTTTATAGGTACTCCTTGATTTTGTCAAAAGCTGTCTGGCAATCGTCGTTCCATTTCACTACTTGATCTTTCTTCAGTAGCTTGAAGATTGGCTCGCAAGTGGCAGTTAGATGTGCAATGAATCTGGAAATGTAGTTTAGTCGTCCTAAGAAACCTTTGACTTCCTTTTCGGTACGGGGAGCTAGCATTTCTTGAATAGCTTTAACCTTGGCAGGGTCAACTTTGATACCTTTACCACTAACAACGTATCCTAGGAGTTTACCGGATCTGACTCCAAAGGTGCACTTATTAGGATTAAGTCTTAGTCTGTATTTCTTCAGTCTATCAAACAGCTTTCGCAAATGATCGAGATGTTCTTCTTCAGTTTGTGATCGGGCTATCATGTCGTCAACGTAGTCTTCTATCTCATGATGAATCATGTCATGAAATAAAGCTACCATGGCACGTTAATATGTGGCGCCAGCGTTCTTCAGTCTGAATAGCATGACTTTGTAATAGAATGTGCCCTACTGTGTAAAGAAAGTAGTCTTTCCATGTCTTCGGGAGCCATTTTGATCTGATTGTAACCGGAGAAACCATCCATGAAGGAGAAAACCTTGTGTTGAGCGGTGTTATCAACCAGGACATCAATATGAGGAAGTGGGAAACCGTCTTTCGGACTCGCTCTGTTCAGATATCGGTAGTCCACACACATACATACTTTGCCATCCTTCTTAGGTATAGGCACCACGTTCGCAACCCACTGTGGATAAGAAGTAACGGCTAGGAAACCGGCCTTAAATTGTTTCATAACTTTGGCTTTGATTTTCTCGGACATCTCAGGACGCATACGACGAACCTTCTGCTTCATAGGGAGAAAACCTTCTTTCGTCGGTAGTCGGTGTACCACAATGTCAATGTCTAAGTCTAGCATGTCTTCGTAGGACCAAGCAAAAATCTCGATATAGTCTCACAACATCTAGACCAATCTCTTTTTGACATTGCTCTCAAGACCTACTCTTATCTTGATTTCCTTTCTGTCTTCGTCAGTACCTAGATTCACAATCTCAACTGGCTCCTCCTGTGGTTGTATAACCTGTTCTTCCTGTTGTAGCAGTCTGACAAGTTCTCCTGACACTTCACAATCTTCCTCACCTTCGTCTTCGGCATGGTAGATCGGATTATCGAAGTCATATTTAGCAATAGCAGAGTCGTTGTTGACGAGATTCAGAGTGAATCTGTAGTGTATCATGTGGGTGTGTGTAAGAACACATAGCTTTTTGAAAGGGTGATAAAGTAAAAAGAAAAATAAAGAGCACGGTATTT
Source organism: Vicia sativa (assembly GCA_021764765.1). Lineage (NCBI taxonomy): Eukaryota > Viridiplantae > Streptophyta > Magnoliopsida > Fabales > Fabaceae > Vicia > Vicia sativa. The sequence continues at coordinate 170,952,280 of CM038796.1, forward strand.
GAATGCAAAAGTCCAATGATTTATTGAATTAAAATATGCGAATGACAAATAATAACCCTCACAAACGAGCCGTGGTGACCTGGGCAAGGCACTAGGCTTAAAGTTTATTGTTCAAAGAGTAAAAAAAGTGAAAAGCATAACAGAAAAAAGCAATTACTCCTGTCTAAAGGAGATTGATATAACGTCTTCGATCTTCCAATTGTTGAGTCCATCGTCTGGGAAGATCCAATTGTTGATGTCGAAGTCGCTGTCGTCGTCCCTTATAGCATGGACTCTTTTTTTGTTGATGTGGAAAGGAAGTTTGCTGGCATGTTTGCAGCGTATCATCTTCTGACCTTTGATAGTGAAGCCTAAACCAGTCTTGTAAGATTTGAATGGAAAATCGGGGAGCTGACCCCAAATAGTACAGTCTCCTTCTTCAACCGCAGCTTTGGCGTCTTTTAGTGAGGCCATCTTCGGTGGAACTCTAGTAACTTTAGGAGTAACAAGAGAGTCAACAGGCATGACTCGTGGAATTACTTCGAAAGCTTGAAAGGGGGTTTCGATGAATTCACCTTCCATCTCTATGTATCGGAATGACTGTAGATGGCTTACCATATATTCCTCTTCTCCACATACTGTAACAATCTTCCCCTTCATTGGGTACTTCAGCTTCTGATGTAGGGTAGAGGTGACAGCGCCTACCCATGTATCCGAGGGCGTCCGAGTAGGCAAGAGTAGCTGGACAACTATCCATGACAAAGAAAGTAGAGTCAGAAGTCTGAGAACCGACTTTAACTGAAAGGTTGAGCTCTCCAAGTACTGTTCTTTTAGAACCATCAAAAGCTCTTACGATTATGTCATTGGGCTTCATGACCACTTCTTCAGCATTAAGTCGGTCGAGAGCGCTCTTCGGCAGAACATTCAGAGAAGAACCAACATCAGAGAAACCTAAACCATTGTTGATGGTCAGGCTAGCAATACAACCTTCGAATTGATCAGCCGTAGTGTCTTGCGGTATGTGAGCATTCTTCAGAAACTTTACTAAGGCTTTAGCATGAGCCTCGGAGGACAATAGCAGAGCTAGCATGGATATCTTGGACGGAGTTTGTCCCAATTGTTCAACAGCATTGTAGTCGCTCTTCTTGATGATCTTCAGAATTTCCTCCATTTCTTGCTTGGAGGTATCTGTTCGCGTTAAAAAGTAACGAACGAGGGAATCGAATCGGAATTTGAATATCTAGCTCGAAACAATTTACTCTTTTGATTTGTTTTTAAAGATGTCGCGAGCATCAAGCTTTATTGTTTCCAAAACAAGAAAAATGAGATGAAAAAAGGGAAAGCTGCAATACCCTCAATAAATAATGATATGATGTGCGACTAGCGTGAACTAGACGCAACGCATTAGGGAGAGATCTGAGCAAGGGGGTTTGTTATATAAAGGGAAAGATGTGGCACCATATATATATATATATATATATATATATAGTTATCTATAGCCTTATTTATATATATGAATATTTTTGATATGTTTGTGTGTTTTAATTTTCTATTCTATTCTTGGGAAATTTCTCCTTTGGATTTTAAAAAAAGGGGTAGGTTGTGGGATCCTAGGTTTTTTTATTATTGTGCTCGCAAAGATCATTGGGATCTTACGCATACATATCCTTAATGGGAATCGAGCATCATAGCTCGGATCTAAGGGAGCTATGGTTTTGTTTGGTTTGAGGGAGAAAGAAGTATGCTCGCCAAGGATGAGACCTTGTGCCTACGTATTCTCAAAGGGAGGTTGAGAAATTCAGAGCAATCGTAGTTCCCACTTATGCTAGTGGAAGCAAAGTGTGTTATTAAGAGACAAAGACAAATGTCATCTTAATGAAAAAATGTATCTAATCTATTTCATCACATACATTTTGAAGGGTTGATTGATTGAATCTTTCATCGTAAGTATTAGGTGTTTTGCTTGAGTGTACAAGCGTTACCACTTTCGAGTTAAGAAATATGTTTGAAAGATGATTGAATCTTTAATTGTAAGTTTTGGTGTTTTGGTGTTTTGCTCGAGTGTACAAGCGTTACCACTTACAGTTAAACGATGTTTTTGTTTGAAAAGAGTGTGATTTGAAAAGAGTTTGATTGTATGTGATGTGATAGATGAGATACTTCTTCCATAGAGATGATAAATGTCTAAATCTCGGAGAAATTGATCATGGATTAGGGGATTCTTTTAAAAGCCCGTGGGTCCTGTATTGTAAGACCAAGAGGAGGCATTAGAGGGTCATCGAGGTCCTTGCATTGTGAGCCCAAGAGGAGGCATTAGAGGGTCATCGAGGGTCTTGTATGAAGCTCAAGAGGAAGCTATAGGGTGCGGTGGTGTTCGCGTTAAAGGTGGCAGCTAGAGGTTTGAGCGTGAATTCAAATTCTCTGGCAAAACGATTTACTCTTTTGATTTGTTTATAAAGATGCATGAGCATCAAGCTTTATTATTTTCAACACAAAATATGATTTAATGATTATGAAAAGGGAAAGTGAAATACCCTCAATTGATATTGGTATGCATAACGACTAGCGTAAACTAGGCATAGCGCATTGGGGAGATTACGAGTAAGGGGATTGTTATATAAAGGGAATAGATGGAGCACCCTAAATATATATAGTTATCTATAGCTTTATATATGAATATGTTTGATATATTTGTGTGTTTTAATTGCTATTTCTATGATTGGGAAAGTTTCTCCTTTGGGATTTTAAGAAAGGCAGTTATGTGGGATCCTAGTGTTTGTTATTATTGTGCTCGCAAAGATCATGGATCTTCTACATACATATCCTAGTGGGAATCGAGCATTTGTAGCTCGGATCTGAGGGTTCTATGGTTTGTTGGTGCGAGGGAGAAGAAATTTGCTCGGCAAGGATGAGACCTTGTGCCTACGTATTCTCAAAGGGATGTTGAGAAAGTCGAGAGCAATCGTAGTTCCCACTTATGCTAGTGGAAAGCAGCGGGATGTTAGTAAGAGGCAGACAAATGTCATCTTAATGAAAAATGTATCTAATCTATTTCATCACATACATTTTGAAAAGTTTGGTGATTAAAATCTTTAGTAAGTAAGTTATAGGTGTTTTGCTTGAGTGTACAAGCGTTACCACTTACATGTTTAAGAAAGATGTTTGAAAAAAGATGATTGAATCTTTTAGCGTAAGTATTGGGTGTTTTGCTTGAGTGTACAAGCGTTACCACTTACAATTAAGAGATGTTTTGTTTGGCAGTTTTGAAAAGAGTTTGAAAAGTTTTTGTTGTATGTGATGTGATAGATGAGATACTTCTTCCATAGAGATGATAGATGTCTAAATCTCGAGGAGAAATTGGTTGGATTCAAGGGATACTTTTAAAGCCCATGGGTCCTTGTATTGTTAGCCCAAGAGGAGGTCAGGGTCATCGGTCATCGAGGGTCCTTGTATGAAGCTCAAGAGGAAGCTATAGGGTATGGTGGCTTTGTGTTAATAGGGTTTCAGAAACCATCCTTTTGGAATTAAGAGCAATTTCAGGAAATTTTACACTCGAGGATTTGAAAGTGATTTCAGGAAATTTTACACTCTTAGGGTTCTATCTTAGCGGGTGATTCTTTGTATTGGAAGCCCAATAGGAGGCATTAAGAGATTTCTGTCTCTTTCATTGTATGATGCCGAAGGCTAAACTCAATGAGGAGTTCTTTTGAGCAAGCCCGGAGGTGACTCAACAAAGTGTTGTCTTATATGAAGCCTAAGCGAAGGCTAAACTCGGATGAATGAGTTTTCTTATATGAAACCTAAGAGGAGGTGAACTACGTGGGAGAGTTATCTTGTATGAAGCCGGAGGCTAAATTCATGTTGGAGATGAATTATCTTGTATGAAGCCCAGCGGAGGCTATAGCGTGGGAACCTATTGGTTAGACTAATTGTTATGTTATAATTAGGCAGTTGTATAAACAAGTGTGTGTGTGATATGTATTCACGGAGTTTATGAAGGAAATATAAACAATGTATGATGTTTATTTACAAAAGTTTATGAAATATAAACAAGTGTACGTAAGCGAGCGTTTAAAGCAGTAACGATTATTTACAAGTTTGAGCGTATAGGAAGTGAATATGTACGAGCAGTATTTATGTACGAGACAGATGGATGTACATAGGGGTTGGGACTTACACGTAAGGGTGGCCCATTGGTTTGAAAGCAGTTTCACGGGAATAATGCTCCTTTCAATGCCAATGGTATTGATATATCTGAGATGAAATAAAAGCGAGCGATCGAATTTTATCGTGAAAAGTATCTGTATATGGATAAAAGTTTGTATAGTATAAAAAATTTGATATGTACAAAGGAAATTATGTATGTACATGAAGAATGTTGGTTTGTGTATACACAAGTGAAGTGAAAACAAGCGATCGAGTTTATGCATACTTGAGTATAAAAGGTATATGTGTTATATACGGATAAAAATTTGTATGTATTTGAAGAGAGTTTGATATGTACAAAGAAATATTATGTACATAAAAGAATGTTATGGGACTTACACGTGAGGAGGCCCATTGGTTTGAAAGCAGTTTCCACGGGGAATAATGCTCCTTTCAATACCAATGGTATCGGTGTATAAACAAACGAATGAAAACAAACGAAAGAAATTAGTTTATGTTTGAATATTGACAATGATTATTTGAGTCTGTACAAGTAAAACTAAATATGTACATAAAAGTTGGGACTTACACCATAAGGGTGGCCCATGATCGATTGAAATTCGAGAGAAAGCAATTTGATTTTATCGTGTAAATCGGATCGATCGTGGTAAAAGATGTAAGTTTGATGAAATGTTTTGAAAAATGATTTGAAAATGTTTTGAAATGTGAGGTTCATTTATGAAAAGTTTTAAAAAGAATCGGAAGTCGAAAACTTGAAAATTTCACCTTAAAGGAGGTTTGAAAAAGTGTTGAGCGTCGTTTTACTCGATTAAAATATAATCAGATGAAAGTTTTTTCTGAAAATTTTTGCACTATCATAAAATAGATGTATTTATTGACAAGTGTACGAAAAATCACCTTAAAATAAGGAGTTTTGATTGGTTAAAAAAATTGTGAAGTTTTGTGAAAAAACATGAAAAATATGAAAAGTTATAAAAAGAAATGGTCACGATGGGAGTTGAACCCATGACCATTGGGTAACTGCGTGCGAGAAAACCTTTTAAAGGCAAGCAAGCTACCACTGAGCCAAACGCGCATCTGTGTTTAGTGGATCAAAACACATGTAGACAAAGTATTGGAATATTTAAATTTGAAAAAAATCAAGAACACGCGCGCATCCATGTTCTTCATGTTTGATCTTCAGATTGCAAAATTCAAGCTAAAATCTTCATTTCTTAACGAAATTGAATGAAGTAAAAATCAAAATTGCTCGGTTTTCGTCACGAATATGAAGGTGGATGTTAATTGCATTTATATTTAACCTAGCATGCTTGAATTTAAGGAACCACGATGAACCCTAGGCGAGTTTTCAAATTAAATGATGTGTAGTTGATGATTCTTTGATTTTCTTGAGGGCTTATGATCGTTATGAGTGCGAGAAGAGATCGCCAAGAGTTTTTGTTTAAGTTCAAAGGGTGTGATATCGATTCGTGTTCTAACCTGTGTAAGTGGAGATCGAATTCAATGCAAGAGTGTTTCCAGAGCCTGTTTCTTGATCATTTGAGCATCATCGGCATGTATGGAAGCTAAATGGATGATTTGCACTTCTTGAATCAAGCTGGGTCGTGCTACAGTCCACATAAGCTCAAAATGGAAGCGGAAATCGTGTTAAAGCTGTTACAGTTGCTTGCTATTAGTTTGGATCATGTACATGAGGTATATTGAAGGTGTTAGGATGATTAGATCACAACTTGTTCCATTAAAACCATGAATTCGAATGCTTATGGCAGTTTGTACAAGTTGGAAAAATGAAAAGTGATTTCTAATTTTTACTTGTTCTTGTGCTGGTTTTATGATTCAAACAAGTTTCAAATTGATTATGGAATGTATTTGACACCAAAGATCTTATGTTTATTCACAATTTTTCAAAAATGCAAAGTTTCTCCAACATCACTATGTTTCTTGATTTTCAAGTAAGAAGAGAGAAAGCATGGATTTGCATTGCTTTGGTGTAGTTTTAGACTTGAAATGTGATCTATTTATAGGCCAAAAGATTACGAAATGTTAGGCAGAGTACATGGCAATTGGAAAATCAAAGATGCCTTAAGGGGTAAGAATGACATTTGTAAAGGAAAGGAAGTTTCCTTTTTAACCATGTGCTATTTTTACTTTGATCCTATCTCATCTCAATTATTACTTCCAAGCTGATATTTATCAGTTCAACAATCCATTTGGCAAGTTTGTATTGCTTCTAGATGAAGAAACCAAGAAATGACCTATAATTGAAGTTTTGGATTTTGAAAATCAAGTTCATGAAGCCTTATGTTTCAATTTCAAAAGTATAGCTAGACTCCATGGATTTGAGGTTCTTGGACATTTTGGAAAGCTTGTTTCCTGCTACAACTTTCATGTTTTGAGTTTTTTTCAATTCAAATTGGAACTAGGTGAAAAAATGGCATGAAGTTTGGAAAAAATAAGAAATTTCAACACTTAGAAATTTTTCTAAGTGTTAGAACTTTTGACTTTTTGTTGACTTTTTAAAATTCTTTGATTTTTTATGATCATGATGGATCATTTGAAGTATTTTGATGATTGAAAAGTTTTGTTTTGAAAAATTTGACGGATATTTACGAAATTGTTGATGAAGTCTGTGAACTTCGTGATGTTTTGAATCCAATTAGGTCAAGATGTTGTATCTAAGATATAATGACCAATCTCATCCAAAAAGTCATTTCTTGCTCAAAAGTCGGAGAAAACTCACCCGATCAAAACCCTAATTGGTCGATCCTCGATTGATCTATGAGAAAAATGGATATCGAAGATTGAAGGTTGATATTTTGATCAAGATAGATCAAATGAGGTGAGAAAAACTCAAACCTAATTGGTTGCCTTTTGAATCGGATGAAAATCGTGAAACCCTAATTTTGACACATGAATGCTACACCGATTAATGTTGTGCAGGCGTTTAGTGATGCAATGATGCAAATGTAAGGTGGTATATTAGGTCAAAAATTGGGGTATAACAGGTGCTTTGGCTTTAAGAGTGGTTTCAGGAAACCATCCTCTTAGGATTCAAGAGTGATTTCAGAAATCATACTCCTAGGGTTCTATCTAGCGGGTGATTCTTTGTATTGGAAGCCCAATAGGAGGCATTTAAGATATTTCAGTCTCTTTCTTGTTTGATGCCCAAGAAGGCTAAACTCAACGAGGAGTTCTTTTGAGCGAAGCCCGAGAGAGGCTAACTCGGCGGGGGTTGTCTTATATGAAGCCTAGCGGAGGCTAAACTCAGCGGGTGAGTTTTCTTATATGAAGCCAAAGAGGCTAAACTCAATAAATGAGTTATCTTATACGAAGCCTAAGGAGGCTAACTCAATAAATGAGTTATCTTATACGAAGCCTAAGAGGAGGCTAAAGGAACCTAGTTGTTAAACTAGTTGTTATGTTATAACTGAACAGTTATATGAACAAGTGTGTGTTGTGTATTCACAAGAATTTATGAAGGAAATATATAAAACAAGTGTATAAAACAAGCAATTAAAGTAAGTGTAACTTGAATATATACAAAGGGTTTTGGGACTTACACCTTAAGGGAGGCCCATTGGTTTAAGAGCAGTTTCACCGGAAATAATGCTTCTCTTAATACCAATGGAATCGGTGTATAAACAAGCGGATGAAAACAAACGAATGAAGTTTGTTTATGCTTGAATATTTACAAAAATGATTGAATGTGTACAAGAAAATGAATATGTACACGAAAGGGTGATTATGTACAAGGAAATGAATATGTACATAGGAGGGTTGGAACTTACACCGTGAGGGAGGCCCATGATCAATTAAGAAATTCAAGGAGAAACCTGGTTTGGTTTATCTTTAAATTTAATTGATCATGAAAAAAAAGTGTGTAAGTTTATTGAAAAGTTTTTGAAAAGGTTTTGAAAATGATTTTGAAAAGTGAAGGATATTCACAATAAGTTTTGAAAAAGATTAGGTTTGAAAATTGGAAAGAAAACATTTTTGAAAAGTATTAAAAATACTTAAAATGTCTCATTTTTAACCTAATAAAAATATAATCAAAAAGAAAATATTTTTGGATTTTTTTTTTGACATAATCATAAAATAGGTATATTAAATCACAAGTGTGCAAAAAATCATCTCAAAATGAGAAGTTTTGATTAGTTTTTGAAAATGTTGAAGTTTGTAAAAAAACTTGAGAAAATTAGTGATAAAAAAGAGTTTTGGTCCTAAGGAGGTTTGAACCTTGTACTTTGGCTTAGAAGTGAAGAGTTTTCCAGAGCCATTTGCTTGACTTGTCATTTAATCACCTTGTTTTGAAGGAGTTTTGAAAAAATGAAGTTTTGAAAAGTCGGAAGTTGGATGCTTAGGGGTCGGCGGCTATACGAATGAAGGGGATCGAAGCTAGGCGGAAGGAAATCAAAAGTGTGATGCTTCTGGAGGTAGGGGAAGCATGTTGTTGAAATTAGAAGTTGCTTTTGGAAGTGTGAAGCGTATTATACGGGAGAGTGAAGCGTCTTGCTTCTAGGAGGAATAGCCTTAGAAGTGGTTCTGAAGGCAGTGGAAGTTGAATGCTTCTGGAGGGTAGAAGCACTAGAAGTGCTTTTGAAGGTAGTAGAAGTTGAATGTACGGAGATAGCGGTGGCAGGAGAATGAAGCATCGAGTACTTACGGAGGTTGAGCCTCAGAAGCACCTCTGAAGAAGCAAGCATCAGAAGCTGATGAGCCTTTTGTTAAAAAGGTCCCAGAGGGATTCGAACCCTGGGCCTTGAGGCGAGGCAAAGGACTAAGTGTGTGCTGGCTTGCCACTGGGTGGCTATTACATACGGTTATAAAACAACAACCAATAAATTTAAAATAAACAAAGCATTTGAATTTTCGAATCGGAGAGCAGCGTAACAACCGTCTTCAACCTCGATTCAATTTGTATCTCTCTTGTTTCTCAATGAAATTACGATCAAACATCAATCTTTCTCGGATTATCACTAGGAACATGATGGTGGCAATTAATTCCATTTATTTTAAGTGTAGGGTGATTAATTTTGCTAGAACATTAAGAACCCTAATTACAATTTGATTGTGAAATTGTGTAAGTGCACAAATTCAAGCAATTGATTGAGGGTTTATGATCCTCGTATGTGCAAAAACAAGATAACACAACAATATTTGAGTTGGAATTGAAATCCACGAGTTCAAAGTTGAAGTTACTTACCTCGATGGGAAATCAAATTCCTTTTAGAGTGATTCGGAACATTTAATGATCTGTGAGCTTCCTTGAGTATCATTGAGTGTATTCAACACTTACCTTGCTATGAAGCTCTCGATTCCTCCTACCCAAGTCGATTGCGGCTGCTGGTTTTGAAATGGAGGATGATGATGGAGTTGTTCCAGGACTGGTTTAAGTGTTTGGACAGTCTCTATATGTTGTATAGAGTGTGTTTGAAGTGAGAGATTAGAACAAGCACGAGTAGATTTGGAGTTTGGAAGTTTTGGCTCAAAACTTGCACAAATGAAGTTTTCTGGAGCAAACCGACTCTTGGCTTATTCTATGATGATTTGAAGTTTCAAAAAACTTCTAAATGATGTTTAGAAGATGTTTGAATGACACCTTTGGTTAGAATTTGCAGGATTTGCAATTTGGAATTCTAACCTCTTTGAAACTTAGAAACTTGCAAAATAAGAAAGAAGTGAGAAAACAAGTTTGGAATTGTTTTTAGGTGTGATTTTGAATGAAGTAAGAACTCGTATTTATAGGCCAAGGAACTTGAATGGCAAGGCAAGATAAGCTTGGAGAGTTTGCAACTTGGAAGCGTAGGTGTAAGAAAGGAATATTCTTCATTAAATGCAAATGGAATCTTTTTAATCATGGTTAAAAAAACTCAAGTGTTTTTATCCTTTCTAAATCATTGCCATCAAATTTTTATCCCTTAAATTCTATCTCATTTGGTGACAAGGCTTCTAGAAGGGAAAAATTGCAAAATAACTTGTAACTTTTGATGAAGGATTTCGAAAATCATGGCCATGGACCATTATGTTTCAAGATCAAAACCCTAGCTACACAAAGTGTTTTTATAAGTTCTTGGAAATTTTGGAAAGCTTGTAACAAGATCTACAACTTTCATGTTTTGAGTTTTTCTTGAATCAAAATGGATCTAGGTGGAAAATGGCCATGAAAGTAAGGAAAAACCATGTTTCTTAACACTTGAAATTTTTTCTAAGTGTTAGAAAAAATTCGAACTTTGACTTTTTCACATTTCTTGATTTTTTATGATCATGATGGATTATTTGAAATGATTTTATGATTAAAAAAGTTTAGATTTGAAAAATTTGACCAAAAGTCAAAGTTTTGACTTTTTGAACAGATGAAATTTCATCAGATGATTCAGAATTTGTCTGATGAAGAAACATGGATTTTGGAATGTTTTGAACCAAGAAATTAGGTCAAGATGTTTCATTGAGGATGTTAAGATCAATCTTCAAGAAAATAGGTCATTCATTGAGCAGAAAGTCAATGATTCACTATCTTCGATCAAAACCCTAATTATTCTATTCAAGGTAGATCATGAGAAAAAGTTGGGAATTTGAAGATCAAATGTTGATGATTGATTAAGATATATCAATTGAGGTGAGTGGAGACTCAAACCCTAATTGATCATATGTTGAACAGATGAAATTTTGATAAAACCCTAACTTTGACTTTAGGAGCACACGCACGATCTATCCTGTTCTGAAACTGTTAGTGATGCAATGATGCATATGTGAATGATATAAGGTGGTATATTAGGTCAAAAATTGGGGTATGACAGTATCCTCAGCAAATTTCTTTGGTACTTCTGTCTGAGTAGGATGAGTCACTGGTTCTTTCCCTCTCGCTTCGGGAACTGGTTCGATAGCAGGAATGCGAATTGGTGTAGTAGTGTCTTTTGGAGGAGAGATCTCTGGAGAAAATACTCTTCCGGTTCTGGTTACCTTGCTTGATCCGGTGATGTTGCCGATGTCAGGATCAGTAGCTTCAACTGTAATGTCTTCAATGGCCAAAGGTTATTGCTTGACGCCATGATAATAAACTTCGGCTCCATAGTTCCAAGGTATAACTTTGTTAGAGGAATATGTAATTGGTCTAGGCGAGGTAATAATGAGAGGTGTCACTCTAGGCGCAGGATCGACAGAGATGATCCTTATTGTGTTCACATCAGCACACTCTTCTGGGTAATCGTCTCCCCATCCAGTTGCCTTGATGTCTTCTATTGGAATCTTGTATGTTTTGAGAGCGGTATATTTCACCATGAAATCAAACTTTCCACTCGGCTGCCCCAAGGTATCCCAGACTTCTGGTACGGCTTCGCTTACGTCTTCGATCTTCAGATTCTTAGCAATTTCTTCACACAGATTCTCCATAGGTGGAGGTTTCAGAAATAGCACTTCTCGGTTGTCCATCATGCATTGAATACGCCTTTTCAACCAAGCACATCCGTCAGATTCAAATGCACACAAACGACAGTTATCAGGGCATCTTGGAAATACACCGGCTTGCAGTAAATCTTTCTTGATAGTCATCAGAGGAATAGTCAGCTCGTTCACATCATAAACATATGAGCCATTGTCAATAGCATTGGCACTTTTACCATGGTTAGACATTGGTGCGTTGATCACATTCGGAGTTTTGACAGGAGGGTCGAATTCAATTTCCCTTGCTTCAATCATGTCTTGGATCTTGTTCTTCAGAGCCTAACAGTTGTTGGTGTCGTGCCCTGGGCTGTTAGAGTGGTATGCACACCTTGCATTAGGATTATACTTTGGAGAGGAAGTATTGACGTGCTGAGGAGGATCCCTCAAAGTAATCAGCTCTACTTTCAACATGTGTTGTAGTGCTTGAGATAACGGCATGTTGATCTTCGTAAATTGTCTCCATGGCACATTCTGTATACGCACGTCGTTGTTTTATTGAGGTTGTGCTGGTGTGGGTTAGAAATCACGATTGTCCCCACAAATTGAGTGCGATCATCTTTGTCACAGCTCTTTTGACCATACACGGCATTGGCTTCTTTCTTACCACAAAATATCTCTTTGCAGCATTTGAAGATGACTCTACCTGTCTTTTTCCGCTCTTGATTCCAGCTTCGATATGTTCTCCTGTCAATATCAGCTCGATGAATCCGGCTGAAGAGTTTCCAATCAGATGATTGAAGAATGGGTCTGTCAGTGTTCCCATAAACATGTCATCCAACTCCCTACTGGACAAGGGTGGTTAAACTCTGCCTGCTAAATCTCTCCATTTCTGAGCATACTCTTTGAACTTCTCGTCACGACCCATAGACATGTTCTATAGTTGCATGCGGGTAGGTGCCAATTCAGCATTGTACTGGTAATGTCTGTAGAAAGCATCTGCTAAGTCATTCCAGGTATGAATGTGGGTACTCTCTAGCTGATAGTACCACTCCAACTGAGTTCCGGATAAACTCTCTTGAAAGAAATGGATCCACAATTTCCTGTCTTCAGTATGAGGATGGATCTTCTGAACATAGGACTTCAGATGCATCTTCGGGCAAGATATGCCATCATATTTGGAAAAGGTAGGAACTTTGGTCTTGCAGGGAATTACCACACCAGGAACAAGACTCAGGTCATCGAAGTTCAGCCCTGACATTTTTAGATTTTCCACAGCATTCAGACGGTCTTCAAGTTGCTTGTACTTTTCGTTGTCAGGAGGATATTTCTCACTCACATAGTCTTCCTCTTCGTTTTCAGACTCATGATGGCTTCCTTCATTGTTTTTTATACTTCCTATAGTTTCACCGCTCTTGTCTGAGAATTCGAATTGTCTGACCACCCTAGATGGACCCTTGTGATGTCTTCCCATGTTGAGAATACCAATGGTCTTCTTCTTTCTGGTGATAAGCTTCTTCAGATATTTCTGGCCTTGGGCCAAATTGGTGAACATCTCCTGGAATTGAGCGTTCTGAGCCTGGAGATCTTTGACATTCTGTTCAAGAGCCATTTCTGCTGAAATAAACAGCGAGAGAATAAGAAAACTGATCTTCAATGTCCCTGTTATGAAATGTTATGCAATGTTTTCAAGGACCTTAGGAATTTAAATTTATTAAACAAGAATGAACAAACTTTTTATTAGTTTATCTTTATCAAGTACAAAAGAAAGTTTAAGCAAATAAAACGAAATTCCTAGAGCTTTAGGTCTCCCATGGGCGTTTCCTTTTTGTGTTGAAGTAGGTATAGATGCTCCACTCCTCGTGAAGTAGCTTCGTCAGCTCTAATACCTACTTTTCGTTCGCATGGCATTAAGCTTTAAAGGTATCCCTTTCTTCTTTAAGTTGAATCCAGAATCTCTTCAAGTCCTCGAAATTAGTAGGCATATCTGGATGGAGAATAGTATAGGGTTCGTCACCTATAGCAACAGGTTCCATAAGTAGTGGTAAAATAGTTGTAAACGGCATCATGAGGTTTTGAGATCGAACTCGAACCCATTTGAGGTAAGGTTCCCAAGGAATGTAATTTTTGTGCCCCAAGGTCTTGGTATCAGTTTTCTTTACCATTCCCCAAGCATGCACAAATCTTCAACAGTAGTTCTGGAGATCATTTTCGAAGTCAAACACAATGTCTTGGAGAAGCATATCATGAGGACCATCTCTTTGAGCATAACCAAACTAACGTAGATATAGAGAGGGGTTGTAAGTGATTCCCACCTTATGCCAAGGAGTAGTACATTAGGGAATTCCCCACACGCTCAATGAAAGTGATGTCCTTTTGAGAAAATAGACACCAACGGATATTTGAATGAGAGAGTGACATCAGCCTTTGAGACCACTTCAATCTTTGCTCGTTCGTCATTACTGATTGAGGAAGGTGGCGAAATAAACCACCTGGAAAGTAACAGTATGCAACACATGAGAGTTCCTTGTCTTTTGATAGTACGAGTGTGGAGAGAATGCAGAATGTCCCCAAGTAAGGTAGGCATAGGATTACGAGCGAGGAATATCTTGATGGTGTTCACGTCTATGAGTTGATATGGATTAGGAAATAGCATCAAGCCATAGATTAGCAAGGCCAAAATGTCTTCGAATACGTGGAAACTCATAGCCTTTAGGAATTCTCGAGCTTTCTTTATCGGAAATTTAGCAAGCAGACCCTTAATTCCGCTTCTTGTTTCCCAATTAGTCTTAATGTTAGATCGCTTTAGATGTAATGTTGAAGCAATGTCTTCGTATTTCAGAGCTTTTTTTGAACAGGTGAATGGTATCTGATCAAGGATAGGTATCCCAAGTAGCTTAGAGAACTCTTCCAATGTAGGCACCAACTGATAATCTGGGAATGTAAAGCAGTGATGTTTCGAATCGAAGAACTGGAATACGACGTGCATCATATCCTCTTCAAAACCAGAGATAACTAAGTCAAGTAGATAACCGTGCCTTTTGATAAACTGAGCATGATCGGGAACTTCTGAGACCAACTCTTTGAGTTGAGAAGGTATACCATGAAGTTGATTCGGATAGTCTTCCTAGAAGCCATAACTCCTACAAAACAGAGCAAAGATAAATCCCTAGGTCCTTGAAATAGTTAGAAATGATATGATATTATGATGTCATGATGTCATGTTTAAAACAAGTAGCAAGCACAAGAAAATCACACAATAGCCCTAGGTTTAAGGCTTGCATGAGGTATAGGTGTCTACCCTACCAGAGTTTAAGTGGGTTCAATTTGTCCTATAATAGTAACCGGGTTCTAGGAATCTCATATCATTGATCTTTCTCATAGGCTTTATTTCAATCGACTACCAAGTGGTCATTGAAACATCCCGAAAGTCGAATCTTAATAAGCGTAGTATCGAGTATCAACCAACCTTAGTCTGCACCGAATTCAGCCATCTCACTACCTTCTAATGGCCAAGATGGGTCAATTAGGGTTCTAAAAGTTGAGTTAGTGCTTATGACACCACGCAGATGCCAAATACTTTCCTCAACTGAACATGAGGAGCATCTGGACATCCAAAGTGTCGTACTAACGTGGCCATCATTTTGACCGTTTCGCTATAGGCCTAACGGTCATGACGATTATTGCTACTTACCTAAGGAAACCTGGATCCGGGTGTAGAATCCCCCACAAGTATAATACCCAAGAAACCCTTAAGATAAAGCATACAAGTCAAACAAAAAGCAGTAAAGTGATCTAAAAACCCTAAGGTAGCCTCTCTATGGGGTGTTCCCCAGCAGAGTCGCCAGTTCTGTAACACGGTGGGAAAATTGACTTGTTTGTTTTGCGTTTTATCGCAAATGTTGCGGATAGCAAGAGTCGCCACCGACTTTTCTTTTATCCAATTAGGGGAAGGTGAAAAGAACATGAAAAGACCTTCGTTAGATTCTGAGTAAGGGAGACAGTTATGAAAAGGGAAGGTATTAGCACCCTTTCCATCCGTAGTTATCTACGGGTTCTTAATTGCTTAGCTCACTTTACAAATTGCTTTTTGTGCGTGTGTGTTTGAAAATGTTTTTGAAAAGGCATTTCGCTTTGACTTCGTAATGATTCTCGTTGGAATGTATACGAAGTGTTCGGAAATGTTTTGTTTTGGAAAAGAATTTGTAATGATTCACGCTGGAATGTATACAAAGTATTTTGAAAAAAGGTTTTTGAGGTGTAAAGAGCATTTTGTCGAGCAAGCAAAAGAGACTTATTTACCTACTCAGAACGCTCGTTTCCGTGTTATTTTGCTTTCCTTTAAAATAAAGCTATCCATACCATTAGTTGGTAGGTAACCTTATTTGTTGTATGTAAAGGGACATTCGAAGGGACATCAGATGGTCATAGAAGGCAACTTGTAGGGATACCTTAGCATATTCGTAGGGACGATCATCACTTTTCGTAGGCAACAATCGAGGGACGAGATCATATATTCGTAGGCAACAATCGAGGGTCATTGAGGGACTATGATATTTGATTCGAAGGGACTATGATGATATGTTTGCAAGCGTCTTAGCTAAGATATCCCTACGTTCGAGGGCATGACCATTATTCGAAAGGCAACGAGAGATGATACCCTAAGGTGGGTGTATGTGTGAAGAGTGGGTTATGTTCAGATATTTTATCTTGATTATTAGTGATCTAGATTGATTGAGTTAATCTTGCCATACATGCATAGTTACTAGCAATTAAATATGTGCAGAAAGTAAATTGCGGGAATGTAAAGTGCGGAAAATAAAAGTCCTACGCTATTACATGGATTTGGGGAAGTTACATAATAGAGGTGCGGAAAGTAAAGGCAGAAAATAAAATCATACGCTATTACAAAAATATCCTTGCGACCTATACATCGATTTCTAATATTTAAACGCGAAATAAAAGAAAATAAATTGCAGAAAAATATTTAATGGTTAAAGAAAATATATAAATCCTAATTGCAAAAGGAAAAATGTTTTTGGTATTTTTTTGGATTGATTTTAACGTAAAAATCTTAATTCTAGATAAATTATTAATTAATTATGAAAATAATTTAAATTATGAGAAAAATAAATTATTTTTATATCAAAAATTAATTAAATATTTAATTAACCTAATTCTGAAATTAAAATGTTTTTGTGATTTTTGAAAATAGTTAAATTAATTTGAAAAGAAAATTAAATGAAAATTAAGAAAAATAAGAAAAAAAATAAGAAAAGTGATAAGTGAGAAAAGGGAAAGGGGGTCACCAGGGATCGAACCCAGGACCCCCTGGATATACCCTGCGCGCGTTTGCCATCTTAGCTGGGATGCTTGGTTGTTATTGATTTACAACCATTTGATTATATGTGTTAGCCACGTTTTATTTTGAAATTTTTAAACTAGCATGCGTGGGGCCCAGATGCTTATGATAACCAATTAGATGATGGGATGATGCCACGCAGGGAGTCAACGTTTCAACGCCGTGGTCTTTGCCGGAGCTAGGGCTCCGGTTATCTTCCCCGATCGGCCTTCAACCTGAAAACCTGCAAAATCGACCAAAAAACAAAAACCAAATGCCCAGATCGACTATATTGGACCCTACGATCATGACGGTAAGGTTTGTTTGTCCTAAAACTGCCTGTATCGTGGAATCCGAAGCTTTGTCAAAATTATGCCCTAACAATGGCAGTTAACGATTTAGCCATGAAAAGCTTGCAACGATGGCCCAGACCTGTTTTAATAAACCTCAGGAATGCATTAGTGATGTTAGTTCAAGAAAAAACATGATAGAAATCAAAACATGAATATCAAAAGTATGATGCAAACTGAGTTCATGGTATGCACGATTCATGCATGTTTGGCCATGGTTCTTGGCCTTGACTTACTCTATGATACCTCAGGAGACTGTTTGAATGCTTAGAATTGCTTGAATGTGGCTAGAAATTGCAATCCGAGTTTGCAAGTTTCTTGAGAATTTTGTGAACTTTAGGGTTGGCTCATGAGGCTAGGGTTTTGTCTTTGAGGCTTGTGAATGTGTTATGTATATATAGAGGAAGAAATTAGGTCAAGAGTTATGTCAAAATATCTTGCTTTGATTGGAAAATATTGGATTGAAGAATCAAATACAATATTTCCAAAAATTTGTCAATCTTCATTCCAATCATGTTTTCCACGAAATTTCCAGCTATTTGGGCTTGCTTGGACCTCAAGAATGAGAGAAAATCAATCTTGCACTTAATGTTTTGATTTTATATCTTTTATTTCAATTAAATTGGTTTTAAATGAATAAAAATCCAAAATAAATAAAAATAAAAGATAAAAGGCGTGGCCTTGGGCTTGGAGGTTCTAATTCAGATAAGAAACAAGTTTGAATCAAGAAAAGTTAGGCGCATTTAGAAAAAAATTGATTTTTTCAAGTATTTCTCTTCATGCACCTCCTCAAAAATGCTCAACTTGAACAATTTGTATCTTACTCAATTTTCAACATTTTTAGGTGTTCTTGGACTTTTTAGAAAGCTCAAGACGTCATCTAAACACTCCTTTTGGTTTCATCTTCATTGAAGTTTCCATGCTCATGAACACTTCTTTACAAAATATGACTTTTGTTGACTTTTAAAAAGACACGTAATGTTTTGATCCATAACTTCAAATGAAGCATTTTGGCCAAAGCTTGTGGTCATGAAGTTGTAGAGAATTGAATTTCCTTCAAAATGAGCTTTTGTGAAAAAATTTCTGATAAAGTATGTGAAAGTTATGCTTGGTCAAAGTTCTGTTGACTTTTATCTAAAAAACCTTATTTAAAAACTTTGACTTTTGATCAAATCTTGACTTTTCTTGATGAATCATGATCAACCCTTGATCAAATGATGAATATTACTTCAAAATATTGACGTTGACCAAAAATTATGAAGCTTGACTATATGTTGACCACAGTTGACTTTTTGTTCAATATAGTTAATTTTCAACCATCTAAGCAATTGGATGAGCAAATTTGACTTGTAAGGCTTGAAACTTGACATGGTGATCCCTTGGAACATATGATGAGGTACGATGACCATTTGAAGCATTGGAAATCCATTTTGGCTTGAGAGGAGCAAAACCCTAGTTTGGATTGATTGCTTAGGAGAGGGTTTGTTTGGTCTACCCTTGTGGAATCCTTGAGTATGGAGTTGTGAATTGTCTTGAGAAGTAGGAGGGAAAATTTTGGGGTATGACACAGTTCAAACGTGTTCAAGACCCAGATTAAGATCATCTCACCATATCAAGCTGAATCTTCTCTGTCACAGTGAAGACGATGTTGGTTGTTCAAACACTCTTATCAAAAATTCGTGTCACAATGTTAAACGATATTGCCTGTCACGCAATTTAGTAAAGTCTTGAGGGTGCGGCAACGAGATTGTTGCCAATAAAGTCGGAAGGAAGCCATGGGTTCTCTATCATCAACGGTAACGTCATTTTCTCTTAGAATTAATTTTGTGTTTTACATTCACTAATTAATGCGCATTTACGAGTCACACCTTTGTAACTGCTAATTGTTTGATGATATTCCTAAGCAAAATTGTGTTGCTTGCTTACAAGGAAATATCGAAAATGTGGGATCTTGAGAGTCCTCAGCGTCGAAGTTTAAACTTAGATAAGTGTCTTACTTTAAGCACGGATAACGACATTAAAAGAATAACACGGGGGGATGCTATCATTGTAGAGAACGAGTTGTTATTATCTTGATTCCTAAATGTCGACACCGCCATTTAAAAGGACTAATCCGGGTCATAAGTAGTTTGGTTTTCATGACCGATTTTTCTACTAATGTATACTCGTCATATTCTCTAAAAAAACTTCTCTGAAATAACGGAGTTGTTTACATTCTAACCAAGATAAACTTATGTTTCTGTTAGAATTATTTTCTTTCTCAGAAATCATGAACTCTAATTGGAATCAAGATTTGAAAGTGTTAAACAAAGTTTTTGTCTAACTTTTGGAATCAGCCTCATAGAAATTTGTGTTCATAATCAAGCTTTGAAAAATCAGTTTTTTATGGCACTGAAGTTTCAAGATCTCAATTGGCACAGCTGGCATCAAGAATCAAGACTCTCAAGATCTCAATATTTGATTAATTGCAACCAGAGGGAGTTTTACCCAAACGGTTCATAATCATGATATATGATCTTTACCAAATCTTAGATTCAAGGGAGTTTTATAGAAATGATAAGTATTTCTTATCCTTCTTATTTATGATACATTTTCTGATTATGTACAAAATTGTGTCATCAAAATACATAGTTTTGTCATCATAAAAAAGAGGGAGATTGTTAGAACAAGATTTGGTTATGCAATTATTCCTCTGATTTTTTATGATAACAACAAGTATGTTTGTATGAACAATTTTGGCTCTCTAATATTTGTTATTTTTAGTATATAACAAATAGGTTATGATTCTGATGAAAGGCGTGGTCAAGTGATTAGAAGAGACCATGTTCCGCTCCTGCGCTACACAAGTTCTGAGGAACAATAGCAAACCACTTCAGAAGGCTCTGATGTTAAGACTCTGATACTTCATCAAAAAAACCAAGTTCTGACGATTGAAGACAGAAGTATTGATAAACATTCAAATGCTGAAGACTTATGTTTCTAAGACAAAGGGTTCTGAAGACCAAATGCTGAAGACTCTGAAGACGAAGTTTTGGACATTCTAAAGACTTGAAGTTCTGATGACCCAAGTTTTATTTTCTTTCTTCTAACTCATGCTTAGTCAGAAGCCTCTAAAGTTCAAAAGATAAGAAGATTAAGTTACGTGGTACACCAGTATATGGTATAAGCAAACGTTCTGTTCCACTATCATGAAAAGATAGTCGCGTTGTACTTGATCATGCATAAAATCCTCAGCCGAGATGGATGTCTGGAGGGAGGATTGCAGAGGTCCGGGATAGGTCTCGGACTCAAGGATGAGGTCCTTATCCGATATGGATCTCGGGGAAGGGGCATGAGGTCGGTCTGGATCCGAGGTGTAGCTCGTCAGTTAATTCAGGATGGAGGTTTGAGTAGAGGGAGACATTATCAACTATGAAGATGAAGAGTTCCAAGAGTCTTTATGAGGCGTTCTTGAGCGAATCATTACGGTAACATAACTCCACCTTTCAAGCCATGGTTAATGCGCTAAAGCGATTCTGGAGGAAGAAATAGCTTCATGGAAGGATTGATATAAATAGGGCTCCCTTGATGGATAAGCAAGACAATCATAAGCTTGGAACTTGAGTTACGACACTTGAGCTTCCAAATCCTAAAATATCTTTAATAAGGTTTTTCTGCAAGAACATTGGCCCACCGTGGGGCCTCGGTGAAATCAATCCCGAGCCGCAAACACATAGCATCTGAGGCGACAATGTCTCAAGCTTCACCAGATCCACGGATCTCACTCGATTCTTGGCCATGATCGATGACTGCGCCCGGCATAATGAAACACTTCAGGACAACGTTCAAGCCCTTCAGATGAAGAGTTTGGAAAGCGAGGAAGCGAGCGAGCCCTGGAGCCGACCTTTGTCTCGAGCAATGCGGGAGGATGTCGTTCCAGATAATTTCAAACCCCCTGTACTGGCATCGTATGATGGCAAGACAGATCCTCAGGAGCACATCATAGCGGTTAACAACACAATGGCGCTTATTGGGGCAACCGATTCCCTTAAGTGCAAGTTAATGGTCGGCACCTTTAGAGAATCGGCCTTACGCTGGTATATGGGGCTGACCGGTTATAGTAGCTATCAAGATTTCATCGAAAGATCATTCGGATTCTCGGCTAATCGACATATAAGGTGGCCAACACCTCCTCTTTAATGTAAGCGGTATACGAGTCACTATGGGACTTCATGGCTAGGTTCACGAGGAAACCATAAAGTCTCACACCCCAATCGGGAGATATTTGTGGCGCATTCGGCATGGCCTTAGGCGGTCGGTTCAATGAGTCTTTGGCCCAAAAGCCGCCAAGAGCATGGACGAGATCATTACTCGGGCCGAGTGCTATGTGAAGGGAGAAGAAAGCAACATGGAGAAGTGTGCTCGAGATTCTAAGGCGGGGGGTGTGGCACCCGACCACGAGATGTTGCCACCACTCGTGAGCAGGCAGGACGGCGGTGCCGTCACGTGATCGACTTTAGGCCCAGGAGGCGTCCACACCCCTTAACACGAAGGAAGACATCCTCCGTGACATTATTCATTTGAAACTACTTACTCCTCCTTACAATGAAAGTGGGTATCTGATTACGGGGAGTGACCCGGGAGCATGGTGCGAGTTTCATCGTCTGAAGGGGCAGACCACAGAGTCCTGCATACAATTGCGGAGAGAGATTGAAAAGTTAGTACAAAGAGGTAAGCTGTCAACATACATAAAGGAAGATCACAGGCGGACGATGGCGTGATTCATCCAGGAGGACTCGGCCTCGATTCCCGGTCAAGAAAAGGGTAAGGCTGTGGAAGAAGTGAAAGAGGCGAGGTCAACCCGGCACACTCTCAACACTATCTCAGGGGGCTTTGCGGGAGGCGGCTCCACTAGTTCAGCCAAGAAAAGGTATGCTCGTGGGTCCGGGAAGGTACTCCGCATCGGAACCTCGAGGTTTGATCCCGGGGTGATAACCTTCTCGGGTGAAGACGCCAAAGAGGTTCTGCCATATGAAAATGATCCCATGGTGATTGAGGTACAAATCCGGGACTGGGGTGTTAAGCGCGTGTTGATCGATCCGGGAAGTTCCGCGGACGTCCTCTACTGGGAAGCCTTCAAGGGAATGGGCTTTGAGCCGAATGAGTTGTTACCTTTTAGCGGGACCCTTGTTGGGTTCTTTGGCGAACAGGTGCAGGTTCTGGGGTATCTCCCCGTGCTAACTACTTTCGGAGAGGGAGAAAGTGCCAAAACCGTTCAGGTTAGGTACTTGGTGGTTAATGCGTCATCACCCTATAATATTATCATCGGACGTCCATCGTTTAACGCACTTGAGGCAGTACTATCAATGTTGTTCCTGACCATGAAGTATCCCCTTGGCAATGGGCGTGTCAGGGTAGTCCGTGGAGACCAAGGCCTAGCCCGAAGATGCTATAAAGATAGTTTGAAGGCCAAGAAGAAGTCGGGTCCATCAGAGGCCTCTCCGAAACACGAAGTCGGCATGGTCGATATTGATCCGAGAGAAGGATCAGGCGAGGATGGACTCACCCCTCAGGAGGAGATCAAGGACGTCCAGATCGGGCAGTTACCCTCACAGGTCACCCATCTGGGAACTCAATTATCGAAGGAGGAGGAGATCGAGATAGTCCAAGTGTTAAGGCAGAATTTAGACCTTTTCGCTTGGAA
Organism: Vicia sativa; assembly: GCA_021764765.1. NCBI lineage: Eukaryota > Viridiplantae > Streptophyta > Magnoliopsida > Fabales > Fabaceae > Vicia > Vicia sativa. Next base: position 170,975,177 of record CM038796.1, read on the forward strand.
ACCGTCGGATATGCCGGGCATTGACCCAGAGATCATGTGCCACCACTTATCAATTGATCACGGGTCGGCCGGTATCCGAGGAAGCGGAAGATGGGAGAAGAAGGGGACGGTGTCTCGGAAGAAGTGGGAAAGCTGTTAAAAGCGGTTTAAATCGGTGAGGTGCGGTACCCAACTTGGCTATCAATGTGGTTATGGTGAAGAATAAGAATGGCAAGTGGAGAATGTGTGTGACTTCACGACTGAACAAAGCATGTCAGAAGGATCCTTACCTCCCTCACATTGATCGGTGATCGTGACTCTTAGGGTTTGCCTCCGAGTTTCTTGGATCGTACTCGGGTACAACAAATCCGAATGAACCGGCGGATGCATCAAAGACCACCTTCATGGCGGAAGAATTATTATTATAGGGTTATGCGTTCGGCTGAAGAAGTGACTTACGGTGATGGACATGGTGTTTGCTCCCTAGATTGGTCGAAATATTGAGGTGTACGTAGATGACATGGTGATCAAAACCCCATCAGGAGCAGATCATGTGACAGACATTAGAGAGACCTTGGCGGTGCGGAAGTTCAATATGCGCTGAACTTGGGACAAGTGTCGTTCGGGTGCGTGGCAAGTTCACAGGTTTCATGCTTACGAATCGTGGTATCGAGGCCAATCAGGATAAGTGTCAGCGATCATTGACATCAAGTCCGACCCTGTCGAGAATGCGACTAGCGGCCGTTTGGCCGCGTTGTCTCGTTTTTTATCTTGTGTAGGTGACAAGTCCATCCACTTCTTCTCGGCAATCAAGAAAAGAGCCCAGTTCGAGTGGACGGAAGCATGCGAAGAAGCATTCAACGGGTTAAAGCAACTATTGTCAGCACCTCCGGTGCTGATCAGACCCAAAGAAGGTTCTCAGTTGACACTATACTTGGCAGTAACGGATGGGGCAATCAGCTCCGTACTGGTCCAAGACACGGAAGAAGGGGAGCGACCGATTTACTTTGTAAGCAAAGTGTTAAAGGCGGTCGGTGCGGAAGATTGAGAAATTAGCTGGCGCTTGTGCGGCGCAGCTCGATCATTACTTCCACGGGCATCCCGTCCAAGTGAAGACCAATTTTCCGTTGAAGCAAGTGTTCAAGAAGCCAGATTTGGCCGGAAGGATGATGTCCTGGGCCGTGGAACTATCGAGAATCTGAGATCGATTTGGTCCTCGTACGATGTCAAATCCGTCCACAGCCGACTTCATGGTGGAGCTTACTCCCTCGCCGGGAGAGGTCCCTACTCAAAAGTGGATTATGTCTGTTGATGGTTCCTCTAATCTTAAAGGCAGTGGCGCAGGGGTGGTTCTTGAAGGCCCAGGGGGAATGGTGCTAGAATATTCCTTGCGTTTTGGGTTTTCAACAAGTAACAATCAGGCAGAATACGAAGCTCTGTTGGCTGGTTTGAGGCTAGCTTTGGAGGTCGGAGTAACTCACCTGCTAGTTCGTACTGATTCGCAGTTAGTGGTTGGGCAGGTGGACGGATCGTTTCAGGCAAAGGACCCTACTTTAGCAAAGTATTTACAACAAGCTGTTTCACTAAGTCGGCGGTTCGATGTCTTTGAAATATGTCATGTGGCAGGAAGAGAATGCGGTGATCTTACATCGCTTGGCTAGTTCTAAGGATTAGGATAAACAAATCGGTCATCGAGAAGAGCTTCCGTGCCCGACATTGAAAAGGAAGAGTCCTAGCTATTCATGAGGGGATGGCGGGTGGATGAGTCCGATCATTCGTTATCTACAACGAGATCGTTAGGGGCGGAGAGAAGGCCAAACGAATCAAGAAGGTTTCATCCAGGTTTGTGGTGGAGTCGGGGAAACTATATCGGCTGGGACGTGCAACTCCTATGCTACGTTGTGTGGCAGAGAAGGATATATCAATGGTGGTGAAAGAGGTTCATGAGGGAGTTTGTGGAAATCATGGAGGGGGAAGAGCTCTAGCCAGTCGGATCTTAAGGCCCGGGTATTACTGGCCTACTCTAACAAAGGATTGTCTAGAATACGTGGCACAATGCTCAAAGTGTCAAACTTTCGCTCCAACCATTCACACTCCATCCGAGTTCACTGCGCGTTCGTGCCTTTTTATCGATGGGGTGACATCTTGGGGCGTTCGGTGGCTCGGGACGGTTGAAGTTCCTGATTGTAGCTGTGGACTATTTTACTAAGTGGGTGGAAGCAGAGGCAGTGTCGCGGATCTCAGCGGATCGAGTTCGGCGTTTTTATTGGAGGAGTATCATTTTCCGGTTTGGGTTACCTCGGGTCATTGTCTCAGACAACGGAGCACAATTTGCAAGTGCCTCGGTGGTGGAATTCTGCAAGGAACTCGGAATTCAAAACAAGTTTATATCTGTAGAGCATCCACAGGCAAATGGACAGGCCGAGTCGGCTAACAAGGTCATATTGAATGCTATAAAGAAGAAGTTGGATTCCGCCAAGGGGTTGTGGGCACAATATTTACATGAAGTCTTGTGGACATACCATACCTGATCCATTCCACGACCAAGAGACTCCTTCATGATGGTTTTTGGAACTGATGCCATGATACCGGTGGAGGTAGTTTTGCCCTCTTGGCGTCGGGAGAACTTTGAAGAAGAATCCAATAAGCAGGCTTTGAATGAGGAGGCAGATTTGTTGGATGAGATAAGGGACACGGCCCATATCGGAAATGGCGTGACGAGAGAATGACCAGACGTTTCAACTTACGGGTGAAACAACGTGGGTTCAAGGTCGGAGACTTGGTACTTAAAAAAGTGACCGATCCTACCAAGAAGGGTAAGTTAGATCCCAATTGGGAGGGGCCGTTCAGGGTCTCGGAGGAGTTACAAAACGGGGCCTACAAGTTGGAAACGTTGGACGGATCAGAGTTGCCGAGGACCTGGAACATTGCCAATCTTAAGTTTTATTTTAGTTAAGCATATTTATGTAAAAATAAATGGTGCACTCTTTTCCCTAGGCAAGGGCCAGGATTTTTAATGAGGCACCTATATAATAAAATTGTATTGCAGCATCTGATCTTTGGAAGGAAATGGCGGGAATCATTAGGGACGTACTGCTGAGCTCGGTCTAGGATCGTCTCTCAGTCACGGTAAAACCCTCTTCTCAAAAAGGCTCTGTTTCCATTGGGAACAATCCTCTGGTCAACCTCGGAAGAGGCTCTGAACAATCCTCTGGTCAACCTCGGAAGAGGCTCTGAACCCTCTGGTCAACCTCGGAAGAGGCTCTGAACCCCTTGGTCAACCTCGGAAGAGGCTCTGAACCCTCTAGTCAACCTCGGAAGAGGCTCTGAACCCTCTGGTCAACCTCGGAAGAGGCTTTGAACCCTCAGGTCAACCTCGGTTGGGCTCTGCATCCGTCTCGAATCAACCCTATAGAGGCTCTGAACCTCAAAAGGCTCTGTTCCTCCTCGGAACAACCTTCAAAGCGTATAAAGTGAAGAATCTTAATCGAGTTTCGTCAGGCGTTCCCTCAACACTCTCTCCAGTCCCGGTGAACCAGGGTTACCTGGAGGTGTATGTTGGAGTTGCGAACGATTGTTATGTGGTCATCTCAAAACCATTAGAATTGCTCGCCACATCCTATGGCTCGGGGGGCTAGTAAGTAAGTACTACATAAAAGTTCACAACTATGCACGTAATGAGCATTCAGTGGAGCATTAAATGAGCATTCAGTGGAGCATTAAAATCAATAGCAAAAACATCGAAAGCAATTAAAATAGCCCGGCAGGGCGAATATTCATAGTACAAAATGCATCCGCCAGAAGGGATGACTAACTACAGAAATTGTAAAACATAAACGGAAAAGCAAAGAATTCAAGGGTTGGGGTTGGCAGAGTTGGCATCCACATTAGCGTTTTCTTCGCTAATTGTGGTCTTGCTATCATCCTCATCGACCTCCACCAGCTTCCCATCTACGATGGTCTTGAAGAAATCAACTTCCGAGATGTCTATGTCGGGATACAGGCAACTGACTTGAGCTTTGGCCCGATCAAAAGCTAAATCCCCGGCATCCAGTATACCCATCTGGGATTTCTTCAGTGTGTCCTTTAGCTCGGAGCATGACTTCTCAGAATCTTGAAACTTGGTTGACATCTGGGCAAGCTTGTCTTCCAAAGTCTTTATCTGGCTACTAGCTTCTGAATTCTTGTTTTCAAGATCTGTAATGTCGCCGGCAGCTTCTGGCGACAGCTTTCGAAAGCTTATTCTTGAATACGTTGTTGGCATTGAGAAGGAACTGCTCGTTGTCAACTAACCTTTTGACCTCTGCCTCCAGCTCGGCCTTCTTCTTCTCCACGTGATCACCTAACTCGAACAAACTTCGGGTGAGTACAACACACCTCATCAGGTACGAACTCAACTACTTGGTGATCTGCTGCGAACCTAGATTTGTCAGTTTGTTCACATCGGTGGTGGCGTTAAGATGATCATACAAAAACTTAAGGTCATCAAAGTCAGCAGCCCAGAACCGATTCTCTGTGGAAGCTCGGCCAGAACTATCGCCAGTTTCCTTTAGCAAATTGGAGATAGCCCAATCTGCCGAGTTGTTCTCGTTTCCCATGACGGTCTTCAACTTCTTTGGGATAGACTCGGGGGCTGGTTCAGGCTCGGCAGGGCGCTTCAGCGGGGAAGCGGTGATGATGTTTGTCTCTGGAGCAGGGTCACGGATCGTGACGTTCTTCTTTTTTTCTTCGGGATGCGCACTTCCAGCCCGGCCAAGTTGGACTTGGTCTCGGAGGGATCGCCGTCACCCATTCGGGCAGCACGAGTTGCGGCCATTAGCTTCCTCTGCTCTTTCACGGACATATCAGTCATTTTGTCTATTGGAAATAAAACAAAGGAAACAGATTAAGCATACAAATAAAGAGTAGCAAAGTAAAGCTAATTGGAAAAATCTTACCTAGGAAGTCGGGGACTTCCTCGGGAGACAAGGCAAGTAAATCCTTGACCCTGATCGGCCTGAAGGAGTCCAGTACTTCTAAAGAAAGGATCTCGGAATCACTCAGACTGTCATAATCAAAGCCGGAAATAGGAAGTGGGTCACAAGTCCAGTATAAAGGGAATTTATGATGCCCATCAGCACCATAAATAACTTGAGGGCACCGAGACCCACATCTTACTCGAATGAAACGCTCTTTGTAGCCTTTAAAGTTGGAGGTGTAGGCTTGGAGGAAACTTCTTTTTGGGATGCCACTGATGGCAACCCAGTTTCCAGGTTCAGTGCTTTTTATTTCGAAAAAAGAAAAGAACAAACCGATGGTGGGGGTTATTGATAGGGTTCGGCAAATTACTTCGAAGGCCCGGATAAAACCCCAGCTGTTTGGACGGAGTTGGAAGGGTGCTAGGTTAATGGTTCGGAGAATATCAGTTTCGAAGTCAGAGAGTGGGAATTGAATGCCAAACTCCTCGATCACTCCAGTATAGAAGTAAAACCATTCAGATTCGACTCCCTTAGGGAGGATCATACAAACACTCTCCCCGGACTCACAAGACTCCAGAATCACGTCATCCTCGTTTCCTGTAGACGAGACATTCCAGAGAGAGCGCAGAGCAGCGATTTCCTCATCCTGTATTAGACTTCGCTTAAAGCCTACAGCTTCTCCTTTGATCAATCGGTTGGTTTCCATTATCAGCTCCACCGAACCTGAAGAGTCAGGGTCAGAATCACTATCAGAAGTAAAAACTTCAGCGCAAACCCTGTCCGTAACTCTCTTTAGGTCAGTTACCCTCTGGGCATCACTCATCTCGCGCATGCATTCCTCAAACAGAGTTTTACGTTCCTCGTTTCCTAAATGGATTTTGCGACCAAAATCATCGCATTCCCTAATAACGACCATGTTTGGATTAAAACAAAAAGCAATGTAAAGAAAAGAGGATACCTGAGTTGATGATCGATTGACTGAAAGAAGGGTTTTGAAGCAACTAACGGCAAGAGTGCAGTAGGGTTTGAAAATATGTAGAGGAGGATTTCCTGGAGAGCAAATAAATGTAATATAATGATTAGGAGGGAAAGAAGGCGTAAAATCAGGTTTTCCCTATTTATAGGGTAATCATGTTAGATACAGGTGACCGTTGGGCTGGTGGCACATGGGTCACGTGCCATACTTTTTAAAGGTTTTAAAAAATATATATGCATCTCGCTAAGGGATTAAGAATTCAGAACTTTTTGGTCGACACGGATTCAAGGAGCTTAAAACCGTACGACCAAGGGGGCTTATGATCATGCATAAAATCCTCAGCCGAGATGGATGTCTGGAGGGAGGATTACAGAGGTCCGGGATAGGTCTCGGACTCAAGGATGAGGTCCTTATCCGATATGGATCTCGGGGAAGGGGCATGAGGTCGGTCTGGATCCGAGGTGTAGCTCGTCAGTTAATTCAGGATGGAGGTTTGAGTAGAGGAAGACGTTATCAACTATGAAGATGAAGAGTTCCAAGAGTCTTTATGAGACGTTACTAAACGAATCATTACGAGCTGTAACAGCTAACTCCCTGCTTTCAAGCCATGGTTAATGCGCTAAGGCAGTTACGGAGGGGAAGAAATAGCTTCATGGAAGGATTGATATAAATAGGGCTCCCGCCAGCGGGATAAGCAAGACAATCATAAGCTTGGAACTTGAGTTACGACACTTGAGCTTCCAAATCCCTAAAATATCTTTAATAAGGTTTTTCCTGCAAGAACAGTACTATCTTGTGTTAGAACAAGAAAGCTTCTACACAATTATTTATTTTTATGATAACAAAAATGAGATATTGTGTGCAAAGTTCTTTTTCTCTAAAGCGTGCAGGAAGAAACTATATGTCCGCATCTAAAAAATCAGAAACGTTCTTTAAAGAACATTGCTGACACTTGTTAGAAGAGTTGAAAAAAATATTTTGTATAAGATGACTAAACAAGTTATAGCAAGGTCAAAAGTAATCAAAAGTGTCTTGGACACTCCATCAGAACAACTGTGAAGAGTACAAGCATAAATCATTGTTCTCAAGATAAACACAATGATGAAAACCTGATATTGAGATAAACCAAAGCTATATACGACGCCTCCATGCATTAATCATTGCAATCCTTTTTTAACATATTCACTTTGGAAACGTGTGAATTCATTAAAAGCTCAAAGCAACGACACTATTACACAAGTCTATAAAAGGATCAGAGTCAACAGTGTGTTTTTCAGAACAACGAACCACTCCCTTTTCAACTCCAAGTTCCATATCTTCAAATAGTAAAAGGGTGATTAGCTACGAAAAGTTGTACTACTCAAATAGCAATCATTATCGTCTTGAATTAAAAATAGTGTTCATATGCTTAGTAGAAGCATTCTTGTAAACACAAAAAGTTATACACCATTTGAATTGAGAAAAACTTCCTTAAATGACTTTCTAGTCAGAATACTTGAGAGGGCTAAGAGGTCTTTCTTTTTCTTTTTTTTTTTGAAAGAAAAGCTAAGAGGTCTTTCTAGACTCTTAGAGATTTGTTGTAATCTTTTGAGATTATTGGATTAAGTCATTGCAATCTTTTGAGTTTTAGCTATCAAAAACTTCCTCAAGTGTCTTTGTTGAATTCTCTATTGTTCTTAAGGTTATTGAGATAGCTAAAAATTGTGGTTGACACAAGATTTTAATAGAAACAAACAATATTATGGTAGTCATAGTTTTCTCCAACTCCGATTTGATTCCTTTGCGGCTTCATCATTGGTGGCATCGAAATTTAGATCCTTCTAATCATACTAATATCATCACCACTCATATACACATGAAAAAGAACTCTTGTGCTGATTTTTTGACAAATATAACGTTTAAAACAAGTTCTACCACTTTTTCTTGACTTCAAATAAATTGAAGTTAAGAGTGATTTTGTAATGAATAGATTAAATATCTATTACTTTAAAATTGTTAAGTTTTTTAAGATATTACCCTTCTTTTTAAGTTCCTTTGTACCTTTTTCTTTTATAAATGCATGGACCTTCATTTAAAAAAAATATTGTCCAGTTAAAAATGGTCGATAGGTCTCTATTTGACCGACTTAAAAAGAACTATATTATTCAATAAAAGGTATAATGATGCATTTCTTTCTTAAAAGGGAGCAAATTTGTTTCATCTCAAAGAGGGTTTATATTAGTGTATTACGCTTACATCAAATCTTTAAAAGATAAAATGTATGCTGGCAGTGTAAAGAAGAGTTATAATGTCGGTCTAATACAACCGTTAATTTGTTATAAATATTTAATTTTTATTTTATTATTTTGAAGTATTATAATTGAGTGATTATGATATAGTGATAATGTAAAAAAATATTAGACTAACAGTGCGTAATAATTAAATCTATATCTAAATATTGAACTTTTTTATCTTAAAATAAAATATTCTGTATGATTTCTAAATAATATAAAAAATATAAAAATAAATAAATCCTATAATATGAAATGCAAAACCCCAAATGTCAACAAAGTGAAAAGTCCCCACGGGGACCACAAAGACGCGACTCTGCAACCACCGTTACCGGAGTTCCTCTCCGGCGAAGACATGGTTGTTGAGCCATTGAAACTCGGGTTCCTACCATAGATGTATTGAATTCCCTTCACATCATCTTCCGTCAGCACTACTTTCTTCGACCGTGAAGATATCGTCGGAAACATAATCGCTTCCTCCACCGAAGAGTGGCCTAACCCTAGTAAGTGCCCAATCTCGTGCACCGCCACCGATTCCAAATCAACAGCCGTTGACAACGCCGATTTCGACACATCGCCGGAAACCACCCAGTCTTCGGCAGCATCAAGGTGAAACCTCCCGTTCGTCGGAGAGAAAGCATGCGCGAGTGTTCCTAGGATTCCGTCGAACGGCTCACCGTCTCCATGGTCGCCGCTAAAGAATCCTATCTTAATATCAGCATTATAATACAAGTCTGTTTCAGTGAATTTCAGCGTTGTAACCTCCGACCACCGCGCAAACGCGGTTGCGAAGACGCTTTTCACCGTTTTCGTAAGCTCGTTACCGGAATAGAACGAGTAGGTTAGCTCCTGCTTTCCCGCCGGCCACCTCGGTTGACCAGGGAACACAGTAAAGTGCGACACAGTGTGAAACCGTGGCTTGCTATTGCTATTATCACTGTTCGAGGTCGTTTCTGTTTCGGTGCCGGAGTTCATGGTGGTTGTATCGTTGATGATATCAGCAACGCCACATCGCGGCAAAACAATCTGATGAAGAGTTTTCTCATCGAGTTCACCAGTTATGTTTAGATTGAAATTCTTCTGGTAAGTTCTAACGGCTTCTTCAAGCGCGTCGTCGAAGTCGTCGGAGAAATTTGACGGCGGCGCATGGGGAATATAACCAAAGCGGTGGAAGTAGTTTTTCAAATTGGAGAGACCGTTGTAGTTTTCGCCATGGTGACAGCCTGTGAAGTTGCGGAAAGCATCCCACGCGGTGGCGGGTAGGATGCCGGGAGGTATCAAAGATGGTCCCTGGGGAAAAAACCGAGCTGAGACAAGTGCGAGTAAGAAGATTGGAATTGTGAAAGTGAAGATGAGAGTTTGAAGGTGCTGTTTGTTCATGTTTGAATGGTGAATGGTGAGAAAAGTAAAGTGATTATGTGAAAGATGAAGAGAGTGAATAAAGGAGTTTAAAAGGAGTATCGTCCTCAAAGTGAAAAGTCTTGGTCGTCGAACTTGTTTGTGATTGGTGATGTTGATGATGTGATCCAAGTTTGAAGAACTTTGCTTCTTTTGTTTAAAATGTCCACGCTATGTACTTAGCTTAGCGTCAATAACATTTTTTTATTACAAAACATTAAAAATATTTTAATTATAATTTTAATTGGAATTTCTTTAAAAATATCTATTTTTTTACAAAAATAAATAACCCTTCAAATGATTATTTTATTAAAAGAAAAACATCAACATCTTATCCTTGTACTCTCTTGTTTTTTTCACAATTATTGATTTCTATATAAAACTCTCTTTTTTACAAATATATATTTAATAGGGGAATTAATGTTAATTGATTTTTCTAAAATTATATATATTTTACTAAATTACAGCAGTTTTGATCTTCGTATTTTATATGATTCACAAAATTAATTTTCATGTTTTTAAATTAAACTGTTTTTTCTTTTTTATATATTTTTTTTTACCTTACAAATTTTTAAAGTGTCTAGTTTTTAAATTATATTTTTAATTTATAATGATAGACAAAAAAATTCGATATGATGTCGTGTTAAGAAAAGTTTCTACTCTCTTCAACAATTAATTTCAAAGAAAGGAGACAAATTATTTTTCCAAGCAAAAAGAGAAGAACAGAGGAGGCAGAGTTGGTGAGCAAATAGAAGCACTGCTTGGCCGGCGGCGGCCAGTTTCATGAGCTTGTGAAAGGTACATGTAACAAACTGGATTGAACATGTGTCACTAAATTGTCTAACAAGACTTTTAGTCCACAATCACCTGCCCATAAATGCTCGCAACTTTTGAATTGGAGAAAAAGTTAAAAAGGCAATTTGGTCCCTTAATTTGTAGGCATCGTTTGATTTAATACTAGAGTTGAATTTTTCAAAATGACATTAACACAACAATTGGATATAGGGTGTTTGCGTGCGTCTTGAAGAAAAAAAATCTAAACTGCAAGAAAAAATATATATACTTCAATTTGATTCGAACGATTTTTAAAAATTAAATCGAATCAAACAAAATCAAATTAATACTATTTAAATTGGTTCATTTATTTATAAAAAATTATTATATCATGTCTAGACATATAAATAAAGATTTAAATTTATTTTTAATCGTTCATATATTATTATAAAATAAATTTATAATTTAATATATAAAATTGTGCATTATAATTTTATTTAAATCTAAAGAATGATATATATAAGATTGTATTCTTAAATAAATATGCAAAAAACACGATACAATGTATTTTGTGAAAATATTATTTATAAATAAATAATATTTTATTTTTTTATGATTCGTAAATTAAAATAAATATCATACAAAGAATATGATAAAATATACACAGAATTTATTTGGTAAGATCAATCTATAAACTTATGTCTTATAGCTTATATAGCTTATAAGTTGATATAACATTTTAGATTTGTTTGATAACGGTCTTCTGATCATAGCTTATAGTTTATTTTTCAGACACTATTTCAAACAACATTTTAGCTTATAGCTTATAAATTATTATTGTTCTTCCTTCTTTATCCTTATTATTTTAACAAAAATCCACATTTATCCTCTATAATTTGTTTTAATTTAAAATAAAATAATTATATATTAAATATCTTTTAAGTCATTTTACATTTATAAGTTGATTGAACCGCTAATTTTACAAAACACTTCAATTAGTTTATTAATTATCAGTCTCAACTATCAGTTATAAGCTATAAGCTATTAATCATCAGTCATCAGTTATCAGCTAGTTTATCAGTCAATAGTTATTTTTATCAAACGGATCTATAATACATTTTTATTTCTCTAAAGAATTAAATAAATATATATTGGTTAGTAAGATTTTATAACTGTTGGTTAGTGATTTTGATGGATTTATTTGGTTCGAAATGGTAAGCTTTGTGTTGTTTAGACTTTGTTCGAATGAAGTGAGTAAGGTCCAAAGGTTGCATTTCGTTTGAAAAATAAGGAGATTCGAATAGGCTATTTCCGTTGGAGATTCGAAGTTTGAATTAAAGTTTTAATATTTACAATAAAGGAAATTTCGAATTCAAATAGGAAGATTTGAATTGATCATTCCCGTTGAAGGTTCGAATTCAAAATGAAGACTTAATATCTTCAATAATAGATAATTTGAAATTCGAATATTAGGTTCCATTTCGTTGAAGGACGCGTGGAAGCCATAGATTGCAGAAGCCATGCAATCTTCGAACTTGACATCATTCTAGAGTAGGACCGTTAGAGTCGAAATAGTATAAATAGGAGTCTTAGTGTTAGGATTTCGTGTGTTCATTATTGTACAAAAACTCATATATTCAAACTACCAAGTGTAAGGGAAACGAGTTTGCAGAGAAATGTACGTATAGAAACACAATTGTTTATTTTCGAAGTTTGAATCAAAGTTCTTTATCTTTAAAGTTATTTCGTTTCCAGTTATTCCTTTATCTTTTAGTCAAATTTACACTTTTTGAAAACCTTTATTTCTTTGCTAAGTCCTTTACATTTCCTTTAAAAACCATTTACATTACTTTACAAAGTCCTTTACTTTTAATTCGAAGTCACTTACAAATCTGTTTACATTATTTTGTCCACATCTTTATGTTTCGATCTAATTCTGTAATTACTCTTAATTGAAGTTTGTCTTTAATCGAACCTTTGTTTTATGTTCTTAAGGATTCATAGTGCTTTAGATAGAATATTGAATATAAGTTTTAAGACAAGTTCAAACACCAATACTTAGACACATGTCCTAGGATCAATCTAGTCGATCATGTAAGTTACCAAAATACTGTTAAATTGGAAGACTAGCGGTTATTTACTAGAAATCACTATAAAAAAAATTGGCACACCTGGTGGGACGGTGTCATAGTGTTGTAATTTCATTTAAGATCTTGTCAAATCGTTGTTAAGTTTGTTCGTAATCTTCTGAGTCTAGAGTTTCTTCGTGTTATATAAACCTTAGAAGTGGTAAAATAACCGATAGTAACCAACCAATACCCAGAAGGAAACATACCAAGAAAATGGTTAATGTGACTAACCAGGATGGGAGACAAAATCCCCCACAAGGGACAGGTATGGTCGTTTCTAGTTCGACTGATGCATCAAATGTAATACCAAATTCACAAACCATACCAGTGTCCACAAACACTATGGCCACGGGTGGTTTGAATACAATGGCCACAGGCACTACAGAGATGTAAACAGGGCCTATCCTATCATATGTAGGAAATCAAGCCCAATTCTCAACGCCTAGGCCTCCAGGTTTCGATAATTATAGGCCTCGAAACCCTCCTTATGGAATGCCAACTTCGTTTATGACAGGATTACATAGCACTAAATCAACCTATTCTCCAATCCAAGGGCTTGGTTCTGGGATGAATACCATGGGCCCAAAAACTCAAAATTTAGGATCTTTTAACCAAGGACCCATACTCACAACAAATAATCAGGCAGCATTTAGGCAACAAATGGACAATAGCAATCATGATATGATAGGGGTCCTAGCCCGCGAAATGAGTACAATTTTCACCCCGTTAATCCAAAATATTAATAGAACTAACCAAGAAAACAAACAAACCAACGAATGTCAGTCAAAATGGAACGAATAGCAGACTTCTTTGGTGCCCTTGATGCGCCTGTAAGACGTAAGCAGAATCAAGTGGTTATTCAAGATGAGGAACCCACTATTGAACTAATTCAACCCCCTAGACAAAATGTTGAAGGGAGGAATATGGGGGCAAGGGTGGAACAAAAGGAAGTTCAAGAGATTCGAGAAGAACAACCCAGGAGGATCGTGATGGTAAATAGGGACCAAAACGCTGACAAAGTAATCCATAGGGTTAGAAATGAAAATATGATGACAATAAATAATTTAACTGCCATGATCAAAAGGATTATGACCCAAAACGGTTTGAATTCAGGATTTAGGAGACCAAACTATACATCCCCTATTACAGAATATATCTTACAAACTGAATTGCCAAGGGGTTGTAAAGTCCCTAAATTTACAAAATTTTCTGGAGACACAAGCGAATCAACGGTTAAACACATAGCCAGATCTATGCGTTCATGGGTTATTTTGCATTATGCGTGCGTGGCTGCCCGGTTTTCCATCCTTATGTTGCTATACATGTTCACATTCCATTTCTTCGCATTTGGATCATATTTTGACTTGCGATGTGAATATGTAACTTTATTCCTGCCTCCTTGTTATTTTTGACATGTTTTTTGACTTGTGCAAGGTACATTGAGGATATTTTGGTTAGGTACCTAATCTTGGTACACTAACACACCACTTCTCCGTGGTTACCACTTCTCTTGTGGTTTACATTTGCGTTTAAACACATTTTGCTTTGTATTTTCTCATGTTACGAAATACATGTTCGCTATTTTATGCGGATATGTACCTTTGTGAAGGTGTTCGATTGTTATGAGGACTTGTTTGCTACGCACATGTTGCGATATCACTTTATGGATTATATTGATCGAGTTTCTTATTATTGCTTTGTTGATGGCGGTTTACTCGAAGTTTTCGGAGTATTTTTAGCTTGCGACTCTTGATTTTATTATCCGTTTGGTATTATTTTATTTTGTTTCTCTTTTACCGCTTTTCTAGAGAGCATGAGAAGTAGGGTTTTACCGTTTTCCTTGCCATGAGAAGTAGGAATAGAGATGTATGATGGGGCTTCCGTAGTTGGAGCATGTTCAGGAACCCCTCTGGTTTATTTAAAGTCCTGTTTAGGGCGCTTCTGTTTGCTAATTGTGTTTGGTTTGTTTAAAGTCCTCTTCCGTGCATAGGGAGGCGCTTTTCATTGTGTTTATTCTTTGAATTCTTGAACTTATATATAGCTTCAGAATATTTCTGTTGCGTTTCTTGAACAAAGAGAGTGCAATTAATGTTGCTTGTCTGCTTGTACTTTGTGCTTTCCACGTACCTCGAACTGTGTTCCACTTGAGTACTTCATCCGTCTTAGTTTTAATAAATTAATAGTACTGTAGCAGAACTTGTCTTAGAAGATGACGTCTTGATAACTCATATTTCTTTATCTTCTGTAAGCCTTTGTTATCTTAGCTTCTAACAGAGATTGCTTTAATTTGCTCTTATCAGAGGTTGAGTTTGCAAGTTTCTTTTAGAAGTTGCTTTCAGTGTGCGTGTTCAGAAGTTCCATTCATCTTTATAACTTCAAATTCTCTATCTGCTTAGCATAATTTGATATTTCACTTTTTAGAGTGCTTGAGTCAGAACATCATCTGAAATGAAAACAATATTTATCAGAGTATCATATTTACTATACAAACTTTATTTCACTTGTTATCATCAAAACTCTAAGATATGATTAGAACCAACCTATGTTCTAATACCCGCTATGAGAGCTTCATATTCAGCTTGGCTATTGCTAGTTTGGGAACCAAAACACAAAGAGTACTCGAAAATGATATCTCCTGGCCCCTCCAGGAATATCTCGGCTTTTCTACCCTTTAAATTGGACGAACCATCCACAGAGAGAACCCATTTCATGGACGTCTCCTCTCTTGTCGGGGAATTGAATTCAACTATAAAATTTGCCAACGCCTGGGAATTTATGCTCGAGGAGTAAAGGTAATATCGTACTCGAAAAACTCTACCGCCCAAGATACCATTCTCTCGGCCATATCCGGCTTCTCAAATATCTGTTTCAAAGGAAAATTTGTCTTTACTTGGATGGGATGACCCTCGAAGTAGTGCCTTAGCTTCCACGCAGTCGTTATTAATTCCAGTGCTAGGAGTTCAATCTTTTGATATCTTAACTATGCCCGTTTCCGCACCTTGTTGACAAAATACACTAGATGTTCTTTGGTCTCTCCATCTACGACCAACATGGAACTAATGGAATTGTCTGAGACAGAGAGATACAATATCAATGGGACATTTTCTTTAGGTCTAGAAAATGTAACACCCCTTCTAAAAATACCCTGAGAATTAATATTTAGATCAGAGTTAACACAAACGAAAGGGCATCACAATTATGTAAAATAGAAAATCAGAAAATCTCATCAATGTGTCATGCTTTTACTGAAGAACTTTATTAAATAATTCAAAACCAATAATTATATTCTACACAGCGGAAAATAGCAACTAAAACAGAATGACTTCAGTTCATAAGTATTCTGACATAAACCAAAGGAAAACAAGTTCAATTCTATAATTCCAAAATAATCGTTCCCCGGTGTTACAACTACCAGAGCATGACACTGACACGCAGACAATCTAAATAGCACAGCTCAAAGTTATCCTCACCAGCTCCTAAGCGGCTAACACTTCAATCTGAAATCATCAAAGTAAGGGTGAGATTTCATCACCAATTAAAATGCATTATACGTTTCTTAAACAATAAAACAGTCAATACATTATTCCACTCTCTATAGTATATTCAGATATTAGTTCACAAATACAATTCACACAAATCAATATGCATATAACAATAATCAATGAAATTATAACATTGGAAACCATACTAACATGTTACAATTTCACACAAATGCAAATGCAGACTCAATGCATGTGGTACCAAAACGTGAACTAAGTCACCAACATCGATTCGTCCACAATCACCCGGACACGAATCCAGCCTCACCACCCATAATCACCCGAGAACGGTTATTGGCAATACGAGCCAAATTCCATACAATGGGAATTAACTCCACCAGAATGCATATGTGTGACACCCCGATTTAATTCAATATTAAATAAGTGAGAATTAATTATTTAATTGATTTAAAGTCTTAAATATTTAATTCATCTGGATTAATTGGATTATTTAATGAGGAAAGGTTTGGAGGTGTGCAGAGTAAACGGTGGGTGTGATAGTAAAACACTTTACTAATTACTAAGTATTAATTAATTATTTTAATTGGAATATTAAAAGGAAATATAAAAGGAAAAGAAAGGAAAAGAGAAGGTTTTTGGAGAAATCATTTCACGTAGAGTTGGAGAAAGAAGAGAACAGAGGAAAAGCCGACGCCGAGAGAAACCGAAGATTCATCGCGAGGTAAGGGGTGATTTTGTTTGGTTAATATGTCTTATGGGTTTTGGGAACCAATGGGATGATTGGGTATGTTAGGAAATGGAATTATAGGTTTATAGCTTGAAACCCTAAGTTGTGTCAGTGTGTGGAGGAATTGATCAGTAGTGTGTCAGATGACTGATAGGAATGTGTAAATTATGTTGTTTGATGTTAAAATGGTGTAAAATGGCTTTAGATTGGTGTTCCCAATAATACAATTCGTGTTTGAAAGTTGGGAAATGATTATGGATGCATAAAGCTGTCAAAAATATCAAGTTTTGCTGTTACAGGTCGTGGAAACCGGTTCCCTGTGGGGAGGAACCGGGTTCCAGCGTAAAATTTCAAATTCTGGGAATTTTTGTACATGGGAACCGGTTCCCTGTGGGGAGGAACCGGGTTCCCTATACAAAAATCCAGGGGGACTCATTTTTAAAACCTGGGAACCGGTTCCCTGTGGGGAGGAACCGGGTTCCCCATACATTTTTCCAGGAGCGTGTTTTTCAAAGATTGTGGGAACCCGGGTTCTCCCAGTGAGGAACCGGTTACCACTGTGTATTTTTCCAAAATTTCTAAAACTTCAAAAAATCATATTTTCTAAACCGTAACTCCGATTCGAGTTCCGTTTTCGGCGTTACTTCTTAAATTTAAAATTCTACCTCTTGGAAAGGAAAAATATTATTTTCTCAAAAAAATTATTTTAAAAGAGCCGAGTCCCCGATTTTTGAAAGTATGGATTGAATTACGGATGATGGGTAATTAATACGAATGGTCAGTGTTACCGGATGAAAGCTAATACATACCATGCTATATTTGATATTCATTATGATTTGAATGTGATATGTCGATGAATGGGCATTGTGTGAAATGTATTGATATTATGATCAGTGGAATAATGTGGCATGTTTTTATGATTGCATGCATATACATTTGTTAATTGGTTCATTCCCATTGTGCGGAAGTGAGCTTGAGCCAATAGTGACTGGTTGGAGGTAGTGAGGCTAGATTCTTGACCAAATGGTGTGGGCGAATCATGGATTACATTGTCTTTCCACGAGTAAACGGAGCAGTGGGTGAACGCGGTTCACGTTTGGTACCACATGCATAGAGTCTGCATTGCATATGGAATTGTAACATGTTAGGATGGTTTCCAGTGTTGCAATTGCCATTGTTTGATATATACATGATCATTGTGTGAACTGTTCTTTTTGTATTGTTTATGATATTGTGTTTGGTTGACGAACTGATATGTTCGATTATTCTGTTGGATCTAAGAACGTACAATACATATTATATTGAATTGAAATCTCACCCTTACTTTAACCATTTCAGATCCGAAGTGATTAGCCGCTTGGAGTTGGTGAGGATAGCTCTCTAGATTCGAGTCAGTTCATTAGTCCGCGTGTCAGTGTCGTGCTCTGGTAGATGTAACACTGGGGAAACGATTGTTGGGAATCCTTTAATGGATATTTTAAATAACTTTGAGTTATGTTGATTTGTTATCCTAGAATGATTATTGATTGATATTCGGGATTTAATTATGCTTCATTTTCCGCTGATAAACATAATTTTGAGTATGAGTTAATTGATGAATATTCTTCAGTGAAAGCATGATGCTGTTTGGTCAAATTTTTATGAAATAAATTGTGACGCCTCTTAATTGTGGATAAACTCTGATTATTTAATTCTATAAAACGCGGGTATTTAGAAGGGGTGTTACAATAGTGGTATCAGAGCATAGTCGGTCTTGTCTTAGTGTCATTATCCCTTTTAGTATGTGACTAGTGTAAGTAACACTGTCGATACTTGTGTGCTGATGTAGATTGTGTTGTAATGTTACTGAACAATGGCTGGAAGAGGTAACGGAAGGAATGATGATGCTATTCTTTGGGAATGTTAGTGGGGTGCTCGGAGGAATCGGCGGGTGGTGTGGGACAATTGAGGAATTTTCGGAGGAATAATCCTCCATTGTTCAAGGGTGCACATGATCCCAGGGTGCTCGAAGTGGTGAAGGAGATCGAGAGGATCTTGAGTTATTGATTGTCTTTGAAGGTGAGATATGGTACTCACATGTTGGCGAGAAGGCGATGAGTGGGTTGCTACGAGATTGGAAGAAGATGGGATTGCATTGACTTGGGGTGTTCGGAGAGCTTTTCGAGAAGGTATTTTCACGAAGACATTCGGTAAGAAGGAGATAAATTTCGGAGCTCAGCGGGCAACAAGTGCGTGAGTGAGTATCGACCAAGTTCTTGAGTTAGCAAAGTATTATGCTAATTATCCTAACGATGCGGATGGAGAGTTTTCCAAATGTATCAAGTTTGAGAATGGTGCGAGATGAGATCAAGCGGTATCGGTGTCGGTATTAGAAGGTTTCTGATTTGGTTGTTGTAGTAGGATTACGGAGGAAGATCTTACTAGTACTAAGGCAAATGCTCGAGTTATCTTGACCGTAAGGGTAAGAGAGATGGATCGCGGTAAGCCTTATGATAGGAATAATCATAGATTTGGAGGTTGGAAGAAGCCTAGTGGGGAGACTACGGTTCTTACGGTTCTTCCGTAAAGTGCTACGGATGTGGTGAATTGGGTCACCGAGCTCTTGAATGCAAGGCGATGCGAGGAAATGCAACAATTGTGGGAGAGTTGGTCATTTAAGCCGAGTGTAGATCCCGAAGAGTAACTTGTTACAATGTGGCGAAGAAGGACACACCGTCCATGATACTAAGCCAAGGAGCAATTTGGTGGGAAAGTGTTTGCTTTGTCGGGATCGAGGTTAAGCCGGATGATCGGTTGATTAAAGGTACATGTTTTATTAATGGCATACCTTTAATTGCAATTATTGACACCGGGCGACACACTTTTATTTCTTTTGCTAAGAGATTGAATCTAGAAATTTCTAATTTGGATGGAAGTATGGTTGTTGACACTCTGCTGGGTTGTTGACTACTTATTATGTGTGTAGAAATTGTCCTATCGTTATTTTCGATGGGGTTCGGTATGGATTTAGTGTGCCTACCGTTAGAACAACTTGATATTATCCTTGGAATGAACTGGTTGGTCTTCAACCAGGTTCATATCAATTGTTTTGAGAAGACGGTTATATTTCCTGAGGTAGCTAAAGTTGAAGATGTGATCATGTCGTTAAGCGAGATGAACTCACTCGAGAGATGGTGTAGTGTTCATGTTATATTCTTCAACCAAGTGAAAGGCTAAGAGTGGTGAGTTACTTGTTGTGAATGAATTTCCAGAGGTGTTTCCAGAGGATGTTAATGAGTTACCACCTGAGCGAGAAGTGGAGTTTGCTATAGATTTGATTCCTTGAACTAGTCCGGTGTCGATGGCGCCTTATCGCATGTCGGCATCGAGTCTGAAGAAGGTTGGAAGAGTTATTGGAGAAGAAATTTATTGGCCTAGTGTTTTGGTGCGCCGGTGTTGTTGGTTAAGAAGAAGGAGTGCGATGAGGCGTGTGTTGACTACGATAGTTGAATAAAGTGACGATCAAGAATCGGTCGAGGATTGATGACTTGATAGATCATTGGTTGGAGCTTGTGTGTTTAGCAAGATTGATCGAGGTCGGATATCATCAGTTCGTGTTAAGGCGAAGATATTGAGGCTTTTAGAACGAGGTATGGGCATTATGAATATTCATTATGCCATTTGGAGTTACTAATGCACTGGTGTGTTTATGGAGTATATGAAGGATATTTCATCCGTATCTTGACAAGTTTGTGGTGGTGTTTATTGCGACATTCTAATCTACTCAAAGGATGATGAGGAGCATGCAAAGCATCTCGAGTTGTATTGGAATTATTGAAGGAAAAGAAACTTTATGCGAAATTGTCAAGTGTGAGTTTTGTTAAGCGAAGTGAGTTTTCTTGGCCATGTGATTTCCAAGAATGGTATCGACCCTACAAAAGTAGAAGCGGTATCTCGATTGGAAGTCAAGAATGCTTGAGATTCGATTTTCTTGGTCTGGCAGGTTACTACAGGAAGTTCATTGAGGGATTTTCTAAGTTAGCTTTACTGTTGACTAAGTTGACGAGAAAAGGTCAAGCATTTATTTGGGATGCGGATTGTGAGAAAGGATTCCAAGAATTGAAGAGGAGGTTGACTAGTGCTCCGATATTGATTTTGCCAAATCCGGAAGAATCTTTTATGGTGTATTGTGATGCGTCTTTGATGGGTTTAGGAGGTGTTTTGATGCAGGATAAGCAGGTTGTGGCTTATGCTTCGAGACAGTTAAAGGTTCATGAAAGGAATTACCCGACTCATGATTTGGAGTTGGCGGCTGTGGTGTTTGTGTTGAAACTATGGAGGCATTATCTGTATGGTTCACGATTTGAAGTGTTCAGTGATCATAAGAGCCTGAAGTATCTCTTTGATCAGAAGGAGTTGAATATGAGGCAGAGGAGATGGTTAGAATTTCTCAAGGATTACGATTTTGGTTTGAACTACCATCCTGGTAAGGCAAACGTCGTAGCAGATGCGTTGAGCAGGAAATCCTTGCATATGTCGATGTTGATGGTCCGTGAGTTAGATTTGGTTGAGCAGTTCAGAGATTTAAGTTTGATTTGTGAGACTACTCCGAATAGTGTGAAGTTGGGCATGTTGAAGTTGACTAGTGGTATTTTGGAAGAGATTCGAAATGGGCAAAAGTCTGATGTTGGTTTAGTGGACAAGCTGACATTGATTAACCAAGGTCAAGGAGGTGAGTTCCGAATTGACGAGAATGGTGTTATGAGATTTGGTGATAGAGTGTGTGTTCCGGATGTTGCTGAGGTCAGAAAGAGTATCTTGGAGGAAGGACACCGTAGTGGGTTGAGTATTCATCCCGGTGCTACTAAGATGTACCATGACTTGAAGAAGTTATTTTGGTGGCCAGGAATGAAGAAGGAAATTGCTAAGTTTGTGTATGCGTGTTTGGTTTGTCAGAAATCGAAGATTGAGCATCAGAAGCCGTCAGGATTGATGGAACCGTTATTCGTTCCGGAATGGAAATGAGATGGCATTTCTATGGATTTTGTGTCTGGTTTGCCTAGAACAAGAAGAACGTGATTCTATCGGGTGATTGTCGATCGATTGAAAGTCGCACTTTATTTCGATAAGGATGGATTATCCGATGGAGGTTGGCGGTGTATGTTGAGAAAGTTGTAAGTTTGCATGGTATTCCGTCTAGCATTGTGTCGGATAGAGATCCGAGGTTTACTTCTAAGTTCTGGACAGGATTGCAAGAAGCTCTGGGTACTAAGTTACGATTGAGTTCCGCGTATCATCCGCAGCAGGATGGTCGACGGAGGGGCGATTCGTTAGAGGATTTGTTGAGGGCTTGTGTGTTAGAGAAAGGAGGAGATTGGGATAGCTATTTGCCTTTGATAGAGTTTACCTACAACAATAGTTTTCATTCGAGCATTAGTATGGCTCTGTTTGAGGCATTGTATGGTAGGAGATGTCGGACACCTTTGTGTTGGTACGAATCTGGAGAAAGTGCTGTGATTGGACCAGAAATCGTTCAACAAACTTCAGAAAAGATTAAGATGATTCAGGAGAAGATGAGGACTTCTCAGAGTCGTCAGAAGAGTTATCACGATAAGAGGAGGAAGGATCTTGAGTTTGATGAAGGAGACCACGTGTTTATGAGAGTTACTCCGATGGTGGTATTGGTCGAGCTTTGAAGTCAGAAGTTGACGCGCTTTATTGGTCCGTTTGGATTACAAGAGAGTTGGGAAAGTTGCTTATCAGTTGCTTTACCGCCGTCACTTGCAATTTGCATGATGTTTTCCATGTATCTCGATTGAGGAGGTACATTGCGGATCCGTCTCATGAGATTCAAGTAGATGATGTTCGTGCGAGATAATTTGTTGTTGAGCG
The DNA here is from genome assembly GCA_021764765.1 of Vicia sativa. Classification (NCBI taxonomy): domain Eukaryota; kingdom Viridiplantae; phylum Streptophyta; class Magnoliopsida; order Fabales; family Fabaceae; genus Vicia; species Vicia sativa. The sequence goes on from CM038796.1 coordinate 170,997,759, forward strand.
GTGCGAGAATTGAGGATCGAAAAGTGAAGCAATTGCGAGGTAAAGAGATAGCACTGGTACGAGTAGCTTGGGGAGGACCAGCTGAAGGAAATGTAACTTGGGAGCTGGAGAGTCAGATGAAGGATTCGTATCCCGAACTTTTCGTCTAAGGTATGTTTTCGAGGACGAAAACTCTTTTAGTGGGGGAGAGTTGTGACACCCCGATTTAATTCAATATTAAATAAGTGAGAATTAATTATTTAATTGATTTAAAGTCTTAAATATTTAATTCATCTGGATTAATTGGATTATTTAATGAGGAAAGGTTTGGAGGTGTGCAGAGTAAACGGTGGGTGTGATAGTAAAACACTTTACTAATTACTAAGTATTAATTAATTATTTTAATTGGAATATTAAAAGGAAATATAAAAGGAAAAGAAAGGAAAAGAGAAGGTTTTTGGAGAAATCATTTCACGTAGAGTTGGAGAAAGAAGAGAACAGAGGAAAAGCCGACGCCGAGAGAAACCGAAGATTCATCGCGAGGTAAGGGGTGATTTTGTTTGGTTAATATGTCTTATGGGTTTTGGGAACCAATGGGATGATTGGGTATGTTAGGAAATGGAATTATAGGTTTATAGCTTGAAACCCTAAGTTGTGTCAGTGTGTGGAGGAATTGATCAGTAGTGTGTCAGATGACTGATAGGAATGTGTAAATTATGTTGTTTGATGTTAAAATGGTGTAAAATGGCTTTAGATTGGTGTTCCCAATAATACAATTCGTGTTTGAAAGTTGGGAAATGATTATGGATGCATAAAGCTGTCAAAAATATCAAGTTTTGCTGTTACAGGTCGTGGAAACCGGTTCCCTGTGGGGAGGAACCGGGTTCCAGCGTAAAATTTCAAATTCTGGGAATTTTTGTACATGGGAACCGGTTCCCTGTGGGGAGGAACCGGGTTCCCCATACAAAAATCCAGGGGGACTCATTTTTAAAACCTGGGAACCGGTTCCCTGTGGGGAGGAACCGGGTTCCCCATACATTTTTCCAGGAGCGTGTTTTTCAAAGATTGTGGGAACCGGGTTCTCCCAGTGAGGAACCGGTTACCACTGTGTATTTTTCCAAAATTTCTAAAACTTCAAAAAATCATATTTTCTAAACCGTAACTCCGATTCGAGTTCCGTTTTCGGCGTTACTTCTTAAATTTAAAATTCTACCTCTTGGAAAGGAAAAATATTATTTTCTCAAAAAAATTATTTTAAAAGAGCCGAGTCCCCGATTTTTGAAAGTATGGATTGAATTACGGATGATGGGTAATTAATACGAATGGTCAGTGTTACCGGATGAAAGCTAATACATACCATGCTATATTTGATATTCATTATGATTTGAATGTGATATGTCGATGAATGGGCATTGTGTGAAATGTATTGATATTATGATCAGTGGAATAATGTGGCATGTTTTTATGATTGCATGCATATACATTTGTTAATTGGTTCATTCCCATTGTGCGGAAGTGAGCTTGCAGAGCCAATAGACTGACCTGGTTAGAGGTGGTGAGGCTAGATTCTTGACCCAATGGGTGGGCGAATCATGGATTACACTGTCTTTCCACGAGTAAACGGAGCAGTGGGTGAACGCGGTTCACGTTTGGTACCACATGCATAGAGTCTGCATTGCATATGGAATTGTAACATGTTAGGATGGTTTCCAGTGTTGCAATTGCCATTGTTTGATATATACATGATCATTGTGTGAACTGTTCTTTTTGTATTGTTTATGATATTGTGTTTGGTTGACGAACTGATATGTTCGATTATTCTGTTGGATCTAAGAACGTACAATACATATTATATTGAATTGAAATCTCACCCTTACTTTAACCATTTCAGATCCGAAGTGATTAGCCGCTTGGAGTTGGTGAGGATAGCTCTCTAGATTCGAGTCAGTTCATTAGTCCGCGTGTCAGTGTCGTGCTCTGGTAGATGTAACACTGGGGAAACGATTGTTGGGAATCCTTTAATGGATATTTTAAATAACTTTGAGTTATGTTGATTTGTTATCCTGGAATGATTATTGATTGATATTCGGGATTTAATTATGCTTCATTTTCCGCTGATAAACATAATTTTGAGTATGAGTTAATTGATGAATATTCTTGGTGAAAGCATGATCTTTGTTTGGTCAAATTTTTATGAAATAAATTGTGACGCCTCTTAATTGTGGATAAACTCTGATTATTTAATTCTATAAAACGCGGGTATTTAGAAGGGGTGTTACAATATGCATGCACATCAAAAGCATGCAACATTCAAATAAGGAATATGATAGCACAACATTATTCCATACACGATTAACACCATCAAACAGCTCAGCATAATCATGCGTATACAACGTTAATCACAACACATGGCATTAACATCTATCAAGCATATACAACGCCAACGACGAACAATCGTGAATTACAACGGATTCCTCATACAGAAAGCCATATCAATCTATTAAGATTCAGTTACTAGGTTTTAAAAATGTTTTTAATAGATAGTACGTGTTTCCAACTTTTCAACGGTACCAACTACGCCTTAATCGGAGTTACGGTCGCAAAGATATGACCAAAATAGTTTTCAGAAAGTATATGTTTAATTCTGTCCAACTTGGGTTGATGCATAAGCTCATGCATCAATACAAAACTAGCTTGTGTCGACACAAGCATCGTATGCGTCAATGCATACGTAATAATTTTTCCATTTTTAAAAGTTCCTTCAGTATGAATCGATCCACAACCCTCTTGTGTCGATACAAGACTCTCTTGTGTCGATGCATAACACGGATGTGTTGATGCAAAACTCCAAAATTCACCACATGAGTCGACGCAAAGGGTTTTGTATCGATGCAAGCCTTATTCCAACTTATTTTTTCTTACACTAATGCTGCTTGTATCGATGCAAAGGCCCTTGTGTCGACCCATGCTGCGTTTTTCCACTAAAAATCAGTTTTTATTCTCACTATTTGTAATTCCAATTGATCCATTCATCACCATCAGCGATAATACAATAGAAACAATAATTATTATGTGTTTTCACATCTAATTAACAATAGAATTACACTCCCTAATTAATCCACAATCAACCTACACATATTAATCATTCTTATTAATTCCAATTGAGGCTTTTACGCCGGATCATATCATTAGGGCATAACCTAAAAATTCCTAATTCAAGATTCCTAACGTATCAATTCATCCTATTGATTATCAAAACCTATAAGGCATATTAACCAGACAAAATCACCCCTTACCTTGCGATGATTCTTCGAATTTCCGACGCCTTGACTTTTCTCCTCTTTCTCTTCTCAAAAGCACGTACGGTGAATATTCCAATCCTTCTCACTTTTTCCTATTATTCCTTTATTTATGCCTTTTTATTATTCCAAATAATAGAAATAAATTAATTAGAATAATTAGATTAATTCACTCCGCACACCCTCCAATTCAACTTCACACCCCCAACACTTCCATTATTCAATTATTTAATTAAATCCAATAATCCAAAAATACCAATAATTAAATTTTTAATTAAATTAATAATTAAAATTCCAATTATTTAATAATTGAATTATTTGGGGTGTCACAACTCTCCCCCACTTAAAGAGTTTTCGTCCTCGAAAACATACCTCAGACGAAAAGTTCGGGATACGAGTCTTTCATCTGGCTCTCTAGCTCCCAAGTAACATTTCCACCTGCCGGTCCTCCCCAAGCTACTTTCACCAGAGCTATCTCTTTACCACGCAACTGTTTCAACTTCCGATCCTCAATTCTTGTAGGTAGCGCAATCGATTATCTCGCACAGATATCATCTACTACGAATCTCATGAGACGGATCAGCAATATACTTCCTCAACTGAGATACATGGAAAACATCATGCAAATTCGTAAGCGACTGTGGTAAAGCAATCTGATAAGCAACCTTCCCAACTCTCTTTGTAATCTGAAACGGACCAATAAAGCGCGAAGTCAACTTCTTTGACTTCAAGGCTCAACCAATACCAGTCGTCGGAGTAACTCGCATAAACACATGATCTACTTCACTAAACTCGAGATTCTTCCTCCTCTTATCATGATAAATCTTCTGACGACTCTGAGAAGCTCTCATGTTCTCTTGAATCATTTTAATCTTTTCTGAAGTCTGTTGGACAATTTTCGGTCCAATCACAACACTCTCTCCATATTCGTACCAACACAACGGTGTCCGACACCTCCTACCATACAATGCCTCAAACAGAGCCATACCAATGCTCGAATGAAAACTATTGTTGTAGGTAAACTCAATCAATGGTAGATAATTGTCCCAATCCCCACCTTTCTCCAACACATAAGCTCGCAACAAATCCTCTAACGACTGAATCGTTCTCTCCGTCTGACCATCTGTTTGCGGATGATAAGCGGAACTCAACCGCAACTTAGTACCCAAAGCTTCTTGCAATCTTGTCCAAAACTTTGACGTAAACCTCGGATCTCTATCTGACACAATACTAGAACAAATACCGTGCCAACTCACGATCTTCTCAACATACAACTCTGCCAACCTCTCCATAGGATAATCCATTCTTATCAGAATAAAATGAGTAGACTTCGTCAACCGATCAACAATAACCCAGATAGAATCACAATTATTTGCTGTCCTCGGAAAACCAGATACAAAATCCATAGAAATGCCATCCCATTTCCAATCCGGTACAAACAACAGTTCCATCAATCCCGACAGTTTTTGATGTTCAATCTTCGACTTTTGACAAATCAGAGAAGCATAAACAAACTCAACAATTTCCTTCTTCATTCCAGGCCACCAAAAAAACTTTTTCAAATCATGATACATCTTAGTAGCACCGGGACGAATACTCAATCCACTACAATGTCCTTCTTCCAAAATACTCTTCCTATGTTCTGCAATATCCGGAACACACACCCTATCACCAAATCTCATAATACCATTCTCGTCAATTCATAATTCACCTCCTTGACCTTGGTTGATCAATGCCAATTTATCCACTAAACCAACATCAAATTTCTGTCCAGTTCGAATTTCCTCAAGAATACCACTAGTCAACTTCAACATTCCCAACTTCACACTATCAGAAGTAGTCTCACATACCAAACTCAAATCTCAGAACTGCTCAACCAAATCCAATTCACGAACCATCAACATCGACATATGCAACGACTTTATACTCAATGCATCTGCAACCATGTTTGCCTTACCAGGATGGTAATTCAAACCAAAATCATAATCCTTCAGGAATTCTAACCACCTTCTCTGCCTCATGTTTCGCTCTTTCTGATCGAAGAGATACTTCAGACTCTTATGGTCACTGAATACCTCAAATCGAGAACCATACAAGTAATGCCTCCACAATTTCAAAAGAAATACTGTCATACCCCAAATTTTGACCTAATATACCTCTTCACATCTGCATCATTGCATCACTAACAATTCAAACAGCATTAATCGGGTGTAGCATTCACAGGTCAAAATTAGGGTTTCATCAGATTTTCATCTGATACAAGAGGCAATCAATTAGGGTTTGAGTTTTTCTCACCTCATTTGATCTATCTTGATCAAATCATCAACCTCTGATCATCAGATATCCATTTCTCTCATAGATCAATCAAGGATCGACCAATTAGGGTTTTGATCGGGCATGAGTTTTCTCTGACTTTTTGAGCAAGAAATGACTTTTTTGGATAGATATTGGTCATTATATCTTAGATACAACATCTTGACCTAATTTCTGGATTCAAAACATCACAGAAGTTCACAGACTTCATCAGTCAATTCTAGAAACATTTGATGAATTTTCATCTGCACAGAAAAGTCAAACTTTGACTTTTGGTCAAAATTTTCAAAACAAAACTTTTTCAATCATCAAAATACTTCAAATGATCCATCATGATCATAAAAAATCAAAGAATTTGGAAAAGTCAACAAAAAGTCAAAAGTTTTCATACTTAGAAAATTTTCTAAGTGTATGAAATTGCTTATTTTTTTCAAACTTCATGCCATTTTTTCACCTAGTTCTATTTTGAATTGGAAAAAACTCAAAACATGAAAGTTGTAGCTTGTGAAAAAAGCTTTCCAAAATGTCCAAGAACTCTCAAATTCATGGAGTCTAGCCATACTTTTGAAATTGAAACATAAGGCTCCATGAAACTTGATTTTTCAAAGTTCACAACTTCAATTATAGGTCATTTTGAGTTTTCTTCATTAAGAAGCAATCCAACCATGCCAAATGGATGATTGAGCTGATAAATATCAGCTATAGGTAATAATTGAGAGGATTGGATCAAATTGTAAAAATGAGCACATGGTGAAAAAAGGAAGTTTCCTTTTTTGGCAATTGTCTTTCTTACCCCTTAAGCAATCCTTGATTCACCAATTGGCTTGTACTTGTTGCCTAACATTTCAGAATTCTCTTGCCTATAAATATCTCACAAATTCAAGCTCAATCCACACCAAAGCATCACAAATTTATGCTTTCTCTCCACTTTCTCCAAATTCAAGAATCATAACTCAATTTGTGAAAACTTACATTTTTGAAAATCAGTGAGAAACATTAAGTAATTTGGTGTCTAACATGTTCTAATACTAACATGTAATTGATTTGAAACTTAAAATCAAACTGAAATCAAGCTAAAACCAGTTTTCATTTTCCATTTTTCCAAACTTTCAAAACTGCCATGGAATTCAAATTTGAAGCTAGGTTGCATTAACTTGTGATCTAATCATCTGAATAGCATCAATATACATCATGTATATGATCCAGGCCATTAACATCTAACTGTAACACGATTTCCATCAAAATCCAGTTGCCATTTTCAGTCTGTGCAGGTCGACTTGGTTGGAAAGATTGGAGCAAGTTCAAAGCAAGCAAATCATTCACACAGCTTCCATACATGCCGATGAAGCTCAAGCAATCATAAAACAGCAACTGGAAGCATCAAAATCCAGAATTCGATTCTCACTTTCACAGGTAAGAACACGAAATCCATTCTTATGATTCCTTGCATCAATTGAAAAAAACTCATGGCCGTTCTCTTTCTGCACACCTAACAATCAATAACCCTAAAAAAAATCCAAGAATCATGAAACATACATCATTTAATTTGAAAAATCAATTTTAGGGTTCTTAGCATTTTCCGAAATCAATTGAGTTAGGCGAATATAAATGCAATTAACAAGTACCATCATGTTCGTGATGAAAAATCGAGCAAGTTTGGTTTTTATATCATTCAATTTGGTTGAGAAACGAAGATTGTAGCTAGGGTTGATGAATCTGAGAATCAAAACCATGAAGCACAGCTGCGCGCGTGTTCTTCATTTTCAAAATTTTAAACTTTCCAATATCATGTCTCGCGTGTCATTGTCCACTAAACAACCCAGTAGCGTTTGGCTTAGTGGTAGTCTGCTTGCTCTTAGTCTCTTACGCCACGTGTCCCACCCTTTGGTCATGGGTTCAACTCCATCAAGACCATTTTTTTCAAACTTTCCAATTTTCATGTTTTTTACAAAACTTCCACAATTTTTGACCAATCAAAACTTCTCATTTTGAGATGATTTTTAAACACTTGTCAATAAATACATCTATTTTATGATAGTGCAAAATTTTCAGAAAAACTTTCATCGATTAAATTTTAATCGAGCAAAAACGTTCGAACACTTTTTCAAACCTCCTTAAAAGGTGAATTTTTCAAGTTTTCGACTTCCGATTCTTTTCAAAACTTCTCATAAATGAACCTCACATTTCAAAACATTTTTAAATCATTTTTCAAAACATTTCATCAAACTTACATCTTTTACCACGATCGATCCGATTTAAACGATAAAATCAAATTCGTTTTCTCTCGAATTTCTTAATCGATCATGGGCCACCCTTATGGTGTAAGTCCCAATCCTTTATGTACATACTTAGTTTTACTTGTACATACTCAAAATCATCATTGTCAATATTCAAACAGAAACAAATTTCTTTCGTTTGTTTTCATTCGTTTGTTTATACACGAATGCCATTGGTATTGAAAGGAGCATTATTCCCTGTGAAACTGCTTTCAAACCAATGGGCCTCCCTCACGGTGTAAGTCCCATAACATTCTTTTATGTACATAATATTTCTTTGTACATATCAAAAACTCTTCAAATACATACAAATTTTTATCTATACATAACACAGATACTTTTTATACTCAAGTACGGACAAACTTCGATCGTTTGTTCTCACCTCACTTGTGTATATTCAAACCAACATTCTTTATGTACATACATCTTTTCCTTGTACATATCAATTTCTTTTTCATACAAATTTTTTATCTGTACATAATACAGATACCTTTTACAGATAAACTTTGATCAGTCGTTTCTGTTTCATCTGTACATACACTGAATGCCATTGGTATTGAAAGGAGCATTATTTCCTGTGAAACTGCTTTCAAATCAATAGGCCACCATCATGGTGTAAGTCCTAACCCTCCTATGTACATCCATTTTTCTCTGTACATAAATACTCGTTCGTGTACATATTCATTTCCTTGTACACAGTTCAAGCTTGTAAATAATCAAGTTAGGCTCGTTTTAATCGTTCGTTTCACAGACACTTGTTTATATTTCATAAACTCTTGTAAGTAAACATCATTGCATTGTTTATATTTCCTTCATAAACTCCTGTGAATACATATCACACACACACACACACACACACACACACTTGTTTATACAACTGTCTAATTATAACATAACAATTAGACTAATCAATAGGTTCCCCACAGTATAGCCTACGCTTGGGCTTCATACAAGACAATTCATCACCAGCATGAGTTAGCCTCCGCTTGGGCTTCATACAAGACAACTCATCCCCAGTTGAGTCTAGCCTTCTCTTGGGCTTTGTACAAAGAAACTCTCCCCACAGAGTTTAGCCTCCGCTTAGGCTTCATATAAGACAACACTCCCTTGTTGAGTCAGCCTCCTCTTGGGCTTCGTTCAAAAGAACTCCTCATTGAGTTTAGCCTTCTCTTGGGCATCATACAATGAAAGAGACAGGAAATCTCTTAACACCTCCTATTGGGCTTCAATACAAAGAATCACCAGCTAAGATAGAACCACGAAAGGATGGTTTCCGGTGAAATCACTTTCAAATCCCAGAGTAAAATTTCCGGTGAAATTGCTCTTATTCAAAAAGGATGGTTTCTCGGTGAAATCCTTTTAACACAAAGCCACCATACCCTATAGCTTCCTCTTGAGCTTCATACAAGGACCCTCGATGACCCTCGATGGCCCTCGGAATGCCTCCTCTTGGGCTAACAATACAAGGACCCACGGGCTTCTTAAAAGCATCCCCTTAATCCAATCAATTTCTCCTCGAGATTTAGACATCTATCATCTCTATGGAAGAAGTATCTCATCTATTACATCACATACAGTCAAAAACTTTTCAAACTCTTTTCAAACAAAAACATCTCTTAATTGTAAGTGGTAACGCTTGTACACTCAAGCAAAACACCCAATGCTTACAGTTAAAAGATTCAATCATCTTTTTTCAAACATCTTTCTTAAACATGTAAGTGGTAACGCTTGTACACTCAAGCAAAACACCTAATACTTACGATGAAAGATTTTAATCATTCAAACTTTTCAAAAATGTATGTGATGAAATAGATTAGATACATTTTTCATTAAGATGACATTTTCATCTCTTACTAACATCCGTTGCTTTCCACTAGCATAAGTGGAAACTACGATTGCTCTGACTTTCTCAACATCCCTTTGAGAATATGTAGGCACAAGGTCTCATCCTTGCCGAGCAAATTTCTATCTCTCTCAGACCAAACAAACCATAGATCCCTGTAGATCCGAGCTACAAATGCTCTGATTCCCACTAAGGGATATGTATGCAGAAGATCCACAGATCTTTGCGAGCACAATAATAACAAACACTAGAATCCCACATAATCTGTCTTTCTTAAAATCCCAAAGGAGAAACTTTCCCAATCATAGAAATAGCAATTAAAACACACAAACATATCAAACATATTCATATATAAAAGCTATAGATAACTATATATATGTAGGGTGCTCCATCTATTCCCTTCATATAACAATCCCCCTTACTCAGAATCTCCCCAATGCGTTGCGTCTAGTTTGCGCTAGTCATTACGCATACCAATATCAATTGAGGGTATTTCAGCTTTCCCCTTTTTCATAATCATTAAATCATCTTTCTTGTGTTGAAAATAATAAAGCTTGATGCTCGCGGCATCTTTATAAACAAATCAAAAGATTAAATCGTTTCGAGCCAGAGAATCCGAACTCACGTTCGCATCCCTCTAGCGCGTCACCTTTTAACGCAAACAAATACCACTGATGCCAGCTCTAAATCATGAGTCGGATAATTCCTTTCATGAATCTTCAACTGTCTTGAAGCATAAGCCACAACCTGCTTATCCTGCATCAAAACACCACCTAATCCCATCAATGACACATCACAATACACAACAAAAGATTCTGCCGGATTCGGCAAAATCAGAATCGGAGCACTAGTCAACTTCTTCTTCAACTCTTGGAATCCTTTCTCACATTCAGAATCCCAAACAAACACCTGACCCCTTGAAACACCTGGTCGAAAAATCAAAGGATATAACTATATATCAATGAAGTCGCCATCGAACGTTTTTTATCCCGCCAAGAGGGAAAGGTAAACATTGAGTAAACCTGAAATAGAGAAATCACGGTCTTGCGACCGAGAGATCGGGTAAGGAAGTCTGTTACGCGAGGGGAATAGATTAGCACCCCGCACGTCCGTAGTACTCTACGGTATCCGCTTTTACTTTCTATCTAATGGGTGTAAAGGTCTATCTATATCTGTATATGGTATAATGCATGCAAAAAGAAAAGAAGAATAAAGAAATAAAGAAAATAATAAAGGAAAGAAAACACGGGGAAAAGAAGGAAATATTTACAAAGGTTGCTCGATATAGCCCTGTGACAGGATGCCTACGTATTCCCTCGTGCAATGGGAAATTCATAGCGTCGTAGTTCGGCTCACTTGTTTTGGTTGGTTTGTGTTTTTTAGATTAGCAGACGAAACAGGAAACAATGACAAAACACCACCATGATGACGAAACATCAGCTACAGACGGGATGACGAAACATCGGCAGACGGGATGATGAAGCATCAGCAAATAGGATGACGAGACATCGAAGAATGAGATGGAGAAACATCAGAGGATGAGATGGCAAAACGTCAGCAACAGGACGGCGAAGCATCAACAGCAAGTAGGACGACGAAACACCCTAGACTAATTGGTTTGTATCTTTTACTTTGGAAAAAGTTTCAGATTATTAGAATGTTTTAATGCACTTGACAAAAACAAGATTTTAGTGTTAAGGATGCAAAAGGATAAAGGTAAAATGGCTAAGGGAAACTAACCTACTTCTAAATCCTAATGTTATCATGCAAAGTTGACCCTAAGTTAAGGGTATAAACAAGGGGAGGAATCTACCTAAAGTTATCATGCATGGATGCCTAACTTAATGTCTAAACTCGATAACTAAGTTAATCGAGCAAAACCTAAGGGGAACCTATAAAATCAATCATCTTGGTTGGGAAACCAAGTGAGAAGAGGGGTAGAATCAAGTAAAGTGCTTTGGCAAAAGCACACAAACTAAGCACTAACAAGTGCTAAAAAGAGAAAGAAGAAGAAGAAAGAAGAAGATGCAATGAAATTCGAATGAATTACGCTCATGAAAAGTGTCATGTGAAGTGAGGTCAGTAGACACAACATTTATTTACAAAGTCATACAAAACTTTAACAAACATCAAACATCATTATAAACACCCACAAGCAAGTTAATTCACAAACTAGGTCGAAACTAATCCTAAAAGCATGCAAAGAGCTAATTGTGCGAAGCGATGAGCTTAGATGAAGTTAATAGGCAATAAAAGAATAAAAAGACATAGAATTCACTAGCTAATCATGTTAATGTCTACTTATCATACAAAAACAAACCACAAAGATTCAAGAGCCAAAATCTATCAAAAGTGTGCAAACATGCAACGAACGCGTGTAGTGAAGTGCATCTAGGTGTGTGAGGTTTATGACACGAGAAGAAGGTGTCAAGATGAAAATATTACAGTACCAACATCATAGGAATGAATTAATGATCAAATTATAAAATAAATGTCATGAAGATGCAATTACAACATGGGTGCGAAAACTAGTTGGAATGCTTAACCTAAGAGGTGTTTACCATCTAAAAGAAGCCATGGAAAGGCAAAGATGAAGAGAAATGAGTCAAGTAATATTAAAATACACAAGTTACAGTATCAAACATGTTATTTCATCAACAAAAACATTTAAACATGCATTCAAAGAATTCAAAAGTAAAACACTCAAGAGAAATGCATTCGATTCGTGCAAGTGCGAGTAGACATGTGCATGTGTGTGCGTGTTTGTGCATACATGTGCTAAGTGTTAAATGGTTTTGGGATCAGAGATGATATGTGATGGAAAGATACTCAAGTTATGCATTATCAAGTCATAAGATGCTTTAAATTGTACACATACAACATCTACACAAGAACTAGTTAAAGGTTTAACCTAGAATGCAACTAAAGATGGAATGAAGCATGGTTGATGCATGAATGCAAAAGGATGAAACTTATAGCATGAGAGGACATGGATGGCAGTGACTATCATGGTAAGAATTCATGATCATCATATACATGTTCGTCATTTACAATGCACAAACAAAAGCAACTAGGAAAAGTTTAAACATGCATTTGGAGATGTGAGGTGAGATGTGCTTAGATGAATGGTTGTGAACATGCCTTGTGGTGAAATTTTTTTGTGAAGTCAGTGATGGAAATGTAGATTTCACATACATGTTATACATAAACAAAACACAATCATCTCAAAAGAAAAGAAAGCAAGGGCTAATGCAAGAACTAGTCAAGAATTCACCCTAAATATGCCCCTAGGAAACAAATGAAACATGACATGGCATTAGTGAAAAGGTATGACATTTGGATGATGGAAAATGATACAAGTCAGTAGATATCATGGTATAGATGCATTCATGTCATGCACAATCATCCAAATCTTTACATGAGCAACTTTCAATAAGGGAATATGGATGCGCATACTAGGAATATGGGATGGAAAGTGTTTGTGTATGTGGGCAAACATATTTGCGTCAAGTGTGGTGGACAAATAAGATGGATGACAAGAACATAAACATGATGCTCACATAAACACAAAAACAATTACCAAATATCATGCTTCACAATTATTCATAGTGCAAAGATTAGTAGTGGAAAGGAGTGATCCTAAACCCTAGAGTTAACTTTAAGTGAGCATACAAGCTAGTGAATCAATCATGATGAAGAGGCAAGATGAGGAAATAATATAACACACAAGGTCAGTAGCTTAAGACCTAAGTAAACTACAAACAAAATCAATTCAAACTAAGTAAAAAGCTCACACACACAAGTTCATTGGATTAAGGCTTGAAAGCATCTAAACTAGTTAAACATTGCACTTGAGAAAGATTTAAACAAAGTAGTTTTAATTTGAAAATTAAAATCATGTGTGACTTTTGTCATAAGTTTAACTCAAGATATGATTCATGAGCAACCAAATGTAGAAGATGAAGCTTCCATACACAAACAAGTCACCTATTTGATGAGCAAAATCATCCAAAGCAAAATACCACCTATCTTAGATCAAATGACATTGATTAAGATTTATAGGAAGGGAAATATGTCTTGTATGTCATAGGGTGATGATAGAATCCTCACAAGATTCTTTTCATGAGCTCAAGTTAATTTCAATTGAAGTGACATACCTCAAAAGTCATGAACCTATAATCCCTCAAGGTATGTTTCAAACAAACAATAGAAGAAAAGAAAATCTAGCTCTTCTAGGTCATCATGATGACATTACAATTGAGTGCAAGTCAATGAATCAAAGAGCATTGAGTTATTGATTACATAATGTACAAGGTCAGAAGTAAAAATCAAAGATTCAATTGTAATTGGATTTCTAAAGCCATACATGATGCATACAACACAAGTGGCACAACCATAAGCATAGGTTGATAATATTCTAATCAACAAAAGTTGCATGAGCTTGAGAAAACTAGGGGCTTAGATGAATCAATCATACTGGAATCAAGGCCCTAGATATGCTATAAGGATGAAATAAGGGAGTGAGAAGTAGGTTCTTAAATAATTGCATGAATGCATTCCTCACCTTACAATCCATGTACAAGGATGCAACACATAAAGCAAAAGGTCAAACTTTTAAACTAAAGGGATCAAGATGATCCTTTGAGGTCAAATGTCTCTAAAGTCTTATAAGACTATACTTGAGGTTATCATTCCCCCTAAACATCAATTAGAAACATAAACTATACAAGAGAAGGGTCAAAGAACCAATGCATTATCAAAATAGGGTTTCAAAAACCATGAAAACTTTGTGCTCAAAGTAGGAACTTAATGACTAACATGGGATTTTCAATGAATTAAAACATGTCACATATAACTAGAACACTCAAATGATCATCACATACCCAAAGCTTGGCCTTAAATCATGTCCACAAACTTCACAATTGAAGGTATACCCAATTACACTAGGCAAAGGTATGTTCACTTTTGAAATTCCATAAAAATAGGAAAATGGAAGATAAAATCCAAATAAAAATAAAATAAGGAGCTCAAATCCCTTACAAGTCAGGGACATATCCTTGCTCAATCCAAAAGTTCATGGAAAGGTCAAAATAAAATTCAAAAAGGTCAACACTATCAATATTTATGCTCATGTGACCAAATAACAAGAAAAATTAGTATAAAATGTAAAAGTCAGAAATAAAAATCTATAAAAATTGGAAATAGTGACTCAACATCCTAAACATGATTAAAAATAATTTTGGCATTTTTTATTTTCAAGGGAAATGGTGAAAAAACAAAGAAAATGCAAAATGGGTGATGCAAATTGTGTATTTAATGCTAAAATTGATTTAATTATGAAAAAGTGACAAAATTATAAAATAAAAATCAGAAATGCATAAAGTATGATTTAAATGAGCTAGAATATTTTTTATTCATTTTTATATGCATGAAAGTATTTTTTTAATGATTTAAATATGCATGAATTGCAATATAATGCATGAAATTGTTAAAAAATGGGAAAAATGCAAGAATTCTGAAATAAAATTCAAAAATGCATGAGACATGATTTAAAGGGATCAAAATATTTTTTGTATACTTTTTGTATGTATGAAAGTATTTTTTAATGATTTAAATATGCATGAAATGCAATATAATGCATGAAATGCAATATAATGCATGAAATTGTTAAAAAATGGAAAAATGCAAGAATTCTGAAATAAAATTCAAAAATGAATGATACATGATTTAAAGGGATCAAAATATTTTTTGTATATTTTTTGTATGCATGGAAGTATTTTTTAAGGATTTAAATATGCATGAAATGCAATATAATGCATGAATTTATTTAATTATGAAAAAATGCAAAAATTATCAAATAAAATTCATAAACTCAAAATTAATCCTCTGAAAGATTTAAAATATTTTTTATGGAATTTTTCAACATTGGAAAGTATTTTTTAGAAATTTTTCAATTGAAATGCAATTAATTAAAGTCAGAATTTATTTAAATGATCAAAACATTTTTAAAAAATTGGAAAAAGTTCCACAAAATATTTAAAATCATTTTGAGCCTATGGTATTTTTTTTGGAATTTTTGGATCATTTTTGAATGCAAAATTAAATGATGCAAAATGCTAATTATGAAATAATAAAATGAAAATTTAAAAAATGCATGGACCAATCAGATCGTGCCAACACATCATCTTCAACCTCTAGCAAGCCCTAGTACACGCGTTTTTTTCCAGTTTCATGCAGGCAACTTCAAGCAATCGTATCTCACTCAATTCCCAACCAAATTAAATAATTCAAAGCTCAAAATAAAGATCACATGGCAAGCTACAACACGCAACTTGTAAAACATCAAATGATCCATCACACATCAAGAAATCTGAGTGAGAAAATCAAGAAAATCATCCAAAATCTGGATTTTTAGAACTTCATGCTATGCAATATGCTTCACAAACTGCTGAAATTATACATCAAACTTAGTGTTTGGCCAGCTAACCACGCATACAAATCATCAAATTCATCAAATGCAAGCTAGAAATTTAGATTTAAGTTTGAATCTTACCTCTTGATTTGGAAAATAAATCCAAATATGCCTCTGGATTTGAAGAGAAAACACCACACTCTTGCTCTTATATCTTCAATGAAGTGATAATAATGAAGAAAATCCTCTTCCAACACGACTTTGCAGCTGATTCCAAGTATGAGAAAAACGAAAAATGCAGAGCAAAAAGTGGATCTGGAAAACGAGTGAGTGGAAGCCCCTTGACTCAAATGTGACCTCTAATTTATAATGTGTGTGAAAATGGAGGGTACATCAGTCCTTTTGCTCAAGAAATCCGTTAGTGCAAAAAAAATCATAAAAATGGCATCTTGGATATAGCTTGCATTTTATGCTCATTCTTGCTTGCTTCCATGCGTTTTGATGAGCTGGATCATTAGTGGAGGCTTGGCTCACGTGATAGAATCCTCAAACTTTTTCAAAAATGATAAAAATCCGAAAATGCATGGAAAGAGTGTGAGCAAAACATGCTAAAAAAATGTTTAGCTTTTTATGGCAAAGAAGGTGTGCTAGCTGGCTGCTTCGAATCCTGGCTTGCTGGCTTGAAACAAACTTGTAAACAACTTGAAAAATGCACAAAAACACAACTATCCAAAAATCAGCTTTGTGTAACCTTTTTCTCCTTCAAATTTCTCACAAATGGCTCGTGCATTCCTTGGCCTCTTGATACACATCAATAGTTCCTAGCATGAGGATCAAAACAAGCTTTGGTTCAATAAAAATGGAGCAAAAATGAGTGAGATATGATCCTTCAAAGTTGCGCACAAGCAAAGGCAGAAATCTGGGCACGCGCGCGCATTCTGGCTTGCATGGCTATGCATGGTTTCAGCTTTATGACCTCAACTTGTGAGCCTTGTATCTTGATCAATTTTGAACCAAATGACATGATTCAAAGTTCCATTTAAAGCTCTCATGGCATACTTCAAAATGCACGAAGTGGTTTTCAAAAACTTCATCTAAATCAAAAGATATAAGCCTCAACATTATGCCCACCACCTGTTTGTGAAAATTCCTCAAAGAAACGCCCAGAAAATGCCCAGAAAAATGCAAGCTTGCCCAGCCTTGGTCAAATCTTGTGCATGAAACTTCTAACTCAAATATCTCTCAAATGGTGCATTTTTGAGAAATTTTACACATTGGCAATCTTGTAGGATTTTTTCCAAGCTTTCCAGAAATGTATGGTATGCAACCACTGGATAAAAATTGAGAAAGTTATGATGTGTCAAAGTTCTATAGGGTGAACACTTTAAAAAATTTTCAAACTTCAAATTACTTCAAAAACAAGTTAACTCCAATTTCTTCAAATTTCTTGATTCAATGGTGAATTTGGTCATGAAAAATGAAAATATGATCTTTGAATTGATGGTTGACCAAAAGTGCACTTGGTCAACTCCTGACTTTGACTGATTTTGACCAAAATGACCATTTTGCCCCTTTTGATCAATTGACTTGCTTCTACTCAAAATTGAGCCTCAATATTTCAACCATAGATGTCCAACAACATATAGAAACAATTGAAATCAAGTTTGGGTGAAAAATCTGAAGAAATCCTGATTTTACTCAAAACCCTAATTTTGCTCCATGTGTTAGGAGATGACCTATCAAGCTTCAAAACCTCAAATTTTCTGAATGTGATGATCAATTCTTTGAACCATGATAACTCAACTGAGAATACTCCAAGAAAATGACTCACCCAAGCTTCAAAATCCACAGAGGACCAAAACCCTAATTTCATCAGATGAGTGCCACAAATGAATTTCCCACCAAATTTCTTCAAAACTTCAATTCCTCTGGGATCAATAAGACAAATGGAATTTCTTGCGGTATAACACATCTTGTAACTTGAAAGATCCACAGATGTGAGGACTTGGGATTCCCTCAGAAAGGTATGCTAGCACCATCAACCTCCTTAGCTTGTAGGGATCTTGAGAACCCAAAGAGCTTGGATCTTATCATGAGATATGAATGCAATGCAATATGATGTTTATGATGAAACATAAGCCTAAATCAAGAGGGTAAATTTTGGGGTGCAACACCCCTTTCTGGTCAACTTAGTCAACGGTAAAGCCAACTTCGAAAATCCCTCAATGAACTTTCTGTAGTATCCTGCAAGACCAAGAAAACTACGGATTTTAGAAGGATCCTTCGGCGCTTCCCACTGAGATACCGCTTCTACCTTCGTAGGATCAACAACAATACCATTCTTGGAAATCACATGACCAAGAAAACTTACTTCGCTCAACCAAAAATTCACACTTGGACAACTTCTCATAAAGTTTCCTCTCTTCCAACAATTCTAATACAACTCTAAGATGTTCTGCATGCTCTTCATCACTCTTCAAATAAATCAAAATATCATAAATAAATACCACCACGAACTTATCAAGATACGGATGAAATATCCTGTTCATATACTCCATGAAAACACCAGGTGCATTAGTAACTCCAAACGGCATAACCGAATACTCATAATGTCCATACCTCGTTCTAAATGCAGTTTTCTGAATATCTTCCGTCTTCACATGAATCTGATGATATCCAAACCTCAAATCAATCTTACTGAATACGCAATCCCCAACTAGTTGATCCATCAAATCATCAATCCTCGGCAATGGATACCGATTCTTGATTGTAACTTTGTTCAACTGCCTGTAGTCAACACATAGTCTCATTGAACCTTCTTTCTTCTTAACCAGCAACACAGGAGCACCCCACGGCGAAACACTAGGATGAATAAAATTATTCTCAAATAACTCTTCTAACTACTTCTTCAATTTAGATAATTCAGATGCCGACATGCGATAAGGCGCCATCGACACCGGACTAGTTCCAGGAATCAAATCTATAGTAAATTCCACTTCTCTCTCAGGTGGAAATTCACTAACATCTTCCGGAAACACTTCTGGAAATTCATTCACCACTGGAAATTCATTACCCATATCTTTTCCTTTCGCTTCCGTCAAAGAATATAACATAAACACCACAGCACCATCATTAACAACTAAATTCATCTGCTTAACTAACATAGTCACATCTTCAACACTAGCTTCTTCAGGAAAAATAACCGTCTTCGCAAAACAGTTGATATGAACCTGGTTGAATTCCAGCCAGTTCATTCTAAGGATGATATCAAGTTGTTCTAACGGTAGGCACACTAAATCCATACCGAAACCTCTACCAAAAATCACAATAGGACAATTCCTACAAACAAATGAAGTAGTCACTGAACCTGACGCAGGAGTGTCAATAACCATAATTCCATCCATATTATATATATCCAGATTAAATCTTTTGGCACAATCCAAAGCAATTAAAGAATGTGTCGCTCCAGTATCAATAATCGTAATCAAAGGTATGCCATTAATAAAACATGTACCTTTAATTAGCTGATCATCTGGCTTAGTCTCTGATCCGGACAAAGCAAACACCTTACCACCAGATTGTTCTTTCTTTGGCTTAGTACACTGCAGACGAGTATGACCCTCTTCTCCACAATTGTAACAAGTCACCATTCTCACCCTGCAATCATTAGCCACATGCCAAAGTTTCCCACACTTGAAACACTTCCTATCGTTACTCTTGCAGTCTTGCATACGATGTCCCGTCTCACCGCACTTGAAGCACTTAATGAAAGAACCAGAATCTCCCCCACTAGGCTTCTTCCAACCACCGGATCTCTGATTATTCCTATCATAAGGTTTCCCACGATCCATCTGTTTCTTACCCTTCCGATCAACATACCCTCGAGCATTTGTTCGAGTATTAGCAAGATCCTCTTCCAGAATCCTACTACAATCCACCAAGTCAAAAAACCTACGGATACGCTGATACCTGATACCCTGCTTGATTTCATCACGAAGACCATTCTCAAACTTGATGCATTTGGAAAATTCTCCATCTGCATCGTTGTTGTAATGAGCATAGTACTTCGCCAACTCAGTGAATTTCGAAGCATACTCACTCACGGTCTTATGGCCCTGCTTGAGCTCCAGAAACTCGATGTCCTTCTTTCCCCAAATATCTTCAAGAAAGTATCTCCTTAGAAAAGCTCTCCTAAACACAACCCAAGTTAGTGCAACACCATCTTGTTCCATCTCTGTCCTGGTAGCAACCCACCAGTCATCAGCTTTCTCTGTCAACATTGAGTACCATACCTCACCTTTAACTCTTCAGCACAATCAATCACTCTGAAAATTCTCTCGATCTCTTTCAACCATCTCTGAGCACCTTCGGGATCATGCGTGCCTTTGAACAATGGAGGATTGTTCCTCTGAAAATTCCCCAACTGCCTATCAGCACCGATACCAGCTCCCAGCTGATTCCCTCCAAGCACACCAGCTAGCATTCCCAAAGCCTCAGCAATAGTTGCATCGTCTCTTCCATTTCCTCTTCCGGCCATTGTTTTGTAACATTACAAAATAATCACATCAGAAAACAAGTATCGACCGTGTTACCTTGCACTAGTCGCATACAAAAGGGATAAAGATGCTACGACACCGGTCACAATGACCGACTATGCTCTGATACCACTAATGTAACACCCCTTCTTAAAATACCACGCAAATTAATATTTAGATCAGAGTTAACATAAACGAAAGGGGGTCTTAAAATAGAAAATAAGAAAATCTCATCAATGTGTCATGCTTTTACTGAAGAACTTTATTCAATAATTCAAAACCAATAATTATGTTCTACACAGCGGAAAATAGCAATTAAAACGGAATGACTTCAGTTCATAAGTATTCTGACATAAACCAAAGGAAAACAAGTTCAATTTTATAATTCCAAAACAATCGTTCCTCAGTGTTACAACCACCAGAGCATGACACTGACACGCGGACAATCTAAATAGCACAGCTCAAAGCTATCCTCACCAGCTCCAAAGCAGCTAACACTTCAATCTGAAATCATCAAAGTAAGGGTGAGATTTCATCAACAATTAAAATGCATTATACATTTCTTAAACAATAAAACAGTCAATACATTATTCCACTCTCATTAGTATATTCAGATTTCAGTTCACAAATACAATTCACACAAATCAATATGCATATAACAACAATCAATGAAATTATAACATTGAAAATCATCCTAATATGTTACAATTTCACACAAATACAAATGCAGACTCAATGCATGTGGTACCAAAACGTGAACTAAGTCACCAACATCAATTCGTCCACAATCACTCGGACACGAATTCAGCCTCACCACCCATAATCACCCGGGAACGGTTATTGGCAATACGAGCCAAATTCCACACAATGGGAATTAACTCCACCAGAATGCATATGCATGCACATCAAAAGCATGCAACATTCAAACAAGGAATATGATAACACAACATCATTCCATACACGGTTAACACCATTAAACAGCTCAGCATAATCATGCGTATACAACGTTAATCACAACACATGGCATTAACATCTATCAAACATATACAACGTCAACGACGAACAATTGCGAATTACAACGAATTCCTCATATGGAAAGCCATATCAATCTATTAAGATTCAGTTACTAGGTTTTAAAAATGTTTTTAATAGATAGTACGTGTTCCCAACTTTTCAATGGTACCAACTACGCCTAAATCGGAGTTACGGTCGCATTGATATGACCAAAACAGTTTTCAGAAAGTATATGTTTAATTCTGTCCAGCTTGGGTCGATGGATAAGCTCATGCATCAATACAAAACTAGCTTGGTTCGACACAAGCATCGTATACATCGATGCATACGGAATAATTTTTCCATTTTTAAAAGTTTCTTCAGTATGAATCGATCCATAGCCCACTTGTGTCGATACAAGACTCTCTTGTGTCGTTGAATAACACGCATGTATCGATGCAAAACTCCAAAATTCACCACCTGAGTCGATGCAAAGGGTTTTGTATCGATGCAAGCCTTATTCCAGCTTATTTTTTCTTACACTAATGCTGCTTGTATCGATGCAAAGGCCCTTGTGTCGACCCATGTTGCGTTTTTCCAATAAAAATCAGTTTTTATTCTCACTGTTTGTAATTCCAATTGATCCATTCATCACCATCAGCCATAATACAACAGAAATAATAATTATTATGTGTTTTCACATCTAATTAACAACAGAATTTCACTCCCCAATTAATCCACAATCAACCTACACATATTAACCATTCTTATTGATTCCAATTGAGGCTTTTACGTCGGATCATATCATTAGGGCATAACCTAGAAATTCCTAATTCGAGATTCCTAACGCATCAATTCATCCTATTGATTATCAAAACCTATAAGGCATATTAACCAGACAAAATCACCTCTTACCTTGCGATGATTCTTCGATTTTCCGACGCCTTGACTTTTCTCCTCTTTCTCTTCTTAAAAGCACGTACAGTGAATATTCCAATTCTTCTTACTTTTTCCTTTTATTCCTTTATTTATGCCTTTTTATTATTCCAAATAATAGAAATAAATTAATTAGAATAATTAGAGTAATTCACTCCACACATCCTCCAATTCAACTTCGCACCCCCAGCACTTCCATTATTTAATTATTTAATTAAATCCAATAATCCAAAAATACCAATAATTAAAATTTTAATTAAATTAATAATTAAAATTCCAATTATTTAATAATTGAATTATTTGGGGTGTCACAGACAACACAGGAGGAGTTGACAAGAATCGCTTCACCTCCTAAAACGCTTGCTCACATTCGTCAATCCATTCGAAGTCCGCCCTTTTCTTGATTGCTGCGAAAAATGAATCGACTTATCAACAACACATGACAGAAACCAGGACATAGCTGCTAGTCGGTCAGACAGCTGTTGAGCCTCATGAACGGTAGTGGGGCTCCTCATGTTAATTACCTCCCGACACTTGTCGGGATTGGCCTCGATTCCTCAACTAGTCAACATAAAACCCAAAAACTTGTCGGCCTGTACCCCGAACATACACTTGTCCGAATTCAGACGCATGTTGTACTTCCGTACCGCCGTGAAGGTTTCCTCAAGATCCAGAACATGCTTCCGTTCTTCAATTGTTTTGATTACCATGTCGTCCACATAAACCTCAATATTTCGCCCGATCTGTGGAGCGAACACCATATCCATAAGTCTCTGATAGGTTGCTCCAACATTCTTCAAGCCAAATGGCATCACCTCATATTAATAATTACTACGGTCAGTCATGAAAGTTGTCTTTGCTGCATCCGTCGGGTTCATCCTAATCTAATTATACCCGGAGTAAGCGTCTAGGAAACTTAGCAGACGGAACCTGGAAGCTCCGTCTATAAAGCGGTCAATGTGCGGAAGAGGATAAGGATCCTTTGGGCATTCCTTGTTAAGATCTGTGAAATCTACACACATTCTCCACTTCCCAATCTTCTTCTTGACCATGACCACATTGGATAGCCAAGTCAGGTGTTGAACTTCTCCCATGAACCCGACTTTTAACAACTTATCAACTTCCTCCACAATCGCTTTCCTTTTTTCTTAACCACTCTTTCGCTTTCGTTGTAACATAGGCTTAACATTAAAGTCTAGAGCTAAGTGGTGACACATAATGTTCGGGTCTATCCCGGGCATATCCGAAGGCTTCCATGCAAAAAGGTCAATATTCCTCCTCAGAATGTTGACTACCTCAGCCTCCTCATCTGGGGTCATCTGAGTACCAAGGTGAGTAATCTCAGACGGATGAGAACCAATCTAGACCTCATTAGTTTCTTCCTGGGGAATCAAATTATCTTTATGGGGGTCTTCCCTAGGATCGATATCAACCACACTAACCTTGTGATCGGCTTGTCCCTCAACCGGAACTGACTTTCGCTTGATCTTCATGTTGTCCTTGTAACATTTCTGCGCTAGACATTGGTCACCTCGAACTACACCTATTCGACCTTCACCCAATAGATATTTCATGGTGAGGTACAATGTTGATAAAACTGCCTCCAAAGCATTGAAAGATGGTCGGCCAATGATAACATTATATGGTGATGGCACGCTCACGACCAGATATCAGACTCGAACATCTTTAGCATTCTCGTCTATCCCGAATGTGGTTAACACCAGAAGATGGCCCAGGACCTACACCTGTTCTCCAGAAAAACCCACCAAGGTTCCACTGAAAGGCAACAATTCCTTGGGGTCAAAATCCATTCCTTTGAAAGCCTCCCAATACATGACGTCCGTCGAACTGCCCGGATCGACTAGAACCCTCTTGACTCCTCAGCCTCAGATTTGTACCTCTATTACCATGGGATCATTTTCATGGGGCAAAATTCCTTTAGCGTCCTCCCGAGAAAAGACTACGATCCCGGGATCACTGTCGGTTGGGCCTACTTATGCCACGTGCATCACTCCCCGGGCATATCTCTTTCGCGCTAAACTAGTGGAACCACCCCTGGAAAACCCATCAGAGATTGTGTTGAGGGTATGATGGGTAAGCCTTGCTTCATGAACCTCCACCACTGTCTTCCCTTTCTTCTTCGAAGGCGATCTGGAAGTATCACCCCATTTGGAGGCGGGCTACGCTTCCCGAATTACTCTGGATTATCCTTGACGTACGATGAAAGTTTTCCCTTCTGGATCAGCCTCTCTATTTCTCGATGTAGAGTCGTGCAGTTTTCTGTCGAATGGCCCCAGATTCTATGATACACACACCACACATCAGTATCCTTTCCCATGACGACATTCACCGCCCGAGGTCTCCAAGGAACAGTAAATAAATTCAGATGATTCACATCTTTCCAAATATCCTCCCTGCTTGTATTTAGAGGAGTAAAGGTCTCATCGTCCTTAATCGGGCGACGATATGGATGTGGAGACCCCCTTTCCCGTGGACGCTCCCTTTGAGGCGGATTGTCCCGAGGACGGGTCTTTTGTCTGATACCTTCTTTTTGACTCTTACCTTTCTCTTTAGCATCTCGAGCTCTTTTCTACATATTGCTTTCCTCACCCTTCACATAGCATTCTGCCCGAGTGATGATCTCATCCATGCTCTTAGCCGGCTTCTAAGCTAGAGACTCGTTGAATTGCTCGGTCCAGAGTCCGTGTTGGAATGTCGCCACAAAGATTTCCTAGTTAAGATGGGAAACCTTTATGGTTTCTTCATTAAAACAAGACATGTAATTCCTCAATGACTTTGCTAGCAGCTGCCTCACGCAGAAAAGTGATGTATTCGCCACCTTCTGGTGGCGATTTGCTGAGAACTTCTGGATTATCATCTTATTGAAGTCCTGGTAGCTGATCACCGAGAGACGAGGTAGGCCCATGTACCACCTTAACGCGGATTCCCTGAAAGTGCTAGCCATCAGCTTGCATTTCAAAGAATCACTGGCCCCTATCAAGGCTACGATATTATTGGCAGAAATGATATGCTTCTGAGCGTCTGTTTTGCCGTCATATGTCGCCAGAATGAGAGGTTTAAAGTTTTCTGTGACTTGGTCGTCCCAGATGGCTTGAGACAGAGGTTGTGGCTCCAAAATCTCTGCCTCCTGCTTGTCAGTTTCTTTTTGGCTCCTCTGCTGAAGAGCCTGAACACTATCTTGCAATCTGTCGTTGTGTTGACGTAAATTGTCAATCATGGCCAGCAACTGCGCCAAGTCTGGTTGTGGCTGGTCATGCTTTGCTGTCGTGGACATTGTTTTTTAATTCTAATGCGGTGGCCTGGGAATATTTTATCGAGACCTGATGGTGGACGCCAAATGTTCTTGCTAGAATAATTATATGAGTATGTTTAGGGATTTAGAGCTACAAGTTAGATTTCTTGTGCTCCAAGCTAAGTATCCTGCTTATCCCTCAATCGGGAACCCTTTATATAGAGGTGCAAGGTCCTCATTAATTGTTGCATGTAACTGTCATGCCTCTTCATCAATCATAACTGAGTTGCCATAACTATTTGTAACTTTCGTCGTCACTAATGATGAAGGATAATGTAACGCGCGCCTTCAGGCTTAAAGCGACAGTTTCGACTTTAATGGACCGACCTGAACGTAACCTCTAGGAGCCGAGGTGTTAGCTCGGGAGCCTCCTTACCTTTTGTCGATTTAGTCATCGGTCCAAACCTGGACTAAGTAATCGGAGAGCAGTCATACCTCGGATAAAGGATTTTATATATGAACAAATATATATCCCTTGAGTTGGAAAACATCACTACAAGAATTATGATATATCGAACCATATTCATTTATGTTCGATATGTCAAACCCAATACCGATGAACAAATTGAATTATGATATAAAGAACTCTTGAAATTCGTTCCACTGCCCTCCTGTAAACGCCGACGAAGCTTCCCACCGTAAGTGCCTTAATGAAAACTGAAGAACTAGATGTTATGCTCCTGAGTTAAATAGAGAGCTTGTGGCAGCGTATTCTTGATGACCAGTTCAAATTATACTTTGATGGGTGCAGCCTCTGTCGTGGTCACTCTAATGTACAACCGACATTCAGTGGTAACAGTGTTGCGCCCAGGTGCCGATGTATGTTGCGGTTACTGACAACACCAATTTCTTATCGTAATAATCATTTGTCAACAAAAGTATAGAGATTATAACTTGTTACTAGTCACAACTATTATCTATCATACTAATCATAGATAAATTCATGAAGACCACGATTTATTTAGCGTGAAGACTTGTGTTAATCAGCACAACAATAAGTTATCCACCAAATTCTCCACCACAGTCAAATTTTGTTTCTAAGCTATTAATAGGTGATATTGGTGTCTTAAAGCCAACAACCATCATACTTCATAGGAAAATCACGTGGAGCCAAATTTTCTCTTGTTCTCTAAACCTATATATAATATCTACCTCTCTCCATCTCCCTTTGGATCATGCAGATGCATGCATTTAGTAAGTTGTTACTACCAATTAACCATTCTTAACAGACTCCATCAATGGCTTGTAACAAATTCGTGACCTTTGGCCTTTTGTAAACGTTACTTCGAGCTATCATCTCAGCTGCCAATAAGGTTCTTTGACTGTCGTACCAGCGACTCGGTGCATCCGGCTCTGATACTCGACTCAGAGAGTTATGGCATGTACAATAGTCTTGAGATGAACAATTTCAAATTGCTCTCATTAATGACAAACTGTCCCCTTATTTATAAAGATTTCAAAATTTTGTTTCGCCACAAAACAAAGAAATATTAAAGAGTCTAATTATTCACCTCTAAATTAAAAAATAATCTCAGAGAAAAGATCAAAAATAAAAGTCTTGGTTGTTTGATCAATAACGAAAAATAAACTCGGCGTGGTTTTGAAACCAACAAGCAAAGCATTAAAGAATCGGAACCACAATTTTGTGAGCCAAATAAAGAATTATATTTTTGGATTTCTTTTAAATAAGACAAAATTTAGTCAATATATATATATATATATATATATATATATATATATATATATATATATATATATATATATATATATATATATATATATATATATATATATATATATATATATATATATATATATATCACTAATAATGATTTTTTATTTGGAAATGGTATGCCACTAGGACATGTTTAAGATAAATATTGAAATGAATAAAATGTCTCATATGATTTACTTGTGTGTGACTTTAATGTCGACATGCTAGAATTTGTTACGTTAATAGACACATTATTTACAATTTAGTAACTTATTTAGTCCTGATTTCAAAGTTAAATGTCAATGAGACAATGACTTAGAAAAATGTAAATTTTACAATCAAGCTAAAATAACCATGATTTCAGATAAATCAGTAATTAAAGAATCCAGACCTTTAGATTTTATACATTATGACATATGTGAACTTGATGGAAATTTAACCATAAATAGTAAATATAGTTTCATCAATTTTATTGATGATTGTTGTGATTATACCTTTTGTATAACTAATGAAGAATACAAGTGAATCGCTTCATATGCTTAAGATTTTTGTGAATAAAATTAAAAACCATTTTAATAGGAACATTAAGAGAATTTGTAGTGATATAGAAAATGAGTATCATTCTAGTGTATTCAATGAATTTTATAAGCAATGTGAAATTGTATATGAAAACACTCTAGCATATTCTCCTAAAATGAATGGTAAAGCAATAAAAAGGAATAAAACTCTTTGTGAATTAGTTGTTGCTATTATGTTGAATTCTAATGTTGCGTCTTAATGGTGGGACACATTTTATTGACTTTTTGCTATGTCATGAATAAAATTTCCAAATTAAAAAAATGGTATCACCGGCTTATGAGATATTGAAGAAAAGACAACAAAACTTGTATTTTTTTTTTAACTTGGGATTGTCTGACTTATGTCAAGATTCTTGATCCAAAATGAGTTAAACTCACTACTAGAGCCTATGAATGTGTATTCATTGGGTATGTAGGAAACAATACGGCATATATGTTTTATAAGATAAATACTAAAGTGATCAGAGAATCAAATGATGTTGACTTTTTTGAAAATAAAGTTCCCAAATAGTTAGGGCATTGAATTGAATCACATTCCTAAGATAAGAAGTCATGAAAGTAACAATAAAGTAGAAACATGACATCAAACAAGTAAAAGAGTAAAAATCGCTTAAGAATATGGACCAGATTATGCGGCCTATGTAGTAGAAGAAGATCCAACAAATATTCAAGAAATCTTGTCATCTTTAGATGCAGATTTGTGGTAAGAAACTATTAACGATAAGAAGAATATTCTATAATCTAACTTGACTTGACACTTAGTAGACTTGCATCCTGATTACAAATCAATTGTTTGTAAATGGGTCTTGAAAAAAAAAACTAAAAGTCATGTGGCCAAAGGATTTATATGAATATATATATATATATATATATATATATATATATATATATATATATATATATATATATATATATATATATATATATATATATATATATATATATATATTATGTATAGTACCAAGTTAAAAGAGTACTCTTATCTATGTAATTGTGGAACTTATGTTGGTTTATATGAAATCTCGATGCATATTTCTAGAGCTTTCACTAAATTGGAATAGGCGTGTATAACCATTAAAGCACATGATTATAGAATACACCCTAAGAAAAAGTTGTGTACGAATTTGATGTTAGAGATAAAGTTCTAGACTATGAGTCACGTTTGTTGAATTGGAATCTTATTTGTTACGAGTCACTCTTCTAAAACACTTTTTAAAAAAATTTAAATGAGGGATTGTTAGATTTGAATGGGAGAACTAGATAAAAACTAAGCATTAATTTTAACAGTTGTGTAAAGGGTGAATTTTAAATAAAAAAAGTTTATTAAATTTTACAATTGAGGGAGAACACATTTTAGTACTGTATATTTAGTGGAGGATATCATTTTGGGGTGTGACCCAAGGGTCACACAATTTTGTAAAAGGGAGACAATATACATCTCATAACCATCATGTGTGTCCTTGCCTACCTGGCTTGCCTCGGTTCGGTTCAGCTCGACCAGATTGACCTTAGGCTTGGATATGCATTAATTTTTTATATTCGGAGTTGAAATATATTCATTTAATTAATTTTACACATTCACATTTGACCAAGCCTTCAATAATCTTATTTGTGCGTCTGGTCAAGCCTTCCACGAATCTGAATTTTAAGAATTGATTCATTGAATTGCAAGAAAATTTGATCACATATTTTCCCCTGTTTTTCTTTATTTATTGGTTTAAACTTCGGCTAATAATAAAGGTATTCACGTCTCACTATTTTCAGTCTAGATTTTTTAATAAAATAAATATTTACTCTCTCTCATACACTCACTTCTACTTCATCTATATTTTTCATTTCGGTTTTATTTTTTAGTGTCTGTTGAGTGCCATATACGATTGATATTCATATCATATTTTAGTGGTCTTCGTACCATAAAATATATTTTCTCGAGCGACTTATTTATTATGCATGGATAACCACAACATCTTAAATCAAACTATTTTATCGTAAAAACGTCGTGGTTGACATAACTTAGTCAGTGTCACGACATGTTTATGGAAAAACAACCTATGAATCCATAGTTTTTTTTGGTATATTTTTAAAATCGATTTTTAAATAGACAAACAGTAATTATCATGATTATATTTTTGTGAGTACAATACTTACCTAATTCCTTTTAGTTCTTGAAACAATTTGAGTTTGGAAAGTTAGGAAGCATAGGTACGTGAAATATTTGGTTAGGTAAGAGAATTAGTAGCAATTTTGATTTATTCTTTAGGAGAATAAAATAAAATAACATAATGCATGACATGATTTCAAGTGGCTCATAAAGTCAAATCTTTCTTCCTAAGAATGATTCCCTTGTTATCTGTGTTATATACCAAGTCAATTGCTCTAGGTAGCATCTTATCCAATATTTCATTGTGAAAAAAAAAATTAATTACAATAAAATTATAAGTGTATGTACATTAACAAAATTCCAAACATCTTGAATAAAAAAACACCTATAAACATGTCACAAGTCGTTGAAATAGTCTTCATGTTGTTGAAATAGTCTTGATCAATGTAGATAAAAAAATCAAATAAATCAATAGCTTACTACTTGATCCAAACAACAAAACACAGCAATAGTTGAATCTCGTAAAACTAACTACCGCACCGTCTAGTAAAACTCCACACTGCAACGGTCACAATGTGTACCATAGCAACAACAATGACTGTAATCACAATACTCGCAATCGCAACTGCATATACGGCCGAAAGTGGTGCCTTTTATTTTATTTTATGATTATCCATACATTCTTTTCGGATTCTTCTTCTGCAAGTCACGTGCGATTTCGATGCAAACTTGATCAACCATTCCCAAAAAATCCTTAACTATAGCAAATAGTTGAAGATTGTTTTCTTCTTTCTCTTTTGAACCTCCACATTCATAATATTGTAATGTTTTACTAAGAATCTGCAACACAATTGTTTCTTTCTCCCTAACAAGTTTCAATTCTTCCTCAGCATTTCCAATAAAATAATTCATTTCATTCACAAAATTTCCTCTTTCACCACTCTCACATTGTGAAACAAGTTCTTGAATTTCAACTAGTCTCATAGATAGTGATGAAATTGATTCAACTAAACTTTTATAATCCAAATTTGCTCCTTTTTTAACATTGCTGAATTCAGAACTTATTCCTCCCACAATTGATAATCCTAACATTGTATATTCCCTTTCTCTTTTTTCATCAGAAACAACATTTGTTTCGATGTTTCCATTCATGTCGATGCTTCTCTTTCGACTCAAGTTTCGTGTTAGGCTGTTATTTCGGTTAAGAACCGCGCGTTTTCCCTCCGAATGAACAACTTCTTCGACAACAAAATGTAGTAATGTGGTTTTTCCATTGTTGCTTTTCACATCATTGAGTTTCCTTAATGAATTCAAATTAAAAGCTTGAGCATTACCTCTAGAAGTTCCATCATTCATTCGATTCCCGGCCTTAAGAACCGCTTCTAGAAGCTTCAAGAATAGTCCTTGACTTCTAAGCTCTTTACATCCAAATTCAATAGTCTGCAAAGCATCCTTGATTTCCAAAACCTCAGAGTCATAGTTCAACTTGAATAGCATCGCATTCAAGCGGTTAAACGCGGAAGGAACGACTTTAAGAATGTGATATAGGAAAAATTCTGCTGCAGCAAGTATTGATGGATCTTCATTGTATTGAAGGATAAGTGATTTCTCTTCTTCTGTTGGTGAAACTCTTGAAAGCTTTTCGATTGTATCCCCATTTAGGCCTTTTCCTTCCACGAGTGCATCAAGAATTTCATCTCGTGAGACGGCTAGTGATTTCAAAACAATGGCAATGTTTTGTGATTTTCTAGGATCAAGAAGGAATTTTTTTGTTGAGGCATCATTGCTTGGACTTGTTGAGTTAGTCTTTTGTTTAGGCGACATTCGATTGGTCGCGACATAACCAAAGAGAGCTTCCATAAGATTTTGATCAACCCTAAAATAAAGTAATTCATAAACCTAAGTTAAAATTCTAGATAAAGATAAAATACTAACATGACAATGAATATACTAACATTTGTCAAAATCAGAGAACGCTGATGAAAATAAAATTAACATTTGTCATAAACCTAAATTTGAACTCAAGTGAAAATGAAAATATATATGTTTACTCAACAAAATTTAACACACTAGGATCTTACTTGAACGAGCCGCGATCGACTTTGTCCCAAACCATTGAATGATCAGCAGCATTAGTATTCACTTTATCCCAATGCAAAGGCTTCAACTTCACTTGATCATTGTTGGACTCTTCCACACCTTTCCCTAAAGAGATAGCTTTTGATGATGACATCGGAGGAGGTGGCGGTGGAGCCCGCTTCATTGGAGGAGGAGGTGGCGGTGCTGCCTTCATTGGAGGAGGAGGTGGCGGCGGTGGTGCAACTATGGAAGGCAAAATGGATGGTTGAGATTGAAATTCATGTTTTTCAACACCCATTTTAAGAAATCCTTCATTTTTGGATGGTTGAGATTGAATTCTTGGAACTCTATATAAATCATCCTCTTCTTGAAATATGTGTGAAGATGAAGATTGTCCCTTAAGAAGAGGAGTTTCTTGAATGTACTTAGATTTTTTCACTTGATTCTCTTCTTCAAGAC
Source organism: Vicia sativa (assembly GCA_021764765.1). Taxonomy (NCBI): domain Eukaryota; kingdom Viridiplantae; phylum Streptophyta; class Magnoliopsida; order Fabales; family Fabaceae; genus Vicia; species Vicia sativa. The sequence goes on from CM038796.1 coordinate 171,030,589, forward strand.
CATCTTCTTCAACTTTGGTTTTCGGACTATTCGAGATTATGTCCTTATAAAGATCCTTGTTAGAATTCTTCTCTTCAAGTTTTCTCCAATAAATCACATCCAAACCATCCTCATCAACAATCAATCCTTTCACATTTCCATCAATCCTTTCAAAAACATTCCTTCTAGGCACATCAACTTGTTGCCTATTAGCATCAGAAACAATGTTGTTTCTCTTTCTTTTTCTCAAACACCTTTTCACTATAATGAAAACCAAACCACAAATAACTATAGTGCTTGCTGCAGTTGCAGCCACGGCTTTCGCGATCTTACCGTTGGAGGAACTACTTTTCGATACCGCGATTAGTCCTTGAGGTGGTGGTGATGAAGGTTGTGCTTTTGGTGGTGGTGATGATACTAAAGTTGTTTCATTTCGGTAGAAAGTTTCTATGTTTTGAGGAGAATTATTTTGGCAATAACATATTTGTATTGAAAAAATGTGAAAAACAAGACACAAAATAAGGATCATGTTGAAAGCCATAGAGGAAATGAGGTTTGTGAGAAAAAATATGATGTTTTTTTAGGTTTTTTTGTGTTCATTGATTGATTTGATAATAATAACTTAAAACTTTATGTTTGTTTTGTCTTTAAGTTATTGGTTTTTTGTTTTGTTTTGGTGACAGTTTCAAAAGTGTTGAAGCAGTTAATTGTTGTTGGCCTTCCATGAAATTGAATAGGGATTGTTTGGTAGTTTTAATTTAATATGAAAAATTGTTGTTTGTTTAGAGTCATAAAATGGACATGTTATGGGATTGAAAGCGATTCATTTACTTTGTCAAAGTTTAAGTGATTCCCATAGTTGTTGTCTGCAAGTTAATCCAACAACTCCTTTTAAACAATAAAGATTATAAAGGACTAAAATAGGAATGGTAACCGATTCAATAATTATAAAACTTTTTAGCTTTAAGAATTAGTTGTGACTTAGTAGTCCTAATGAGGGCCATTCTTAATATTTAATGTTGAGAAATTGTAAAGTGGCTCAACAAATTGGCTTTTAGTTGAAACATTATTATAGCTTAAATAAAAAGCCATTAATTACCCACATTTCATTTTGGTTTTCATTGGATTCTCCTCTTTTTCTTTGCTTGGATGATCATGAGGATTAAACTGGCACATTCATTTTTTTATTTATTTTATTTCATAGAAATCTATTTTTTATTAGAGTTTCTTTTATCACCCCTATAACTTCTAAAAACCACTCTTGTTTGAATATTATCTATTTGGACGAGGAAAAATATGCTTTATTTGGATCGATCCAAAATTAAAGAAATATTCTTTTAATTTGTAAAGATAATTTAAATTTATTTTAATATTTTAAAATTTTTTTTTAAAAAAAATATAAAAAAAATGTTTTTTAAAATATAATAAAAATGTTTTTTAAAATATAAAAAATATATATTTAAAAGTTAAATTAATTGACCCCTAATCAAACTTCATATTTTATTCTTATTACTAAAAAACTACCTTGTTACACATTTTATCTTTAAAGTGTTTTCTAAAAGAAAATGTTAAAAATTTATTTAAAAATTAAGGGGGTGTTTGTTTCAAGTTTAAGAAATAAATTTTCAGAAATAATTTTTTAATAATGATTATACCTCATATTTGTTAAGAGTTTGAAGAAAATGTATTCCTAGATACAAAAGTTGCAAGGAATAAAATAACTTCTAATAACTTTTATAATTTCTTTATTCTCATGTAAAAAGGTGGAAATATTTATTTCTATGAAATTTCACATGATTTTTTATTAAAAAATATAACTACTAATTTTATTAGGAATATCAAATAATATGCCAAACACATTGTCTAAAAAATATCTGGAAATCAAACTTCCTTATTTTTATTCCTAGATAACTTATTGCTAAGAATCTCTTTCGAATCCTTGAAACAAATGCACTCTAAGTGATAAAATATATTCAATGATAAAATATATTCCAACATCAATATTCCAGAACAAAGTGCGCCTAGAAATATTCTTTCGGATAAAATATATTCCAACATCAATTTTCCGGAACAAAGTGCGCCTAGAAATATTCTTTCGGATATGGTCAAAATGAATTTTTTGAAAAGGTCCTTAAGAAGTAAATTGAGTGAGTTGGAAATTTATCTAGTGTAAATTTAATATTATTTAACTTTTATATTAAATTTAAGTTCATATGTATGTCCCTTCTTTAAAAAAATTGGGAACGTGGTAAAGAACTTCTAACCGGTAGTGCATAAGAATCAAATATGATAGAGTAAATGTAGAGAGAATGACGGCTATAAAGATGAGAGAAAAAAAGGGTTGTTGTTATAAATGACATATATGACTATTCTATTTATACAAAATAAAAATTGCCACATAAGCCCTAATAAAAGTAAACTTAATGACTAAGAAAAAAAGGTACAAACTAGGAAATACTAAATTACCCTTCAAAATCATCCCTTAATTTATATTTCTAAACAAAACTAACAACACTAATTCCATCTCTTAAGAGGAGAAATTGATCTGTCTCGATTGCCTTCGTCAGAACATCTGCCAGCTGCTTCTGGGTGCTACAGTGCACAACTTTTAATGTTCCGTTCTGGACTTGGCTTCTCAAGAAATGATACTTAGTCTCAATATGCTTGCTTCTCCCGTGCAACACAGGATTTTTGACAAGACTGATTGCAGACTTGTTATCAATCATCAGCTTCAGAGACTTTCTTACATTAATCTTTAGATCTTGCAATAAGTTCATAAGCAACTGAGTTTGACATGCAGCTACAGTGCCTGTAATATACTCAGCTTTACACGTTGATAGAGCAACAATAGATTGCTTCTTGGAACTCCAATAAATAGGACCTCCCAGAAACTTGAATAAGTATCCATATGTACTTCTTCTATCAACTCTATCTCCACACCAATCAGAGTCAGAGTAGCTCATCAACTCTGATTCTGCCTTTCTTCCAGAAGGAGATAATACTCCAAACTTCAGAGTTCCCTTGATATACCTCTGAATTCTGACAGCTTGATAATGGGACCACTTAGGTTTACTAATGAACCTACTAACCAATCCAACTGCATAGCAAATATCAGGTCTGGTATTACACAAATACCTCAGAGAACCAACCAGTTGTTTGAAGATCATAACATCCACATCCTCACCCTCTGAGTCAGAATCCAATTTATGATTCGTTTTTGACGGTGTAATAGCAGCCTTACAATTCTCTAGCTTAAATTTCTTCAGAAGTTCAAGTTCATACTTCAGCTGATGCAAAATGATACCCTCCTCCGAGTACAAAATCTCCATCCCTAGAAAATATACCATATTTCCCAAATCCTCATCAGAAATTTATTCATTAGCACTTTCTTGAACTTGATTATATCTTTTGAACAACTCCCTGTAAGAAATATGTCATCAACATAAAGACACAACAGAATCATATTGCCTCCAGAATGTTGCACGTAAACTCCATATTCCCTCTCACACTTCTGAAACCCTAACTTTTTGAAAAATGAATCAATCTTTAAATTCCAAGTTCTGGGCGCTTGCTTCAATCCATACAGAGCTTTATGTAACTTGTACATCATCCCTTCCTGATTCTTTTTCACGAAACCAAGATATTGTGACACGTATACCTCTTCTTGTAATGGACCGTTCAGAAATGCAGATTTCACATCCAAATGCATTAGAGGCCAACTTCTATTTGCAGCTAAAGCAATCACCAGTCTGATTGTTTTATGTCTAGCTACAGACGCAAACACCTCAAAGTAATCTATCCTAGGTTTCTGAAGAAAACCATTAGCCACTAGTCTTGCTTTGTGCTTACCAACTGATCCATCTGGCTTAAGCTTCACCTTGAAAACCCATCTGACGCTGATGGCTTTCTTCTTCTTTAGAAGCTTAGTAAACTCCCAAGTTTTGTTTCTTTATATAGCCTCAAGTTCTTTTTTCATGGAATTCATCCATACTTTCTTCTTGAGTGCTTCTTCAATACCCAATGGTTTAGAGTCTACTAACATGGCACACTGAATGACTTCTCCCTCTGAGTCAACTTCGGTGTCTTGCAACATGTCAAAATCTGCAAACCTTCTAGGTATAGTTCTGATTCTTTGTGGCCTTTAAACTTGTTCTGAATATTCTCTAGAACCTTGAACAACATTAGCTTCTGGACCTTGTCCAGAAACCCTATCTTCAAAATTACCACCTTCAGAAACATGATCATCTCCAGAAGCTTGTCCTCTATAACCTGCGTCTTCAGCGTTTTCCCTTCCAGGAGCATGACCACCACCAGATTTTGGATCATCATTAAAATCTAGATCAGAATCAGATTCATCATCTTCATCTTCAGAGTCTTCAGAATCATCTTGTGACTCTGACTCTTCTTCAGAACTTTAAACTTCTGACTCGTCTTCAGAAGTTATCTCTACACCATAAATGGGTTGAGACTTACTCCAATCCCAAGCTTCTGACTCTTTCACAATAATGTCTCTGCTAATTTCAACTTTGTTAGTTTCTAGACAATAAAGCTTGTATGAACCTGTATTGTGATACCCCAACAGTAACATCACTTTGCTTCTATCATCCAGCTTCTTCCTTCTAGTTCTGGAACGTGTTTGTAACACACAGAACCAAAAACCTTCAGATGGATAACACTTTGCTTCTCTCTAGTCCACTTCTCTAAAGGAACAATCTCCTTCAACTTCTGCATTGGGCACCTATTGAGCACATATGATGCAGTAGCAACAACTTCTCCCTATAAGTTGTGAGGAAGCTTCTTCTCTTTTAGCATACTTCTTGTCATATCAAGAAAAGTACGATTTCTTTGTTCATCAAGACCATTGTGTTGAGGAGTATAAGGAGAAGTAACCTCATGCTCAATTCCATTCTCATCACATAACTTCTGGAATTTTGTAGAGTTATACTCATCTCCATCATTCGTTCTGAGAATCTTTAACTTCTGACCACTTTGTATCTCAGCCTTCACCTTAAACTTCTGAAATTCTGTAAACACCTCATTCTTAAACTTTATTAGTGTTACCCACGTCATTCTTGTGAACTCATCCACAAAAGACACAAAATACATATTTCCTCCAAGTGAAGGTTCTGGAAATGGTCCACACACGTCATAATGCACTACTCCCAAAGCATGGTTTTCTCTTGGAGCTACTTTTGATACAAATGGAAATCTAGGTTGTTTTCCTTTCATGCATACCTCACATGACTTCTCAGGCTTCACAATCTTCGGAATTCCACGTACGAGCTTCTTAGAACTTAGATGCCCTAAGCTTTTATAGTTCAGACGCCCCATCCTCTTATGCCACAACTTACTATCTCCTTCAGAGCCTTCTGCACTAAGACACTCTATTTCAGCTATTTCTACATTCACCTTGAATGTTTTGTTGCTTCCCTGTTCAAATTTGATAATCAACTTCTGATTGGAATCATACAACTTCAAGAGGTTTTTATTCATAACAACTGAGAAACCTTTCTCAATGAGCTGACCCACACTCATCCGATTGCTTTTGATTTCAGGAACATACCAAACATCCTTGATCAAAATAGTCTTCTCATTCTTCACTTTAACTTTGACATTTCCCATACCTTCTGCATTAAGGTACTTATCATCAATGCATCTGATCTTTGTCCTCATTTTGGAGTCAATATGTATCAGCCATTGTTTGTTTCCAATCAAGTGATTTAAACAACCAATGTCCATATACCACCAATATGCCAACCATCTTCCATCAGACTCAGAATCCATCAATAGCACATGTTCATCATCTGAATCTCCTATGGCTATATTTGATTCTTCTGATTTCCTTACCTTGTTTGACCATTAATCTTTAGCATAATGGCCAAACTATTTACAACAGTAACATTGAACTTTCTTCTTGTCAAAATTCTCCTTTCCCTTCTGATATTTCTTCTCATCAGAAGTTGAGGTTTCTGACTTCTGGAATCTATCACCACGTCTATTCTTGGCCTCTGACCAAGAATGCTTCTGGTCCTTCTTGACAAAAGAAGCTTTTAAAGCCTACTCAACTTCCCTCTCAGAAGTTCTTATAGTTAGATGTAATTCATGCGCCTCTAGACTACTTTGCAGCTCTTCTACTCTCATGGTTTCCAGATCTTTAGAATGTTTAATTTCTACAACAGTGTAATCAAATTGAGGAGTAAGTGACCTCAATACCTTATCTATGATTACTTGTTCATAAAGGGTTTCTCCATAGGCCTTCATCTTATAAGTGATAAGAATCACTCTAGAGATATACTTTGAAACTTTCTCATTGTTCTTCATGTTGATATTCTTGTATTTCTTTCTCAGGGACTGAAGCTTCACCTTCTTCACTGATGTGTCACCACCGTAACATCTGACCAGTATGTCCCACGCCTCCTTTGACATCGTCGAATCAACAATTTTCTCAAACACGTTCACATCCACACACTGATGGATGAAGAACAACGCCTTCTGATATTTTATCCTCTTCTTTCTCTGTGCATCTCTCTCTTCTTCCGTCGCATCTTCTGCAACCAGAATATAGCCATCAGTAACAAGCTCAAGAACATCTTGAGCACCAAATATCATGCGCATCTGAATCATCCATTTGTTCCAGTTCTTGCTATCAAAAACTGGAAGTTTGGTACTAAGATTACCATTTTCGTTCATCTTCAACCTTCCTTGTACAGTAGACTCAGATCTTCACCAAACATAGTGTTTCCCAATCCCACAGAATCAGAAAATGTGATTCTGTTACAATTTTGTTCAAAGATTCAACACGAATCCAGAAACAAAATCAATCACACAACACTCACGTTTCACTTGTGTTTCCCTATGAATCTAACTGGAGCTTTAGATACCAATTTGTTAGTGCACAAGAATCAAAGATGATAGCATAAATCTAGAGAGAATGACGACTACAAAGATGGAAGAAAAAAGGGTTGTTGTTATAAATGACATCTATGACTAGTCTATTTATACAAAAGATAAATTCCCACATAGTCCCTAATAAAGGTAAACTTAATGATTAAGATAAAAAGGTACAAACTAGGAAATACTAAATTACCCTTTAATACTAATTATCGCCATTAGTAACCTTTGACCGAAAAAGTGATCCACGTAAGCATATTATCGCCATCAACGCTCAGATGGAGATAATATGTGCCATTGATTCTCTAAAGTTTAAGATTCTTTATTTGACATTTAAAGTGCATGCGTTGAGACGGTATATAAATCTACCCAAGTTCTATGTGACCTTCTACAAAGATCTCTCTGGAAACCTAACTCACCAGCTCTCTACAAGAAAAAACATGAGGTTTTTGACAACCTATTTGGTCAATGTTTGTTAGGGACTTCTGCATCTCAAAGAGAATACTTAGCTAGGTCCAACGAGGCAACCATCAATGTGGTTCATCCCAACCAAGAAATATTTGCAGAAGCTTTCTAGAACAGAAACAAAGATGAACACTTCAAAAAACAATTCGTAGAAAGTTTGGATGCAGGTTATTGGGTCAAGCATGTGTTAAAGCTTAGATTGTTGTTAGATGGTTTATGGATTGATATGTACAAAAGCTTACTTTGTTTTTTTTAGTGCAAAACTCAAGGAGAAATTCTTGGAGACTAGAATAGGTCAAATAATTAGGTTGAACTGGGTCAAGAGAGGTGTGTTTACTCTCCCTTTACAAAAATGTGTATCTCTTAAAACACATCTCAAGAGTTCACAGATCACTAAGCATTATCCAAGTGTGTTGTCCCTAAAATAGGACTCATTAATTTTTATAAAAAATTCACACTTATTTAACTAGTGTTTATTTCTTACCAAGTTCTCCCATTCAATTTCTAATAATAACTTCTTATGCAGATTTTATATATATTATGAGCTATAAGGATGGCAGCGGGGAAGACCTGAGTAGGATAATATAATACTCATCTTTATATATGCATTTTAAAAATATATATATCTATGTATCTAAGCCTATATTCGTGTGGGCAATAACATTTGTATAGGTACCCCTACTCTATGGGTACCTAAGTACCCATACACGCACTCGTTAATCTGCATTTCTAATACAAAAATTATTGATCAATTGTAATTCATCATGTCATTTTAAGTTTTTAACATTAAAAAAATTCAAAAATGTCATTGTTGAGTTAAAAAATAGAGAAATATTTTTATCAAAATATGTACAAGTTTCATAGTGATGTATTTAATAAAATTGATAAATCTAGATGTGTATATAATAATAGAAATAAAAATCCATTACACTAGTATAAAACAGAGTGGATAGTAAGGTACTTGTATCCGCACTTAGGGGCAGAGCCATATGGTCTTCAGGGGGAGTAGTTGCACCCCTTAACTTTATATATATATATATATATATATATATATATATATATATATATATATATATATATATATATATATATATATATATATATATATATATATATATATATATATATATATATATATTGTTAGACAATAGAATCCTCAAACGACAAGGGCGAAATCAATATTTTTTCAGGGTTGTTTTTGGATTTGTCTCAAATGGTAGGGGGCAAAATGAGTATTAACCCTAAAAATTAAAATCGAAAATCGAACCAAACTACTTCGGTTTTCATTGGTTCGGTTTGATTTTTCGAATCAAACCAGAAACAATCATTTTTTTCCAATTTGATTTAGTTTGAATTATCAATTTAACTGGTTTTTTATGATCTACTTACACCCCTATGAACTCTTATAACATGTTGGGATTGACTTTTGTAGGACCCATAATCAATTTTAGAGGTGTAGGATTGATTTTGGGTGATTTTGAGATGTTTAATTTATCAAAAGTAGAATTGATTCTGCCTCCAGAATTGATTCTACTTGAAGTTAAAATTTGTAACTTTTATCTTCAGAATTGATTATGGGGACTTTTACACTAAATTTTATTATTCGACTCATTTTTACATAAATTTATCTAAACATAAATCAATTCTACTAAACTCAATTATATAAAAATTAACTCTACCAAACTCAATTCTGCTATAATCAATTTTGTTCACCATCAATCCAAACACACCCTTTAGTCTCATATTTCTCCACACTTAGAAAAAATATTATTACAAACATGCGCTCATCCACAAATTCACTCAATGAATGTTTCATCTAAATTTAGTCATAAAAAGTCAAGAATAAGACAACTAATATGAAACTATATGTATCAATTATGCTCTATAATTTGATGAACATGTTGTGGGAGTATTATTACATGATAAAAAGATATTTTGCAACCACTCCAAATAAAGTATTATTGCATGACACAATCAAAATAAAAATCGAAGTCAAAATTAAATGGGGCATAAGTCTAAGTGCAAATACTTCAATTGTCGTAAAACTAATCATTTTAAGAAGGACTTAAAGTGCAAATACTTCAATTGTCGTAAAACTAATCATTTTAAGAAGGACTTATTAAGATAAAATGATAGTTCAAGTGGTTGTAGTAGGTTCCTGCATGGATGTAGTCAGTTACACCTTTTTGGCAGAATCAAACATAATTGTTTTGTAATCGATTAAATTTTTGGTGTAATCGATTACAATTGAAATAGAATTTAGACATAATTCTTCTGTAATCGGTTATAATTTTGGTGTAACCAGTTACTACTGTTAGTTTTCAGTTTTTTGTTGTTGTTAATCTTACCTCAATCATTATATATATATATATATATATATATATATATATATATATATATATATATATATATATATATATATATATATATATATATATATATATATATATATATATATATATATATATATATATATATATATATGAGGAGGATCAAATTACACCGATTTACACCATGAGTTACACTCGTCAAAATGTTATTGATTAATATTTTTAATCAACTGCTGGATTGAAACATACCATCATATAGATCATACGTATAAAATTTGAGATTAATCTATAAAGTTTTACTATACGATCAAGATATCCAAAAATTAATGTCAAAATGGACTTTCATATAACGTTAATTTTGATATAGCTCAATGACATAGTAAATCATTATAGATTAATCTCAAACTTTATAGGTATGATCTATATGATTATATGTTACAATCCAACGGTTGATTTTAAAAAATATTAATCCGAAGTGACGTTTTTGAGCGAGTGTAACTCTTCGGGTGTAATTTAATCCCTCCTCTCTCTCTCTATATATATATATATATCTATATATATATATATATATCTTTGGGTATCTCATTAATGAAAGTGTCTCATATACTTTCACCATTAATTACTCTCTTCCTCTCCATACTCAATTATTCACCAATCTTGTGGTTCTAATTTCCAACATTTGGCCTTAAGATTCTGGTTCGTCCCATCAAACACCTAGTGTGCGAAAATGCTTTATGATTTCGGTGAACAAATATATGCAAATCTCTCAATTCTCGATGAAAATAATTACGGTATGTGGTGCAAACAGATGAAGTTGTTGTTTGAATATCAAGATGTTCTTGAAGTAATCAAGAATGGAGTAACTTCACTTGTAGAAGGTGCAACGAATGCACAACTGTCTATGCATAAGGAGGAAAGGTGGAAGATTACAAGGCGTTGTTTTTTTATTCGTTAATGTGTTTATGCGAATGATTTTGAGAAAGTTGGTGATTATACAAATTTGATGCAAGCATTAGAAATCTTGGAGAAGGCGTATGCAAGAGCTAATAAGGCAAATGTTGTTAGGTTACAAACTCACAAAATACAGCTCGAGTCTATTCAAATGGAATAAAAGGAAACAATTTATGGATTCACAATGATAATCGCAAGATTGGTAAATCAATTAAAGATGTATGGAGAAACAATCACGGATCAGTATGTTGTTGTAAAAATTTTGTGTTATTTGACGCCAAGATTTGATAATGTGGTGGTTATGATTGAGAAATGGAAAGATCTAGCAATAATGAGCAAAGAGGAGTTGCAAAGATCTCTTGAAGCACATGAGCAGAGAATGGAGGAAATGAATGTTAACAAGTCAAAGGTGGAGATTACTTTGCAAGCCCATTTCAAAAGAAACAAAAAGGCAGAGATAAAGTGGCCAGTGAGCAAATGTAGAGGGAACTTTTAGAATTTTGGTGGAAGAGAATCCCATAATTCCAAAAATTCAAAATTCCAAAAGCGTGAAAATAGTGGCAAGGGGGCTAGTGGATCAAATAACTCTAAAGAAGGAAATGTTAGAGATAGAGGTGGAAAAAGGATGGTTGACAAGACTAGTGTGCATTGCTATAAATGTCAAAAGTTTGGCCATTTTGTAAGAGAGTGTAATGCCAACAAGAAATAACCTCAAGAAGATGAAGCTAGAGTTAATAGACGAGAGTTTGATGATGGGAACACACTCATGGTGATTATCACTAAAGGAGAATGTAGTAGTAGCAGAGTTTTGAACAACTACATTGTGTTACAACATGCAAGTAGATAAGGTTGTAACTGATTACGTATATGATGTAATCGGTTATAGAAAAAAGAAAATGACATGGTAAAAGAGGCAGTATAATGCAGCGATTAATGGTAACACGGTGGAAGAACTAACTTGTTTGTTTTGCGTTTGATTGCAAATGTTGCGGATAGCAAGAGTCGCCATCGACTTTTATTTTATCTAATAAAGGGAAGGTGAAAAGAACAAGAACAAACCTTCGTTAGATTCTGAGTAAGGGAGGCAGTTATGAAAAGGGAAGGTATTAACACCCTTTCCATCCGTAGTTATCTACGGGCTCTTAGTTACTTAGCTCACTTTGAAAAATTTGCTCTCTGTGCTTGTGTAGTTTGAAAAGTATTTTGGAAAGACATTTCGCTTTGACTTCATAATGATTCTCGTTGGAATGTATACGAAGTGTTCGGAAATGTTTGTTTGAAGGATGTTTAACTTTGTAATGATTCATGCTGGAATGTATACAAAGTGTTTGAAAAGTATTTTGAAAAGAAATTTCGCTTTGACTTCGTAATGATTCTCGCTGGAATGTATACGAAGTGTTAGGAAATGTTTATTTGGAAAATGTTTAGCTTTTTAATGATTCTCGTTGGAATGTATACAAAGTGTTTTGAAAAGTTTTTGAAAAGTGGAAGGTGTGAAAAGTATTTGATTAGAGCAAGCAACAGAGTCTTATTACCTACTCAGAATGTTCGTTTCCATGTTATTTTCCTTCTCCTTTAGAATAAGGCTATCCATACCATTAGTTGGTAGGTAACTTTATTCGTTTGGATATGAAGGGACAGTCGAAGGGTCATCGTATAGTCATAAAAGGCAACATGTAAGGATACCTTCGAAATTCGTAGGGACGGTCATCACTTTTCGTAGGCAACACTCGAGAGACGAGATCATATATTCGTAGGCAACATCGAGGGTCATCGAGGGACTATGATCTTTATATCGAAGGGACTATGATGATGTTATTCGTAGGTAGTTTTGCTAATGGTATCCCTATGTTCGAGGGACATGACCATTGTTTATTCGTAAGGCAACAAGAGAGGATACCCTAAGGGGGTGAAGTGTGATGAGTGTGTTCGATTCAAATATTTTTCTTGAGATTAGAAGTGATCTAGGGTTGATTTTAATCTTAGCATGTAAACCCTAATTACTAGCAATTAGATATATGTACAGAAATTAAAGTGCTGAATGTAAAAGTGCAGAAAGTAAATCCTAAGCTATTACAAGGCTTTGGGGCAGATACATAATAGGAGTGCGGAAAGTAAAGGCGGAAATGTAAATCTATGTTATTTACAAAAATGACCTTGCGACCTATACATCGATTTCTAATATTTAAATGCAAAATAAAATAAATAAATTGCAACGAAAATGTCTAATGATAAGAGAAAGTATCTAAACCCTACTTGCAAAGGACAAAAGAGGACCCTACCCCCCTAATTTGAGGGCTGCGGGTCTAAGGGTGGTTTTCTTATGGCCTAAAACAAACTGTAGAGTGAGTTTCGAAGAAAACAAGTTTGGTTGCCCTAACCATGGCGTTTCACGATCTACACGTTAGAGCTTGCTTCTAATGATTCAAATATGTTCTAATAGCTTTTCTGAGATCATACAAACAAACGAAATCAGTTAATAATGCATGGATTAAGAGAATCAATTTTAAGAAATATACCAAATTGGAGAGGCTTGGATAACTTGATCAGGAGTGCTTTGGCTTTGTGTAATGATGTGAATCGATCCCTGGGAACCTCAGGAACATGAATGATCACTGGTTTGGCTTGCAACTGGCTGGAAACTTGAGTTCGAGTTTGCAAGTTGGTATGAATTTTTTTGAGAATTGGGGTTCTTTGTGGAGTCAAGGGTTCGTTCTCTTTGGCTTCTGATCTTGTAATATATATAGAGAGCAAGAGATTTGATCAAAATAAAGAGAAAATATATTGCCTTTAATGCAAAAATACTCTCTTGTAAATATTTATCAAATCTTTCCAAATATGGATTTTTCTTTCCTTGTAGCTTCTTGCACGAATTTGGCAATCCTCATGGGCTTCCTTGGTCCTCAAGACATGTACAAATCAAGCCCAACTTGTACTATCAATTACCTTTGTATTTTATTTAATTAAAATTGAATTTTAATGATTTAGTTCAAAAATAAATGGTAATGAGGCGTGTGAATGGACTTGGAGATCATGGATAATGTCAAGATCAAGTTTGGAACATGAAAACCTAGGCCCATTTGGAAAATATTTGCATTTGCTACGTATTTCTCTTCATGCACCTCTTCAAAAATGTCAAAATTGCTCAACTTTTATCTTGCTTAATTTGCAACATTTTTAAGTGTTCTTGGACTTTTTAGAAAGATAAAGATGTCCTATAAACACTCCTTTTGGTTTCATATTCATTGAAGTTTCCATGTTCATGTTCACTTCTTTGCAAAAAGATGACTTTTTGTTGACTTCTAGAAGGACCTCTAATATTTTGATCCATATCTCTCAAATGAAGCATTTTTGGTCAAAGCTTGTGAGACATGAAGTTGTAGAGAATTTCATTCTCTTCAAAATGAGCTTTTATGGAAAAACATTTGATAAAGTATGTGAAAGTTATGCCTGGTCAAAGTTATGTTGACTTTTTGTCCAAAAACCCTAATTTGGAAACTTTGACTTTTGATCAAATCTTGACTTTCCTTGATGAATCATGATCAACCATTAATCATATGATGAATGTGACTTCAAAATATTGATGTTGACCAAAACTGATGAAATTTGTGGGTTGATTGCTTGATTCATCAACCTTGAGACTGATGTTTGTCTCGAATATAATCTGGAACAACCCTCCGAGATAAAGTGGTCGACCGAAGCAATAGTAACCTCGACTTCAGAGTCGCAGGGCAGCAATCTTGATACAATAAGTATTTGTAAATTTGTGACCAACTTAAGCTTATCCATGTTATCTACAAGACGCAATCACAAGTGTAAAAAATAAACTATGACACTTCGTCCTCACAAAAAATTTCTTTCCTCTCTGTCAGGCCGATTGCAGTCATAATGGTATAACTATCAATTTGTTTCTTCCTCAGCTCGAAAGAAGGTACCTCCCTGAGGCCAAACCCTTCTTCATAGCTAAGTCCTTTAGACCAAGAACGTATGCCATCCTTCAATATTAACTCATCAGGGGACAAAATACCTAACTTGGTGTGGCATAAATATATGTCGTAGTTCAATTGAGACCAAAACTGGTACTCTAAAAATCTGCCTTTACAGAAATGAGAAGATGGATTTGAGGCGTAGAAGAATCTAAGATCGGTCTCTGGAGTACGGGATTTCCTCAGTAAGAAACACCTCAAAATATCTCCCAAGTCATTGGTGAAGTGGTCGAACCTAGGATCATCTAGGTAGAAACCGATAAGCCATTGGTCGTGGGTGTTGTCTTGAGAAGTATGCACCATCTTCAGGAAATATGAGATGGGTCTCTGAATATATATCTTAAGATAATTTGATGAAAATTGAAGTGAATATAAGTCTTTAGAAAATTTGATGACATTTGAAGTGAATATAAATCTTCAGGAAATCTGATGAAATTTGAAGTGAATATAAGTCTTTAGCAAATCTGATGAAATTTGACGTGAATATCAGTCTTCAAAAAATCTAGTGAAATTTAAATGAACATAAATCTTAAGATAATCTGATGTTATTTGAAGTGAATATAAGTCTTCAGGAAATTTGATGAAATTTGAAGTGAATATAAGTCTTAAGAAAATCTGATGAAATTTGAAGTGAATATAAGTCTTCAAAAAATATGGTGATAATTGAAGTGAATATAAGTCTTCGAAAATCTGGTGAAAATTGTAGTGAATATAATCTTAAGATAATCTGATGAAAATTGAAGTGAATATAAGTCTTTAGAAAATTTGAAGAAATTTGAAGTGCATATAAGTCTTTCGAAAATATGATGAAATTTGAAGTTAATATAAGTCATCAGAAAATCTGATGAAATTTGAAGTGAAAATGTAACACCCCAATATTACCCAAAGTTTAATATGCACAAATCAGAGTAATTTAAAATTTCATAATTTAAATACTGAGGCGTCACACCTTCAAAACCAAATCACTTTAAACAATTCAATTTAAAGTATAAATCTCGGATACATAGCCTCGTCGCAAATCATAAATTAATCCATAAAAATAAAACATCTCTTTTATTAAACTTCCTCATCAAAATCATGTTTTCATAAATTATGGTTCTTATTCACAAAAGGAAAACAACCAAAGAACAACAACAAGGACAACATAAATATTCCCCCCGAGTGCTACGTATCAGAGCAACACCGACTCGACTAACAACAGCTATAAACTCCGTCTTCATAACCTGCACGTTACCAATATATAGGTAACGGCGAAACAAGTAAAGGGTGAGATACTCCAAAACATATAATTAAAGGCATGATAAATATATATATATATATATATATATATATATATATATATATATATATCTATATAGTTGTGGGATTATAAACGATATGGATTAGTAAGTGCATTCCAACACCTATCTAAATCTCACTTACTCTTATCGTTAATCTAAAGTGTATAATCTACACTTAATCGCCTTAGCCTCATCGGCACAAATCATCACAATAACACATAAACCTCCGTCACCACGAAATCGTCACAAGCTAACACATCGCTAATTAACACGGCAGTCTTAAACAACAACATCGACCAACAACATTAAGTAATGCTAATAACATAAGCAACATAACAAATCATCACAAATTGGCTAAAGCCCATCGTCGCTTTTGGCATAAAAGTCCATCGTCGCTTTTGGCATAAAAGCCTCGTCGCTTGGCATAAAATCCCATCGTCGCTTTTGGCATAAAAGCCCATCGTCACAAACATCATCACATCGTATTTGCATTAAGCATTTCATCAAGTTAAATCATCGCAAAACTCATCATTTATATTCATCGTATAGTTATCATGAAATTATTAAGTTATATTCATTTCATGTTCATCATAAAGATCATCACCAAACAAAGCATCATATATCATCGCAATTCAACATCATTCATCAATTAAAACCCAACGCCAAAGAACTCAAACATAGACATAACCGACTCCATGAGACACGACTATGTTATGCATGTGGTACCCGTCGCTTTGTCCATAAATAGGAACACTTGGCATAAAAGCCTCGTCGCTTGGCATAAAAGCCCATCGTCGCTTTTGGCATAAAAGCCCATCGTCACAAACATCATCACATCGTATTTGCATTAAGCATTTCATCAAGTTAAATCATCGCAAAACTCATCATTTATATTCATCGTATAGTTATCATGAAATTATTAAGTTATATTCATTTCATGTTCATCATAAAGATCATCACCAAACAAAGCATCATATATCATCGCAATTCAACATCATTCATCAATTAAAACCCAACACCAAACAACTCAAACATAGACATAACCGACTCCATGAGACACGACTATGTTATACATGTGGTACCCGTCGCTTTGTCCATAAATAGGAACACTTGGCATAAAATCCTCGTCGCTTGGCATAAAAGCCTCCTCGCTTGGCATAAAAGCCCATCGTCGCCAATGCAATGTATGTGACTCGATAATAAAACAACACAACACAAAAACATCATCATCGCTCATCAAAATTGGCATAAAGCCAACGTCGCCATAATTTATTTACATCAAGATAAATATATCATCGCATCATATTTGCATTATGCAAAACATCACCAAACAATTCATCATCATTAAAAATCATGCATTCACAAATCGGAAGCATTTATTAACAACATCAATATAATCATCACGTCATCATGTACAAAGACATATATTATTGCATCGTAAATCATCAAGTATTTATTAATTAATACGTCGTCGCAAACATTATGTTTAATCGCACTACATCATCACCAATTCATTCACTAAATTCCAAAGACGGAAAAATAGTCAAAACACCTATAATCGTCGCAAAAGCCATTCCTAATAACCGGCCTTAATCCTAATTGTTAATGTCGCAATCGGATCGTCCATACGTGTCCTAAATCCACTAAAACGAAATCCGATTCAATTCAACCGTAAATTGGCCTATTTTGGGTCATCTCGTAAAAACTCGCAACTTCTAAAAACTAACCTCACCACTACATTCTACACGTCGAATTAAGCTAACACGTCAATTTTCGTTGAATTCAGAGTAACTTACTCCGTCGTCGAATTTACCAGAATCGGAAAATCGGAACATAATCGGGTTCCAAAAGAAGTGAGAAAATCAGAATTTTGAAGGCTACAGATGCATCAACATGGGCACCCGTGTGAATCAACACGGCCCGTGTTGAAAAGCCACTAGAACGTGCAAAAATGCCAAAGTCAGAGAATCAACACGGACGCCCATGTTGATCAACACACAGGTTTCTTATTCGAAACACCTTGCATAACTTTCAATCTTTCAAGGTGGTAACTCAAACCAAAACACTCTCTCAAGAACTCTACCCATCAACATTGTCTCATACTCCTGACTTACAACACAGGTCGGACTTAGAACCATAACATCAATTTCTAGGGAACCCAACAAGAACACCGCCGCGACCGACTTCAGTCCCAAAACAAACATGCAACATTCTACAAAATAATAAATCCCAAATCAGATACTCTTGGGTTAACCGCGATATCAACATACCAAACTCAACAACAAACGAAGTCTCTTTATAGATCGTACTCAAACTTGAATTGTCTTCAACAATCCCAATCTCCCCGTCATTAACATCTGCACCTTTAAGGTTTCAACGAGTACAACCGCATCAAACTCTAACTCACATGTCCGACAAATTCTTCCTTATGGAAATCAAATCGTTCCAAGGTAGTAATGAACTTTTCCAATTCTATGTCGAAACACATCTTAAGTCCAAAATAAAATATCTCATTACACCACACAAGGTTCTTCAATACTAAACAAGACCAAAAATCAAAGTATTCGCTAAACTCTGCATTGGTTCAAACAAATTCGCTTCCCATTGCGGAGTCCGAATAGTGACTCAACCATCTCGGGTCAAAATACTCCCGGTCAATACCAACTTATAAAAAGATCTTCCATCAAACTCACAAAGCAAACCAAACAAAATAAGGAACTTCTAAACTCCGAAATAACCCCTTAAAGTCTTCTACAAGATACAAAATAAATCTTCGCGGAACCGTCCAAAATATCACCGTCTAAGTCGCTCACTTAAGGCACTCTCGTCCAACAGTTCCAAAATTCTATCTTTAGAATACTCGACATGCACAGGTCTAACTTCACTACTGATAACGCAATGCTCGGATGCTTGCCACAATCCCTTAACTTGATGTGAACCAAATAACATCCATGAACACAAAACAACTCTTACAGCTACTCATGAGAGTACTGTCTGAACATTCCTAAATCACACCTGACACATCAGTCACACTAATGACATCCACGAATACTCGCCAGGACCATACATTATCTTGAAAAGCATTGTCTAAACGTCTTCAACCCTCACACTAATCCGTAGACAACCAGACTTCACATCGATATCACTAAACACATAAACTGCAAATGACTGCTTCACTTAAATATCAAGCCTCAGAAGTAGACACTCGTCCTCGACATCCACTTCGTTACTCTGTCTGAAAACGACACTCCAACTCGGGCAACCTTTTCTCTTCTCGAACAACACAACGGTAGCATTCCACGGTGACCCACTCGAATAAACAACTCTGCTCAAACCAATCCTCAAGTTGACTCTTTAACTCTAATCCAGAAGCAAACATCCCTTAAGGATACTTCGAATCACAACTAGTTCCAGAAACTAAATCCATCAAAACATCACTTTGCACTACTGCGGTAATTCACTCACATCTCCACAAAAGGCTTCGGAAGAATCACAACAAGAAGCTCGCTTGCCAAAATCTTGTTCCTCACCAAAATCCAAATTCGCCCACAACTCAAGTAACCATGCACCGCCTTGTGCCAACTCGTTTGCTTCACACACTATTAAGCTGGCAAGACAAGTCTATCCCAACCAACACAATTCCCGACTACTATCAATAAGAGATTAAGGGTGATCAGTTCCTCAATTTGTCAATAGACAGTCGACAATCATGATGGTGACATAAACCATCTTTACCAAACTACAACAGCGTCTTCAACTTACACCTCAAGTTATCAAAGCGTAACACTGCTTAAGGCTCCATCTCTAAGCCACAAGCGCCACCAAGAAGTAAAACTTATCCCCCACTTATTTCAAACTCATCTCTGCAAACAAACAATTAGAAACAAGCAAGTACCGATAGTGTTTCACACACATGTCGCATACAAAAGGGTTAAACACATTAACAACCTGGCCGACAGACCGACTTGCTCTGATACCACTAATGTAACACCCCAATATTACCCAAAGTTTAATATGCACAAATCAGAGTAATTTAAAATTTCATAATTTAAATACTGAGGTGTCACACCTTCAAAACCAAATCACTTTAAATAATTCAATTTAAAGTATAAATCTCGGATACATAGCCTCGTCGCAAATCATAAATTGATCCATAAAAATAAAACATCTCTTTTATTAAACTTCCTCATCAAAATCATGTTTTCATAAATTATGGTTCTTATTCACAAAAGGAAAACAACCAAAGAACAACAACAAGGACAACATAAATATTCCCCCCGAGTGCTACGTATTAGAGCGACACCGAATCGACTAACAGCAGCTATAAACTCTGTCTTCATAACCTGGACGTTACCAATATATAGGTAACGGCGAAACAAGTAAAGAGTGAGATACTCCAAAACATATAATTAAAGGCATGATATATATATATATATATATATATATATATATATATATATATATATATATATATATATAGTTTTGGGATTATAAACGATATGGATTAGTAAGTGCATTCCAACACCTATCTAAATCTCACTTACTCTTATCGTTAATCTAAAGTGTATAATCTACACTTAATCGCCTTAGCCTCATCGGCACAAATCATCACAACAACACATAAACCTCCATCACCACGAAATCGTCACAAGCTAACACATCACTAATTAACACGACAATCTTAAACAACAACGTCGACCAACAACATTAAGTAGTGCTAAAAACATAAGCAACATAACAAATCATCACAAATTGGCTAAAGCCCATCGTCGCTTTTGGCATAAAAGTCCATCGTCGCTTTTGGCATAAAAGCCTCGTCGCTTGGCATAAAAGCCCATCGTCACAAACATCATCACATCGTATTTGCATTAAGCATTTCATCAAGTTAAATCATCGCAAAACTCTTCATTTATATTCATCGTATAGTTATCATGAAATTATTAAGTTATATTCATTTCATGTTCATCATAAAGATCATCACCAAACAAAGCATCATATATCATCGCAATTCAACATCATTCATCAATTAAAACCCAACGCCAAACAACTCAAACATAGACATAACCGACTCCATGAGACACGACTATGTTATGCATGTGATACCCGTCGCTTTGTCCATAAATAGGAACATTTGTCATAAAAGCCTCATCGCTTGGCATAAAAGCCCATCGTCGCTTTTGGCATAAAAGCCCATCGTCACAAACATCATCACATCGTATTTGCATTAAGCATTTCATCAAGTTAAATCATCGCAAACTCATCATTTATATTCATCGTATAGTTATCATGAAATTATTAAGTTATATTCATTTCATGTTCATCATAAAGATCATCACCAAACAAAGAATCATATATCATCGCAATTCAACATCATTCATCAATTAAAACCCAACGCCAAACAACTCAAACATAGACATAACCGACTCCATGAGACACGACTATGTTATGCATGTGGTACCCGTCGCTTTGTCCATAAATAGGAACACTTGGCATAAAAGCCTCGTCACTTGGCATAAAAGCCCATCGTCGCCAATGCAATGTATGTGACTCGATAATAAAACAACACAACACAAAAACATCATCATCGCTCATCAAAATTGGCATAAAGCCCACGTCGCCATAATTTATCCACATCAAGATAAATATATCATCGCATCATATTTGCATTATGCAAAACATCACCAAACAATTCATCATCATTAAAAATCATGCATTCACAAATGGGAAGCATTTATTAACAACATCAATATAATCATCACGTCATCATGTACAAAGACATATATTATTGCATCGTAAATCATCAAGTATTTATTAATTAATACGTCGTCGCAAACATTATGTTTAATCGCACTACATCATCACCAATTCATTCACTAAATTCCAAAGATGGAAAAATAGTCAAAACACCTATAATCGTCGCGAAACCCATTCCTAATAACCGGCCTTAATCCTAATCATTAACGTCGCAATCGGATCGTCCATACGTGTCCTAAATCCACTAAAACAAAATCCGATTCAATTCAACCGTAAATTGGCCTATTTTGGGTCATCTTGTAAAAACTCGCAACTTCTAAAAACTAACCTTACCACTACATTCTACACGTCTAATTAAGCTAGCACGTAAATCTTCGTTGAATTCAGAGTAACTTACTCCGTCGTCGAATTTACCGGAATTGGAAAATCGGAACATAATCGGGTTCCAAAAGAAGTGTGAAAAATCAGAATTTTGGAGGCTATAGATGCATCAACACGGGCACCCGTGTGAATCAACACGGCCCGTGTTGAAAAGCCACTAGAACGTGCAAAAATGCCAAAGTCAGAGAATCAACACGGCCCGTGTTGATGGACCTGGTAACCAAAACTTCTCATTCAAGAGGACAACACGGCCGTGTTAATTAACACGGCCCGTGTTGATGGACCCGCGTGAAAACTTCATCTTTTTTGAGTTTTTCTCATCTACTACCATGGTTTTCTTTCCCATTTCAATACTCTTAATTTCTACAAGCTAGCACCTAATACACCCACAAACCATACTCCTAATCCAACTCTTCTAAACAATTCCAACAATCAACCAACAAAACCCTATAAATCAACTATCAATTTCACCCCCAAATCCAAAATATATCTATCAAATCCTAACAATATGAGATGGAGAATCAAACCCCTTACCTCTAGCTAGGTTGATCCATGAAGATTCAACAACTCCAACCTCAAGCTTCTCTCTTGCTCCTCTTCTTCTTCTTCTTCTTCTTCCCAAACCCTCATCTTTCTCTCAAACTCTAGGTTTGGTTTTGTGTGGAAAAATGGAAAGAAAAGGAGGAAGAAATGGTTTTATAACTTACTAGCTTCCAAGTTCTATGTTTGGTTTTGGTATTTTGAATGGAAGGAAAATGAGGAGAAATAGTTTAGAATGGTATTTCTACTTGTAACAAGGGTGAAAACCCAATCCTCATTAATTGCTCCCCACACCCCTAACTTAATTATATCATTAATTCAAATAATTCCGGGGAATTAAATATCGGATCCGAATAATATTTTACCGAACCGAGCGGAATAAAACCCGGACCGAACAAAACGTCGCCAAATATATTATCATATATATTGATTAATATATTTAATCTCGTCGCAAATAAATATCAATCGGTAATTCGAAAATATTAATATAATATAATATTAATTAAAAACAGGGCGTCACAAAAAACAAGCCTTCCGTAAATCTGATGAAACTTGAATTGAATATAAGTCTTCAGAAAATCTGGTGAAAATTGAAGTGAATATAAGTCTTCAGAAAATCTGGTGAAAATTAAAGTGAACATGAATCTTAAGATAATCTGATGAAATTTATAGTGAATATAAGACTTCAGAAAATTTGATGAAATTTGAAGTGAATATAAGTCTTCAGAAAATCTGATGAAATTTGAAGTGAATATAAGTCTTCAGAAAATCTAGTGAAATTTAAAGTGAACATAAATCTTAAGATAATCTGATGAAATTTGAAATGAATATAAGTCTTACGGAAATTTGATGTAATTTTAAGTGAATATAAGTCTTAAGAAAATCTGATGAAATTTGAAGTGAGTATAAGTCTGTAGAAAATATGGTGAAAATTGAAGTGAATATAATTCTTCAGAAAATCTTGGGAAAATTGTAGTGAATATAAATCTAAAGATAATCTAATGAAAATTGAAGTGAATATAAGTCTTTAGAAAATTTGATGATATTTGAAGTGAATATAGGTCTTCAATAAATATGATGAAATTTGAAGTGAATATAAGTCTTCA
Organism: Vicia sativa; assembly: GCA_021764765.1. NCBI lineage: Eukaryota > Viridiplantae > Streptophyta > Magnoliopsida > Fabales > Fabaceae > Vicia > Vicia sativa. The sequence goes on from CM038796.1 coordinate 171,054,252, forward strand.
TAAAATATGATGAAGTATGAAGTGAATATAAGTCTTCAGAAAACCTGATGAAATTGGAAGTGATTATAACTCTTTAGAGAATCTGGTGAAAATTGAAGTGAATATAAGTCTTTAGAAAATCTGGTGAAAATTGAAGTGAACATAAATCTAAAGATAATCTGATGAAATTTGAAGTGAATATAAGTCTTTAGAAAATCTGGCGAAAATTGAAGTGAATGTCTTCAGAAAATCTGGTGAAAATTGTAATGAATATAAATCTTAAGATAATCTGATGAAAATTAAAGTGAATAAAAGTCTTTAGAAAATCTGATGAAATTCGAAGTGAATATAAGTCTTCAGAAAATTCGATCAAGTATGAAGCGAATATAGGTCTTCAGAAAATTGGGTGAAAATGGACGTGAATATAAGTCTTTAGAAAACCTGGTGAAAATTGAAGTGAACATAAATCAAAAGAGAAATTGATGAAATTTGAACTGAATATAAGTCTTCAAGAAATCTGATGAAATTTGAAGTGAATATAAGTCTTCAGAAAACCTGATGAAATTTGAAGTGAATATAAGTCTTCAATAAATCTGGTTAAAATTGAATTGAATATAAGTGTTCAGAAAATTTGGTGAATATTTAAGTGAACATAAATCTTAAGATAATCTGATGAAATTTGAAGTGAATATAAGTCTTCAGAAAATCTGATGAAATTTGAAGTGAATATAAGTCTTTAGAAAATATGATGAAATTTGAAGTGAATATAAGTCTTCAGAAAATCCAATCAAGTATGAAGCGAGTATAGGTCTTCAGAAAATTTGGTGAAAATTGAAGTAAATATAACTCTTTAAAAAACCTGGTGAAAATTGAAGTGAATATAAGTCTTCAGGAAATCTGATGAAATTTGAACTGAATATAAGTCTTCAGGAAATCTGATGAAATTTGAAGTGAAAATAAGTCTTCAAAAAAATTTAATGAAATTGGAATTGAATATAAGTCTTCAGAAAATCTTGTGAAAAATGAAGTGAATATAATAAGTCTTTAGAAAATCTGGTGAAAATTGAAGTGAATATAAGTCTTCAGAAAATCTGATGAAATTTGAATTGAATATAAGTCTTCAGAAAATCTGGTGAACTTTGAATTGAATATAAATCCTAAGATAATCTGATAAAATTTGAAGTAAATTTAACTCTTCTGAAAATCTGGTGAAAATTGAAGTGAATACAATCTTTAGAAAATCTAGTGAAAAGTTAAGTTAAGATAAATCTTAAGATAATCTGATGAAATTTGAAGTGAATATAAGTCTTCAAAAATATTTGATGAAATTTGAAGTGAATATAAGTCTTTAGAAAATTTCGTGTAAATTGAAGTGAATATAATCTTCAGAAAATCTAGTGAAAATTGAAGTGAACATAAATCTTAAGTTAATCTGATGAAATTTGAAGTGAATAGAAGTCTTTAGAAAATTTGATGAAATTTGAAGTGAATATGAGTCTTCAGAAAAGTTGATGAAATTTGAAGTGAATATAAGTCTTCAGAAAATTTCGTGAAAATTGAAGTGAAGTCTTTAGAAAACCTGGTGAAAATTGAAGTGAACATAATTCTAAAAATAATCTGATGAAATTTGAATTGAATATAAGTCTTCAAGAAATCTGATGAAATTTGAAGTGGATATAAGTCGTCAGAAAATCTGATGAAATTTGAAGTGAATATAAGAATTCAAAAAATCATGTGAAAATTGAAGTGAATATAAGTCTCTAGAAAATCTGGTGAAAATTGAACTGAATATAAGTCTTTAGAAAATCTGATGAAATTTGAAGTGATTATAAGTCTTCTAAAAATCTGGTGAAAATTGAAGTAAACATAAATCCTAAGATAATCTGATAAAATTTGAAGTGAATATAACTCTTCAAAAAATATGGTGAAAATTGAAATGAATATAATCTTCAGAAAATCTACTGAAAATTGAAGTGCAGATAAATCTTATGATAATTTGATGAAATTTGAAGTGAATATAAGTCTTCAAGAAAATTTGATGAAATTTGAAGTGAATATAAGTCTTTAGAAAATTTCGTGAAAATTGAAGTGAATACAATATTAAGAAAATCTAGTGAAAATTGAAGTGAACATAAATCTTAAGATAATTTGATGAAATTTGAAGTGAATATAAGTCTTTAGAAAATTGGATGAAATTTGAAATGAATATAAGTCTTTAGAAAATCTGGCGAAAATTGAAGTGAATGTCCTCAGAAAATCTGGTGAAAATTGTAATGAATATAAATCTTAAGATAATCTGATGAAAATTAAAGTGAATAAAAGTCTTTAGAAAATCTGATGAAATTCGAAGTGAATATAAGTCTTCAGAAAATTCGATCAAGTATGAAGCGAATATAGGTCTTCAGAAAATTTGGTGAAAATGGACGTGAATATAACTCTTTAGAAAACCTGGTGAAAATTGAAGTGAACATAAATCTAAAGAGAAACTGATGAAATTTGAACTGAATATAAGTCTTCAAGAAATATGATGAAATTTGAAGTGAATATAAGTCTTCAGAAAACCTGATGAAATTTGAAGTGAATATAAGTCTTCAATAAATCTGGTTAAAATTGAATTGAATATAAGTGTTCAGAAAATTTGGTGAAAATTTAAGTGAACATAAATCTTAAGATAACCTGATGCAATTTGAAGTGAATATAAGTCTTCAGAAAATCTGATGAAATTTGAAGTGAATATAAGTCTTTAGAAAATCTGATGAAATTTGAAGTGAATATAAGTCTTCAGAAAATCCAATCAAGTATGAAGCGAGTATAGGTCTTCAGAAAATTTGGTGAAAATTGAAGTAAATATAACTCTTTAAAAAACCTGGTGAAAATTGAAGTGAATATAAGTCTTCAGGAAATCTGATGAAATTTGAACTGAATATAAGTCTTCAGGAAATCTGATGAAATTTGAAGTGAATATAAGTCTTCATAAAATCTGATGAAATTTGAATTGAATATAAGTCTTCAAAGAATCTTGTGAAAAATGAAGTGAATATAATAAGTCTTTAGTAAATCTGGTGAAAATTGAAGTGAATATAAGTCTTCAGAAAATCTGATGAAATTTGAATTGAATATAAGTCTTCAGAAAATCTGGTGAACTTTGAATTGAATATAAATCCTAAGATAATCTGATAAAATTTGAAGTAAATTTAACTCTTCTGAAAATCTGGTGAAAATCGAAGTGAATACAATCTTCAGAAAATATAGTGAAAAGTTAAGTGAAGATAAATCTTAAGATAATCTGATGAAATTTGAAGTGAATATAAGTCTTCAAAAATATTTGATGAAATTTGAAGGTAATATAAGTCTTTAGAAAATTTCGTGTAAATTGAAGTGAATACAATCTTCCGAAAATCTAGTGAAAATTGAAGTGAACATAAATCTTAAGTTAATCTGATGAAATTTGAAGTGAATATAAGTCTTTAGAAAATTGGATGAAATTTGAAATGGATATAAGTCTTCAGAAAAGTTGATGAAATTTGAAGTGAATATATGTCTTCAGAAAATTTTGTGAAATTGAAGTGAAGTCTTTAGAAAACCTGGTGAAAATTGAAGTGAACATAAATCTAAAAATAATTTGATGAAATTTGAATTGAATATAAGTCTTCAAGAAATCTGATGAAATTTGAAGTGAATATAAGTCGTCAGAAAATCTTATGAAATTTGAAGTGAATATAAGAATTCAAAAAATCATGTGATAATTGAAGTGAATATAAGTCTCTAGAAAATCTGGTGAAAATTGAATTGAATATAAGTCCTCTGAAAATCTAATGAAATTTGAAGTGATTATATGTCTTCTGAAAATCTGGTGAAAATTGAAGTGAACATAAATCCTAAGATAATCTGATAAAATTTGAAGTGAATATAACTCTTCAAAAAATCTGGTGAAAATTGAAGTTAATATAATCATAAGAAAATCTTGTGAAAATTGAAGTGCAGATAAATCTTATGATAATTTGATGAAATTTGAAGTGAATATAAGTCTTCAAGAATATTTGATGAAATTTGAAGTGAATATAAGTCTTTAGAAAATTTTGGTGAAAATTGAAGTGAATATAATCTTCAGAAAATCTAGTGAAAATTGAAGTGAACATAAATTTTAAGATAATCTGATGAAATTTGAAGTGAATATAAGTCTTTAGAAAATTGGATGAAATTTGAAGTGAATATAAGTCTTCAGAAAAGTTGATGAAATTTGAAGTGAATAAAAGTCTTCAGAAAATTTGGTGAAAATTGAAGTGATGTCTTTAGAAAACCTGGTGAAAATTGAAGTGAACATAAATCTTAAGATAATCTGATGAAATTTGAAGTGAATATAAGTCTTCAGGAAATTTAATGAAATTTTAAGTGAATACAAGTCTTCAAAAAATCTAATGAAATTTGAAGTGAATATAAGTCTTCAAAAAACCTTATGAAATTTGAAGTGAATACAAGTCTTCAAAAAATCTAGTGAAAATTGATGTGAATATAAGTCTTCAGAAAATCGGATGAAAATTAAAGTGAACATAAATCTTAAGATAATCTGATGAAGTTTGAAGTGAATATAAGTCTTCAGAAATCTGATGAAATTTGAAGTTAATATAAGTCTTCAGAAAATCTGATGAAATTTGCAGTGAACATAAGTCTTCAGGAAATATGGTGAAAATTGAAGTGAATATATGTCTTTAGAAAATCAGGTGAAAATTGTAGTGAATATAAATCTTAAGATAATCTGATGAAAAGTGAAGTGAATATAAGTCTTTAGAAAATTTGATGAAATTTGAAGTGAATATAAGTCTTCAGAATATCTAATGAAATTTGAACGAAATATAAGTCTTCATAAAATCTGATGAAGTATGAAGCGAATATAAGTCTTCAGAAAATTTGGCGATAATTGAAGTGAATATAAGTCTTTGGAAAACCTGGTGAAAATTGAAATGAAAATAAATCTACAGATAATCTAGTGAAATTTGAAGTGAAAATAAGTCATCATAAAATCTGATGAAATTTGAAGAGAATATAAGTCTTCATAAAATCTTATGAAGTATGAAGCGAATATAAGACTTCAGAAAATTTAGTGAAAATTAAAGTGAATTTAAGTCATTAGAAAACCTGGTGAAAATTAAAGTGAACGTATATCTATAGATAATCTGATGAAATTCGAAGTGAATATAAGTCTTCAGGAAATGTAATGAAATTTTAAGTGAATACAAGTCTTCATAAAATCTGATGAAACTTGAAGTGAATATAATTCTTCAAAAAACCTGATGAAATTTAAAGTGAATATAAGTCTTCGAAAAATCTGGTGAAAATTGAAGTGAATATAAGTCTTCAGAAAATTTGGTGAAAATTGAAGTGAACATAAATCTTAAGATAATTTGATGAAATTTGAAGTGAATATAAGTCTTCAGAAATTTGATGAAATTTGAAGTTAATATCAGTCGTCATAAAATCTGATGAACTTTAAAGCAAATATAAGTCTTTAGAAAATATGGTGAAAATTGAAGTGAATATAAGTTTTCAGAAAATTTGGTGAAAATTGTGGTGAATATAAATCTTAAGATAATCTGATGAAAATTGAAGTGAATATAAGTCTTTAGAAAATCTGATGAAATTTTATGTGAATATAAGTCTTCAGAGAATCTGGTGAAAATTGAAGTGAATATAATCTTCATAAAATCTAGTGAAAATTGAAATGAACATAAATCTTAAGATAATCTAATGAAATTGGAAGTGAATAGAAGTCTTTTGAAAATTGGATGAAATTTAAAGTGAATATAAGTCTTCAGAAAAGTTGATGAAATTTGAAGCGAATATAAGTCTTCAGAAAATTTGGTGAAAATTGAAGTGAAGTCTTTAGAAAACGTGGTGGAAATTGAAGTGAACATAAATCTTAAGATAATTTGATGAAATTTGAAGTGAATATAAGTCTTCAGGAAATCTAATGAAATTTGAAGTGAATACAACTCTTCAGAAAATCTGATTAAATTAGAAGTGAATATAAGTCTTCAGAAAACCTGATGAAATCTGAAGTGAATATAAGTCTTCAAAAAATCTTGTGAAAATTGAAGTGAATATAAGTGTTCAGAAAATCTGGTGAAAATTGAAGTGAACATAAATTTTAAGATAATCTTATGAAATTTGAAGTGAATATAAGTCTTCAGAAAATCTGATGAAATTTGAAGTGAATATAAGTCTTCAGAAAATCAGAAGAAATTTGAAGTGAATATAAGTCTTTAGAAAACCTGGTGAAAATTGAGGTGAACATAAATCTAAATAATCTGATGAAATTTGTAGTGAATATAAGTCTTCAGAGAATCTGTCGAAAATTAAAGTGAATATAGGTCTTCAGAAAATCTGCTGAAAATTGTAGTGAATATAAATCTTAAGATAATATGATGAAAATATAAGTGTATAAATGTCTTTAGAAAATTTGAAGTAATTTGAAGTGAATATATATCTTAAGAAAATATGATGAAATTTGAAGTGAATATAAGTCTTCAGAGAATCCGATGAAGTATGAAGCGAATATAGGTCTTCAGAAAATTTGGTGAAAATGGAAGTGAATATAACTCTTTAGAAAACCTGGTGAAAATTGAAGTGAACTTAAATCTAAAGATAATCTGATGAAATTTGAACTGAATATAAATCTTCAGGAAATCTGAAGAAATTTGAAGTGAATATAAGTCTTCAGAAAACCTGATGAAATCTTAAGTGAATATAAATCTTAAGATAATCTGATGAAAATTGAAGTGAATCTAAGTCTTTAGAAAATTTAATGAAATTTAAAGTGAATATAAGTCTTCAGAAAATCTGATGAAATTTGAACTAAATATAAGTCTTCATAAAATCTGATGAAGTATGAAGCGAATATAAGTCTTCAGAATATTTGGCGAAAATTGAAGTGAATATAAGTCTTTAGAAAACCTGGTGAAAATTGAAGTGAACATAAATCTAAAGATAATTTAATGAAATTTTAAGTGAATATAAGTCTACAAAAAATTTGGGGAAAATTGAAGTGAATATAAGTCTTCCTAAAATCTTGTGAAAATTGAAGTGAAAATAAATCTTAAGATAATCTGATGAAATTTGAAGTGAATATAAGTCTTCAGAAAATCTGTTGAAATTTGAAGTCAATATAAGTCGTCATAAAATCTGATGAAATTTGAAGAGAATATAAGTCTTCATAAAATCTGATGAAGTTGTTTACAGTGATTTATGGTAAACAACCGCTAGTCTTCCAAACTATCAAATAAACTTAATTACTGTTATTCAATCTCTCTGGTAACTTGCAGGATCGACTAGATTGATCCTATGGGGTATGGTCGTTTGGATAAATCTAATTGTAAAGACTAGTATTCATATTTAGGATTTCTGATTAAAGTGTTTTAAAGGGATTCAATCCACTTCGATTGTCACAATAAAAGAATCTAATGACATGATTGAACACATAAATGTAAAACTGGTGAATGACTAAAGATTAGAATGTAAGAAGAAACGTTTAAATGCAGAAAAGAGTAAATGACTTTGAATGTAAAAGCTTTAATGTAAAGACATGAATGTAAAAGTTTTTAAATGTATAAAGGTTTCGAATATAAGAACAGCGTTTAAGAGCGAAGAAGAGTAAATGGCTTTGAATGTAAAAACTTAATTGTAAAGACAGTGAAATGAAAATGGAAGATAAACTGGAAAATATAAAGAGTTTTATTGAATTGTAAAGGTTTGGTGTTATCATACGTACATCTTTCGAGCATTCGTTTCCCTATCCTTGCGGTATTTTGAATGTTTACTGAATTTGTACAATAGATATGACACACGAAATCCTAACACTAAGACTTCTATTTATACTATTTCAACTATAACGGTCTTGCTATAAGATTCTGCCACGTTCGAAGCATGCAGAACATTGCTTCTCTCTAGCCTCCACGCGTCTTCGAACACTCCAACGCTGATGTATTTGAATTTCCAATATCCCGCTTCACATTTGAATTTCAAACGCCTTGGTATCCTTCGCTTCGAATTCGTTTCACAACCTTCACAGACATAGTCTTCGTCGCCATTTCGAAGCTTCTTCAAATGTATCTTCACAACTGTCATTCGAAGCTCTGAGCTTTGACATTTCTATTCGAAGAACAATCTCTTCCATTCCAAAACGTGATACTTGCTTTATTCCAACAAAACGCCAATTATTTACATTTCGAACCAACATTATCAAAATCTTCAGCCAACAAAATGCCCCTTTAAAATATGTATTTCGAATCCTTTGAGAAGTACTTATTTTAAATATATTTACAAGATTTTGATATGACCTTTGAGTAATCACGACATTCACTGTACACGACTTCACACACGTCAATCCAAACGCCTCTTTGATTTCTTAACCGTTTTGAAACAGTTACCACAGCATGGTGCAGTTTTAAAAGTAATGATTATTATTAATCACACTCATTACCAACATCATATTTTACGCGACCTCTTTCTGAATCCAACCCACGACTCCCACGTATCCCTAGTCTTACTTAGTGGGTGTTTAAACTTCCACACTCTATAAAAACTTATCAATTTAGTCTTTTCTTCTTTTTCACAACTCTGAAACTTCTTCTTCCTTTTCTTTCACTAAACCCTAAAACTTCCAACAATCTCAACAATGTCTTCATCAACATCATCTCAACTGAAGAAAACTTCAAAGAAGAAGAGCAAGAACACAGGGACAATCATGGAGAGTAAGGTGGGCACTTACCAGGGTGAATCTGTGCTCATTCCTCAAACGATCTCCAAGGAAAAAGAAATGTTGTCCTGTATTAACCTACTAACGGAAAAAGATTTGCTTTAATGGGTCCTCTAACTGTTTTTGAAATCCTGAAAGACACTAGGAAAATCTTCCTTGTTTGCTATAACTTCAAACCCTTATTCAATAAAATGGATGCCCCTAAGGTAGGAGCTGAAAATATAGGCAAATCATCTGATTCGAAAGCCATGGAAACTCCAATCTCACCCCCAAAAGATCCCTTTATCTTAGATTATGTAAAAAGTAACTTCAAACTGTTTCGATCCTGCCCCACCTCAGACATAGCTTACCAAAACTAGCTCACCAAGGTAGAAGCCAAAAATCCCAAAGAATGGAAGAATTAGGAATCATAACTGATTAAGTCGTCGAAACTGTGTTTCACCTATAGTCACCCCCTGCTATTCGCCTCATTATACTTCTGGGATAGCACCTATAATACCTTTCATTTTCCTGGCGGAATGATAACGCCCACCTTTTTTGACATAGCTGCTATCACTGGTCTTTCACCAGTAGGAGAAACTTATATCCCTGACAACGAAGAACACTCTAGTATTATTGACTTCGATGTCAAATTAGCTAGCTTTTCCAAGTTCATCAGCCACTACCATACTGAAGGAGATAGCGTCTCAGACATAGAACACATTGCCTTCCTTACTTTATGGTTGTCACAAGATGTGTTCGCAGCGATCCTTGCAAGTAGCAAGTAGGTTCATTCCTTAGCTAGGATTTGCATGAGAATAGAGAGTCCGAGCGAACCGCTTGTTGACCTTTATGAAAGCTTAAGATCACCATTTCTAGTTTGAAATCCCATACTCCAAAAACATTCTTCTAGCTGGCCCTTTTGGTTGCTCCAATTATGGCTCAATGCCATGTTCAATCCTCCTTATCAACCGACACTATTGTCTGACAAGATCCGAGATAACGATGTAATTATTGAAGGCACAAGGCTTCAAAACTTATCGAATGATGACAAAGATGATTTCAAAGTCCTTTTTCCGAAATACATCATGATCTTCTCCAAGAGACACAAATTCGAAGAGACCATGGCACCCTTTGCTCCAAGGACTCATGGACCATCATGGTTCACAATGTCTCTCTCCGAAGCTGTCAAAAGCAAAGAAATACAGGACATTTGGAAAGCATTCCTGCTCCCTAGGTTAATTTCTTCAAGAATTACTCCCACCAAGAATCAGATTTTCCTCTTTGCTTATCAACACAACATCGTCTCTAGACAATTTGGCCTATGACAATTAATCCCTGAACCTCTATTCCAAACAGAGAGTGCAATAACCTCGGGCAGAACGTTCAAAGCGAGAGAGGCCAAGTTACAACAAGAACAGTATCAAGATTTCGCCACCAAACTATCGCTTTTGAACCAACATACTTCACAGTGAAGGGATTTCTGGAATGGTGGACCAAGTTCTACCAATCATATATGTTTGACACGCTCACTATTCAACAGAAGCTAACTGATGCGTTTAATGTGCAGGTACACTCCAAGAGAGGTATGTTCACTCACGCCAAAGAAATTAGGGATTTTTAGAATTATTTCAAAACTACTTATGATCCTACACGCTTGGAAACCACTGTGTATCGAGCATCCGAGACCTTGAAGGAAAAATTTAAAGAAAAAATTTCTAAGTTCAAACTTCCTTCAGGGTTGTCACCTGAGGATAGGTATAGGTTGGCACTCGAAATGCATCCACCTAAATTTCCTAGATTTCCTACCTTAGAACTGGCTCTGGCTTGGTTTCCTCCATACCCTTGGTGGTTGACTTGCAAAGAGATGTTCAAATACCAGTCTCAAAATAAACTAAAGCCATCTGAGACTGTGACATGGGCTCGTCACTAGCTTCATAATTTCCCAGGACATCTTCGCTATGACCTTCCTGCCATTTCGATTACATCTAATCAAGGCACAGGTGCAAATGCTTGGGAAAATCCCAAATGTTTCCTAATTTCCTTATTTTTAACACTTTACTTTAATTGTTTCATTTTTCAGCCATCAGGATAAAGACCGTTGCCTCGAAGCCTAAGGAAGGAAGTTCTTCTCAACAAACTGTCGAAACTAGTGATGATGTGCCTCTAGCAATACCAACAACAACAACTACTACAACAACAACACCAGCAATAACAAACGTTCCAACTCCAAAGGTAATCAACTAACCCTGATGTTTTGAATAAACTGAAGTTTATGACTTAGATCTAACTCATGTCTAAACTTTTTTAGACTAGCAAACTTCCACCAACTACTCCAAAGAAAAGGAAACAAAACGCCACTGGAAAGAATCCCAAGACTGGTGGAAATTCCCCAACAGCTTCTAAAAAGAAGCAAAAGAAAGAAGCTTCTAAAGGCCCTGAGCCTACTAGCATTTCTGGACTTGATTCCAGAGATGTTGCTCCCTCCACAACATCCAAAATTCCACCTTCGACCTCCAACGTAATGTTGGAACATATTGATAGTAACCTTTCCTCTAATCATCCACAGGTAAATTAAATTCGAATTCCTAACAAAATAGTTATTCATACCTTGGTGCATATTCTTAATTTCCTTTGTTTATGTAGGATACTTCGAACCCAAATCCCACTACTTCGACTCCTCCAACAAAGACTGCTGCTCCAACTAACTCTTCTCCCCATGGGGACTCCAGTAATCTTGTGCAAAACAAAGGATCCTCCAACATGGTGATTCCGACCGGGGCTTCGGAAGCACAAGATGATCAAGGCACTTCCCCTCCTTTAAAAGAAACAAACGAAGAATCACCTCATAAATCTGCAGAGAATCTACCAGAAACTTCTCTTCTGAAGTCTCCTCTTGAAACCCTTCAAGAGAGCCCAAAGGTCACTCAAGCTGAAAAGGATGGGACTAATTCTCCTCAAGAGAGTGAAGAATCTGCAGAAGAAGGATCTGAGGGAGACGAAGCCCAGAGCGGTTCGACTGATGGAACAGAGTCAGATGTTAATAGCAGTGAGACCAATACTATCGAAGTGGTGGATCTAGTTGACGATGGAGAAGACAATGAGCGAGACGAAGACGAAGGCGATAGTGACAAGAATAATGAGCCTATGGAGGTCGACATGGACGTGACTCCTTTGCGTATGGAACTTCCCCAATCTTCCCAATCTCAAATGACTGAAGAGGAGTTAGCTCTCCTAAGACGCAATGACCCAATTGGGTACATGAAAGCTAAATTAGCCCAAAGGGATACTCCTCTTGCTAGGGCTGGCACTAGTTCGACTAATAACCCATTGCCCTCAGATGCTAGAGCTATACTCCTAAACAAAGTCAGGAAGACAATCCTTGACGTAGACTTGTTCGAAGTTCTTAAAAAGGATAGCACGGCTTGCTACACCATGAAGGAACTTCTTACGCAAGTGAACTTTGCAGCCTGCTCCTTGCCAGTCAGCACCATATTGTTCGATCTTCAAGCTTTGTTAGATAATGTGACTGGATGTCTTCTTCAAGAAGAATTTGCTGCTGCTAAAGTCCAAGAGAAGCGAAATGCCATGGATGCTGCTTATGAGCATGCTTCAAAGCTTTCTAAAGAAGCTGAAGACCAAGCAATGCACTTAAAACAAGCCAAGACTGACTATGAAGCTCCAGCTCAGTCTATTCTCCTTTGGGAAGGGAAAATTCAAGAACTTCAAGGAAAGGTTAAGGAGGCTCAACAACAACAATTGGCATACGAAACTATTACTGTTGGGAACCAATTTGAAGAACTTCTCAATAAAGGCTTATCTGAAATAGAAGCAGCAGAGCAACTTAAAGGAGAAGTAGCTACCCTAGAAGGAGCAAGACGTTTCACCCAACAAAGGCTTGAGTCCTTTCGAAGCACTTTTGAAAGACTGAGGAACAATGCATATTTTGAAATCTTTGTTTATTTAATTAAATTTAAATCTTGGTTTGTAATATCTGAACAACGCCATTTTGGCCCTGTATGGTACCATTTTGGCATTCCTTTATAATATTTTGAGTATGTTATTATTCGAATCTCCTGCAGGCAAGGCTTATATTTTTTCAAATATTTTCCATTAACCTTTAAGATTCATTTGTCATCAGCTAACTCTTCGATTTCATATGCATTGTTCGAAAAGTTCTTTAGTATTCGAAAAGGTCCTTCCCAATGAGGTGACCATTTACCTAATGTTTTATTCTTCTTGTCCATGGGCAATATGACTTTCCAGACTAAGTCATTAATAGTGAATGTTTTACCTTTCACCCTTTTGTGGTATGCCCTGGCTACTCTTTCCTTTTGCCTCATTAGGATTTCCAACGCATGCAGTCTCACTTCATCTAACTCAACTAACTCATTCATCATCATCTCCCAATATAATGCAGATGGGATCTCATTTTGCCTTTGAATTCGAACTGATTGTAGATGAATTTCCACTGGTAAAACTGCATCATGGCCGAATGTTAGTTGGAAAGGCGTAGTGTTAGTAGCTTCTTTAGGAGATGTTCTACAGGCCCATAGTATTTGGTCCAAAGTCTTGTGCCAATTCCTTGGCTTTTTACCAACATGTTTCTTAATTAACCCTATTATCACTTTATTTGTTGCTTCGACCTGACCATTTGCTTGAGCATAATATGGTGTTGATGTTAATAATCTAAACCCCATCTCTTGAGCAAATTCCTGCATCTTTCTACCAGTAAACACAGAACCTTGGTCTGTGGTTATGCTCTATGGCAATCCGAACCTATAGATTATCTGTTTCTGTATGAACTCAATAATATCCTCCTGATCAGCAACTATTAGTGGTATTGCTTCGATCCACTTAGTAAAATAATCAATTCCTACTAAGATATATTTCTGTCCTTTAGACGAAGCAGGATTGATTTCTCCTATTAAATCTAATGCCCATCCTCTAAAGGGCCATGGTTTAATGATCGAATGTAACTCACTTGCAGGAGCATGTTGAATTCCTGCATGTTTCTGGCATTCTTCACAGCCTTTAGCAAAATCTATACAATCTTTGAGCATACTGGGCCAATACATACCATATCGGAATAACAACCATTTCATCTTATGGCCTGCTTGATGTGCCCCACATGCCCCATTGTGGACCTCTAACAATGCTAAGTATGCCTCACCTTCTCCTAGGCACTTTAGTAATATGCCTTCCTGGGTCTTCTTGAACAATTCATTTCCCATGAGGACATATGATAATGCTCTATATTTTATCTTCCTATCAACATTCAATGTTGGGTTTTTTAAATAACTCACAATTGGACTTCGCCAATCTGCATCTGATAAGGTGTCTATGGCTAGTACTTCGAACCCCTGCTTGTCAGCACAACCTAACTTTATGTTTTCCAAATCTGATGGTATGAGTCTAGTAGCCATAACCCTACCTCTTAATTCAACCAAATCTTCAAAGTTTTTGGTAGAAACTTTATACCCCGAAGCCAACTGTGCTAGGTCATTTGCTTCTTGATTTTCTATTCTTGGTATATGTTGAATATCCATGTATTCGAATTTTTTGAGTAGCCTGTTAACTATGACGAAGTATGTCATCAGATTATCTTTTATGCATTTGTATTCCTTTGTTATTTGCTTGACCACTAACTCCGAATCTCCTTTAATTTCGACTCTAGTTGCCCCCAATTCCAACAAAGCTTCAAGTCCAACAATAAGCGCTTCGTACTCAGCTTCATTGTTCGAGCAACGAGGACCATCCAACTTATACTTGAATTTTGTTGGAATTCCTTCAGGAGAAATTATAAGAACTCCAACACCACTACCATCTTTATGGGTCGAACCATCAAAGTATAATTTCCAAGGTTGCATTTCAACATAACCCATAACAGTCTCTTCGACCAGTGAATGATCCACAATGAAGTCAGAAATTACTTGACCTTTCACAGCTCTTAAAGGCATGAAAGTCAAAGAATATTCTGTTAAGGCCAAAGCCCATTTACCAACTCTGCTATGCATTATTGGTTTCGAAAGCATATGTTTGATAACATCGAAATGGGATGAAACATAAACATCAATAGGCTTTATATAATACTTAAGTTTCATACCAGAAAAGTACAAACAGAGACATAACTTTTCTATATTGCTATATCTAGTTTCTGCATCATTCAACACCCTACTTAAATAGTATATGGCTCTTTCGATGCCATTGCTATCTTCTTGTGCTAACATACTACCTATGGTAACTTCAGAAGCGGATATGTACAATCTCATGGGCTTTCCCCATGAAGGTGGAGACAAGATAGGAGGCTGAGTGAGATATCTCTTTATATTGTCAAATGCCTCCTGATGTGCTTCGTCCCATTCGAAGGCTTGGCCTTGCTTCAAACGAAGTAACGGAGAGAAAGCCTGGGTTCTTCCACTTAGATTCGAAATGAATCTTCTTAAAAAGTTAATCTTCCCTAGAAAAGATTGCAGCTCCCTTTTTGATGTAGGTGCTTTCGTCTCCATAATGGCTTTGGTCTTGTTTTGGTTTATCTCGATACCTTTCTTATGAACCACAAAACCAAGGAAGTCTCCAGCCTGCACGAAAAATGCACACTTAAGGGGGGTTCATTTTTAAGCCATGTTTTCTCATTCTTTCGAATGATTGGCTCAAATGATGCAAATGAGTTTCTGCAGATACTGATTTGATGACTATATCATCAATATACACCTGCATAAAAGTCTCAATGAAATAATGGAAATTGAATTCATTGCCCTTTGATAAGTTGCTCCAGCATTTTTTAAACCAAAAGGCATCACTACCCATTAGTAGGTGCCTAAGGCTCCTGGACAACGAAATACTGTCTTAGCAACATCTACTTCAGCAATAAAGATCTGGTTATACCTAGAGTATCCATCTAACATGCTTAAGTATTCAAATCCTGCAGCAGAGTCTATTAGCATTTCTGCCACAGGCATGGAGTACTCATCTTTGGGGGTAGCAGTATTTAAATCTCTAAAATCTATGCAAATTCTCAGAGAGCCATTTTTCTTAACAACAGGTACTATATTTGCTAACCATTCGACATACCTTGTGGTTCTGATGAATCTGCAGCGCAGCAACCTTTCGATTTCGGCTTTAATCTTTGTGAGAACTGCTGGTGCGAATCTTCTAGGAGTTTGCTTGATGGGCTTCTTGCCATCCTTGATTGGAAGTCTGTGCTCCACTAACTCTCTCTTCAAACCAGGCATTTCATCATAGTCCCATGCGAAGCAATCTTTGTTTTTCTTGAGAACTTCGATCACTTCCTGCTTGAGGCTTGGATTGAGTCTTGCACTCACATAAGTTATTCTTTTCGTGTTTTCGTCCCCCAAATTCACCTCTTCGAGTGGATCCTGCGCCAACATTTTAGCACCTGAGTCTGTGGGGTCCTTCTCGAAGCCTAAGGGTTCTTTATCATAGATGGCATCTAGCCTTTGATCTATTTCGACTATCTCGTGTTCTTCAAAGGGTGAATCTTTCGAGCCATCCCCATCTAATTTGTTTACTTCTGCAGCCATATTATCTATTTCAACTTCTAAGGCCGCTTTCCATTCGTTCTCAGCCATGTAGGCCAAAATCTTTTCGAAGAAGGAGGACTCAATCATGGGCAAGGTTATCGAATTCCCAGCCTGTTGGCCGTCTTTGTGTAGTGCCTTCGACTTCTTCATCTCATTTTATTACCCTTCTATCCCAATACATTCCATCATGGTGAAGGGTCATGTAATAGTGCGCGTTCCTGGTTTCGTTGATCTCATCACTTGGGGTACAAGGAGCAATTTTGGCTAAGTATTTGTCATAGTTTCTTTTATTAACTAAGTTGACTGCTGTCATGAAATAGCTCTGAGCCGCTTCGATGTTCTCAACAATACCATCCTCTCTCCATAAAAATAACCTCTGGTGCATTGACGAAGGAACTGCTCCAATGCCATGGATCCATTCTCTACCCAATAGCAAGTTGTAGTTGGCTTTAGCTTCGATCACCATGAACATAGTGGGTCTGCAGCTTGATCCCACTGTCAAATCTACTTGGACTACTCCCAATGTTTGGCCTACTTTTCCTTCATAGTTCGATAGTACCATGTTGTGTGGTTTGATGTCGATATCTTGTATTCCTAACTTTTTCAGCATGAAATGAGGCATCAAGTTCACTGAAGCACCTCCATCCACCAAGACTTTGTTTACGCCATGTGTACCAACTTTTGCTCGAATGAACAATGGCTTCAGATGATTCTGGATAGCTGGTTCTGGGTGCTCGAAGAAAGCATTATGCTCTTCGACAGCTCCATTATCCATCACGTAATAGCACACTGGCCTATGTTTCATCAGATCTATTGCATCATCCTCCTCGTGCTCTCCGACTTTGGTTTCTTGTCCAAATTCACAAGGCAACACAGATACCACGTTGCAGTTGATGTTGAGTGAAGATTCCCCCTCTGATTCGAAATTGTCAGTTAGCATATCCTCATCTTCCTCTGGACCTGGTGTATACTCCTTCGATTCGCTTTGTTCCGCTTAGAGAAAAGTCTCCTCGCTAACTGGGGTTTGCCTCGTGTTGATTGTTTGTGGGTTGGTACTTGATTCCTCTTGTTCTTGTTCGCCACCCTTTACCCGACATAGCTTCTCTCGCCTTTTGAATTTTTGTTGCGCGCCATCGTGATCTTGACATAGGGTTTTTCCTTTGTAGTTTTCTAACCTCACTTCTTCCTCTTGCCGTATTGAATTGCCTTCTATATGTCATGGCGCGCATGCATTTCGCTCATTGTTCCTCCATTTGTCTTTCCCTTGTCACCTAACTTGTAGCCACTGTCTGCTGGTACTTCAATAGGACTTTGAACGTTACTCTTCGAGCCTCTAGGATAAGGACTATCAGCCCCTGGGTGTAGTTGTTTGGAAACGCTGGCTCATCCGCCGCTTTGTGGTTCCAGATGGGGCTAAAGGGATTGTTTCAAGGCCCGGCCACATTTTGATCATAACCGCAGAACACCTGGACACCAGCATTTGGTTGCCCCTTTGTGACAACGAACCAAGAACTCCAATAAACTTTCTCTAGCCTTAGGGTAGCATCTGAATAATGGTTATCCCGATGCCTGATGCTTGCCCTTTGTTTTTCTCAAGTCGCAACAATTCTTTGATTACAAATGATGCGATCGGGACATAGTATCATTTCAAAGATTTTGTGGCACAACATAAGGTAGTCTTTGAGACTGGCATCCCTAGCATAACTGTCCTCCATCTTGTATTTTTCTTTCTCTAAATATATTCCCATTTCCTCCATTTCGGAACGAGGTCTCTCCATATCTACCATGTTAACATCCACATCTTCCCCCTTTATGTCAAGATCTCCCCATCCCGTAGGTTTGATATCTTCGATTGGGGTTTTTGAACTTTCTGGAGCAGAATATTTCACCAGGTAGTCGAACTTTCCGCTGGGCTCCCCCAAGGTATCCCATATTTCTTTCTGAGGAGGAATTGGCGTTGTGATATGGACTTTCTCCAACTTTAGCCTCAGGCCTTCAGTAGCCTGTGTCAATTCTTATTTTTGATTCTCCTGGCCTTCAGTAGCCTGGATCTCTTTCGAAGCAACCAAAGGCTCTACTTCAATCGAAGCCTCCTGTTCCTTATGGACGTCCTCAGCAACCTCCTTTTCGGCTTCAACCAACTCGTGGTTTTCATCTTTAGTGTTTTTCTCTCCTGATGGAGTGTCACCTTCATTTGCTTCCACCATTTTTATTTCTCCAATGTATGTAGGCTCAGAGTAATTGGTGTCTGCAACATCTAAAGGGTCTTCATCTACTTTCATCTTTGGCTTGTCAGCGAATTTCAACCTACCATCCTTGATTGCATTTTGAATCAGATCCCTGAAAAGAAAACATTGTGAGGTTTTGTGGCCTAGGAAATTATGGTACTTGCAAAATCCTCTTTTCTTTCTTTGATCTAAAGGGGGTAATTTGACATTCGATGGCACAATTAGTTGGCCATCTTTGACAAGCAAGTCAAAATTTCACATTTCATACGTCAAGGTATACACCTTCTTTGGGAATTTGTCATTTTCTCATTTTCAACAATTTCTTTCCTTTGTGGAACTAGTATTTTACAAGAGTAAGGTGGAGCCTATTTTAATTCAATGAGATCAATTTCGACCTCTTCAATCGTGGATAATCTTCAACTTCCCGCCTGACATAGGAAATTCTTTTCTTTCTTGTTACTTTAAAAGCCCCGGCCTTTTCGGCCTTTTAGTCTTTCGATTTGTCGAACCTTGTCTCGCTAATCGAGCCATGTCCTCAAGTATTGTGTGTCTAATTTCTTTCGAATAGAGTAGTTCTAGGGCCCCAAAGACCATTTCGACTAACTCATGTTCGTGAACCATCAGAAACATCTAGCTTTCAAAAGTCGAAACCTATTCGTATAATCATCTATGGTTCAAGAATTTCCTCTTAACGCTTAGCTAGCTCTTTCGACTTATTTTGGATTGTCCCATGTAAAATTGTTCATGGAATAATCTCCAAGAGGGTCCAAGTATCTATGGATCCAGGAGGCAATGTGGTGAACCATGTAAAAGCATTCTTAGTCGTGAACTTGGGAAATATTTAATCCTAAGGTTCTCATTATTTGCTATGTCTCCCGCTCGCCGACACTGCTATGTGTTCGATCTGATTCATTGGTGTCTCCAAAGAAACTTTGTAAACTTAGGGACCTTATATCCCTTGGTAAATCAAAGTGCATTACATAATCTACTATAGAGAGGCATAATTTGGCCTTCTAATTCGATTGAGACCGCTTTGGGCCATAATCCTTTCTATCATGGTTAAATTGTTTTCGCCAAGATGTTGTCGTTTAATTCTATGAACGACTTCATCAAGATCTTGATGTCGACCCACCATGACAACTTCTCTTGTTGTTCTTCTCAACATGACTCCTATCCTTTCGACCTTGCCCTCGGTTCTATAACTCCCCTTTGTGGTTCTTCTCGAATCATCAAGGCGAACCTTCGATCCTTGCCTCGTTCTATAATTCCCTCGTGGTTCCTCTCGAATCAGCATCTAACCTTGTGCCCTTGCCCCAAATTAACCCCCCTCTCGATTGGTCTATAGGGTGGGTCATCAATTTGTTCTATGATAGGTATGTTCGTCAAACAATGCCTCGATTCTCGTTCACGCCTTTCGCGAGCTAAAAATCGCTATTCGACTCATGTTATCCGCTTTCTTTGTTGGTTACAATTACATTTTGTACTATTGGGGCAAAGATCTCTTGCATAGTCTGCGCTAACACTCCTATCATATTATGATTACTATCATCCATTAATTGTCTAAAGGCCATCTGATTTTCTGTGGTTAAGATAGGCAATGTACTATAACCCCATCAACCTTGGGCATTTGTCATAAACGAGGGCCCCATCCGCACCTAACTGTGGTGACAAATTAAGTCAAGTGTGCAAACCCGCCATAAAAGATGTTGGCATCCCATAAGAGGATTCGGGTCTATTGCCATCGAAATTGGGTGGTCTAGTTGGTGGTGGGTGGGCGAAATGGGTTTGTATCCCGATGGTGGGACGAATCCCCAGATAACCAAAGGGTTCCAGATTTCTAGGATCGAATGTTAGTTGACATGCCACTTGCTCCATTCGTGGCCACACTATGGTAGAAGATGCAACATCGTGCGCTCAAGGGATTGCGTTAGACGCCCCGCCAAAGCGTACGACAGTGCCCTGCTCCATGTGGGGCATTTTGTTCCTTGTTGATTGCTTGGATTAGACATCCCGTTATTACGCTTTCTTCCGTAAGGGTTGGTTGCTATTGGTTATTCTACCACTTCTAAGGTTCATATAGCAGCGAACTTGATACTCAGAAAAAAAAACTTCACAATGACTATATCCTAACAATCTTCACTTTCAATTTTCTTAACGACCAACGTGTCCCACTGGGCGTGCCAATTTGTTTACAGTGATTTCTGGTAAACAACCGCTAGTCTTCCAAACTATCAAATAAACTTAATTTCTATTATTCAATCTCTCTAGTAACTTGCAGGATCGACTAGATTGATCCTATGGGGTATGGTCGTTTGGATAAATCTAATTGTAAAGACTAGTACTCATATTTAGGATTTCTAATTAAAGTGTTTTAAAGGGATTCAATCCACTTCGATTGTCACAATAAAAGAATCTAATGACATGATTGAACACATAAATGTAAAACTGGTGAATGACTAAAGATTAGAATGTAAGAAGAAACGTTTAAATGCAGAAAAGAGTAAATGACTTTGAATGTAAAAGCTTTAATGTAAAGACATGAACGTAAAAGTTTTTAAATGTATAAAGGTTTCGAATATAAGAACAGCGTTTAAGAGCGAAGAAGAGTAAATGGCTTTGAATGTAAAAACTTAATTGTAAAGACAGTGAAATGAAAATGGAAGATAAACTGGAAAATATAAAGAGTTTTATTGAATTGTAAAGGTTTGGTGTTATCATACGTACATCTTTCGAGCATTCGTTTCCCTATCCTTGCGGTATTTTGAATGTTTACTGAATTTGTACAATAGATATGACACACGAAATCCTAACACTAAGACTTCTATTTATACTATTTCAACTATAACGGTCTTGCTATAAGATTCTGCCACGTTCGAAGCATGCAGAACATTGCTTCTCTCTAGCCTCCACGCGTCTTCGAACACTCCAACGCTGATGTATTTGAATTTCCAATATCCCGCTTCACATTTGAATTTCAAACGCCTTGGTATCCTTCGCTTCGAATTCATTTCACAACCTTCACAGACATAGTCTTCGTCGCCATTTCAAAGCTTCTTCAAATGTCTCTTCACAACTGTTATTCGAAGCTCTGAGCTTTGACATTTCTATTCGAAGAATAATCTCTTCCATTCCAAAACGTGATACTTGCTTTACTCCAACAAAACGCTAATTATTTACATTTTGAACCAACATTATCAAAATCTTCAGCCAACAGAAGTATGAAGCGAATATAAGTCTTCAGAAAATTTGGTGAAAATTGATGTGAATATAAGTCTTTTGAAAACTTGTTGAAAATTGAAGTGAACATAAATCCAAAGATAATCTAAAGAAATTTGAAGTTAATATAAGTCTTCAGAAAATCTAGCGAAAATTGAAGTGAATATAAGTCTTCAGAAAATCTTGTGAAAATTAAAGTGAACATAAATCTTAAGATAATCTGATGAAATTTGAAGTGAATATAAGTCTTCAGAAAATCTGTTGAAATTTGAAGTCAATATAAGTCGTCATAAAATCTGATGAAATTTGAAGAGAATATAAGTCTTCATAAAATCTGATGAAGTTGTTTACAGTGATTTATGGTAAACAACCGCTAGTCTTCCAAACTATCAAATAAACTTAATTACTGTTATTCAATCTCTCTGGTAACTTGCAGGATCGACTAGATTGATCCTATGGGGTATGGTCGTTTGGATAAATCTAATTGTAAAGACTAGTATTCATATTTAGGATTTCTGATTAAAGTGTTTTAAAGGGATTCAATCCACTTCGATTGTCACAATAAAAGAATCTAATGACATGATTGAACACATAAATGTAAAACTGGTGAATGACTAAAGATTCGAATGTAAGAAGAAACATTTAAATGCAGAAAAGAGTAAATGACTTTGAATGTAAAAGCTTTAATGTAAAGACATGAACGTAAAAGTTTTTAAATGTATAAAGGTTTCGAATATAAGAACAGCGTTTAAGAGCGAAGAAGAGTAAATGGATTTGAATGTAAAAACTTAATTGTAAAGACAGTGAAATGAAAATGGAAGATAAACTGGAAAATATAAAGAGTTTTATTGAATTGTAAAGGTTTGGTGTTATCATACGTACATCTTTCGAGCATTCGTGTCCCTATCCTTGCGGTATTTTGAATGTTTACTGAATTTGTACAATAAATATGACACACGAAATCCTAACACTAAGACTTCTATTTATACTATTTCAACTATAACGGTCTTGCTATAAGATTCTGCCACGTTCGAAGCATGCAGAACATTGCTTCTCTCTAGCCTCCACGCGTCTTCGAACACTCCAACGCTGATGTATTTGAATTTCCAATATCCCGCTTCACATTTGAATTTCAAACGCCTTGGTATCCTTCGCTTCGAATTCATTTCACAACCTTCACAGACATAGTCTTCGTCGCCATTTCAAAGCTTCTTCAAATGTCTCTTCACAACTGTTATTCGAAGCTCTGAGCTTTGACATTTCTATTCGAAGAATAATCTCTTCCATTCCAAAACGTGATACTTGCTTTACTCCAACAAAACGCTAATTATTTACATTTTGAACCAACATTATCAAAATCTTCAGCCAACAGAAGTATGAAGCGAATATAAGTCTTCAGAAAATTTGGTGAAAATTGATGTGAATATAAGTCTTTTGAAAACTTGTTGAAAATTGAAGTGAACATAAATCCAAAGATAATCTAAAGAAATTTGAAGTTAATATAAGTCTTCAGAAAATCTAGCGAAAATTGAAGTGAATATAAGTCTTCAGAAAATCTTGTGAAAATTAAAGTGAACATAAATCTTAAGATAATCTGATGAAATTTGAAGTGAATATAAGTCTTAAGAAAATCTGATGAAATTTGAAGTGAATATAAGTCTTCAGATAATCTAGTGAAATTTGAACTGAATATAAGTCTTCATAAAATCTGATGAAGTATGAAGCGAATATAAGTCTTCAAAAAATTTGCTAAAAATTGAAGTGAATATAATTATTTAGAAAACCTGGTTAAAATTGAAGTGAACATAAATCTAAATATAATCTAATGAAATTTGAAGTGAATATAGGTTTTTAGAAAATCTGGCGACAATTGAAGTGCATATACGTCTTAAGAAAATCTGGTGAAAATTGAAGTGAACATAAATCTAAAGATAATTTGATGAAATTTGAAGTGAATATATGTCTTCAGAAAATCTGATGAAATTTGAAGTGAATATAAGTCTTCATAAAATCTGATGTAATTTGAAAAGAATATAACTCTTCATAAAATCTGATGAAGTATGAAGCGAATAAAAGTCTTCAGAAAATTTGGTGAAAATTGAAGTGAATATAAGTATTTAGAAAACCTGGTTAAAATTGAAGTGAACATAAATCTAAATATAATCTAATGAAACTTGAAGTGAATATAAGTTTTTAGAAAATCTGGCGACAATTGAAGTGCATATAAGTCTTCAGAAAATCTAGTGAAATTGAAGTGAACATAAATCTAAAGATAATCTGACGAAATTTGAAGTGAATATAAGTCTTCATAAAATCTGCTGAAATTTGAAAAGAATATAAGTCTTCATAAAATTTGATGAAGTATGAAGCGAATATAAGTCTTCAGATAATTTGTTGAAAATTGAAGTGAATATAAGTCTTTTGAAAACTTGGTGAAAACTAAAGTGAACATAAATCTAAAGATAATTTAATAAAATTTGAAGTGAATAGAAGTCTTTAGAAAATTTGGCGAAAATTGATGTTAATATAAGTCTTCATAAAATCTGGTGAAAATTGAAGTGAACATAAATCTTAAGATAATCTGATGAAATTTGAAGTGAATATAAGTATTTAGAAAATCTGATGAAATTTGAAGTGAATATAAGTCGTCATAAAATCTGATGAAATTTAAAGAGAATATAAGTCTTCATAAAATCTGATGAAGTATGAAGCGAATATAAGTCTTCAGAAAATTTAGTGAAAATTGAAGTGAATAAAAGTCTTTAGAAAACCTGGTGAAAATTGAAGTGAACATAAATCTAAAGATAATCTGATGAAATTTGAAGTAAATATAAGTCTTCAAGAAATCAAATGAAATTTTAAGTTAATACAAGTCTTAAGAAAATCTGATGAAATTTGAAGTGAATATATGTCTCTTAAAACCCATGAAATTGAAGAATATAAGTCTTCAGAAAATCTGATGAAATTTGATGTGTATATAAATCTTCAGAAAATCTGATGTAATTTGAAGTGAACATAAGTCATCATAAAATCTGATGAAATTTGAAGTGAATATAAGTCTTTTGAAAATCTGATGAAATTTAAAGTGAATATAAGTCTTCATAAAATCGGATAAGGTATAAAGAAACAATAAGTCATCAGAAAATTTGGTGAAAATTGAAGTGAATTTAAGTCTTTTAGACAACCTGGTGAAAATTGGAGTGAACATAAATCTGAAGATAATCTGATGAAATTTGAAGTGAATATAACTTTTTCAGAAAATCTGTCGAAAATTGAAGTGAATATAAGTCTTCAGAAAATCTGATGAAATTGTAGTGAATATAAATCTTAAGATATTCTGATGAAAACATAAGTGTATAAAAGTCTTTAGAAAATTTGATGTAATTTGAAGTGAATAATTCTTCAGAAAATCTTATGTAATTTGAGGTGAATATAAGTCTTCAGAAAATCTGTCGAAAATTGAAGTGAATATAAGTCTTCAAAAAATCTTGTGAAAATTGTAGTGAATATAATTCTTAAGATAATCTGATGAAAATATAAGTGTATAAAAGTCTTTAGAAATTTGATGTCATTTGAAGTGAATATAAGTCTTCAGAAAATCTAATGAAATTTGAAGTGAATATGTGTCTTCAAAATATCCGATCAAGTATGAAGTGAATATAGGTCTTCAAAAAATTTTGTGAAAATTGAAGTGAATATAACTCTGTAGAAAACCTGGTGAAAATTGAAGTGAACATAAATCTAAAGATAACATGATGAAATTTGAAGTGAATAAAAGTCTTGAGGTAATCTGATGAAATTTGAAGTGAATATAAGTCTTCAGAAAATATGATGAAATTTAAAGTGAATATAAGTCTTCAGAAAATATTGTAAAAATTGAAGTGAAAATATGTCTTTAGAAAATCAGGTGAAAATTGAAGTGAAAATAAGTCTTCAAAATATCTGATGAAATTTGAAGTGAATATAAGTCTTCAGAAAATCTGGTGAAAATTGAAGTGAACATAAATCCTAAGATAATCTGAAAAAATTTAAAATGAATATAACTCTTCAGAAAATATGGTGAAAATTGAAGGGAATATAATCTTCAGAAAATCTAGTGAAAGTTGAAGTGAACATAAATCTTAAGATAATCTGATGAAATTTGAAGTTAATATAAGTCTTCAAAAAAAATTTGTAGAAATTTGAATAGAATATAAGTTTTCAGAAAATTTCTTGAAAATTGAAGTGAATATAATCTTCAGAAAATCTAGTGAAAATTGAACTGAACATAAATCTTAAGATGATCTGATGAAAATTGAAGACAATATACGTCTTTAGAAAATTTGATGAAATTTGTATTGAATATAAGTCTTCAGAAAATCTGATGAAATTTGAAGTGAATATAAGTCTTTAGAAAATGTGATCAATAATGAAGCGAATATAGGTCTTCAGAAAATTTGGTGAAAATTGAAGTGAGTATAAGTATTTAGAAAATCTGGTGAAATTTGAAGGGAATATATGTCTTCAAAAAATCTAATGAAATTTTAAATGAAAATAAGTCTTCAGAAAATCTGGTTAAAATTGAAGTGAATATAATCTTCAGAAAATCTACTGAAAATTGAAGTGAACATAAATCTAAAGATAATCTGATGAAATTTGAAGTGAATATAAGTCTTTAGAAAATTGGATGAAATTTGAAGTGAATATAAGTCATCAGGAAAAATGATGAAATTTGAAGCGAGTATAAGTCTTCAATAAATTTTGTGAAAAATGAAGTGAAATCTTTAGAAAACCTGGTGAAAATTGAAGTGAACATAAATCTTAAGATAATTTGAAGTGAATATAAGTCTTCAGAAATCTGAAGAAATTTGAAGACAATATACGTCTTTAGAAAATCTGATGAAATTTTAAGTGAATATAAATCTTCAGAAAATCTGGTGAAAATTAAAGTGAACATAAATCCTAAGATAATCTGATAAAATTTGTAGTGAATATAAGTCTAGAAAATCTGGTGAAAATTGAAGTGAATATAATCCTCAGAAAATCTGGTGAAAATTGAGGTGAACATAAATCATAAGATAATCTGATGAAATTTGAAGTGAATATAATTCTTTAATAAATCTGATGAAATTTGAAGTCAATATAAGTCTTTAGAAAATCTGACGAAAATTGAACTGAATACTAGTCTTCAGGAAATCTGATAAAATTTGAAGTGAATATAAGTCTTCAGAAAATCTGATGAAGTTTGAATTGAATATAAATCTTCAGAAAATCTGATGAAGTTTGAAGTGAATATAATCTTCAGAAAATTTGATGAAGTTTAAAACGAATATAAGTCTTCAGAAAATTTGGTGAAAATTGAAGTGAACATAATAAATTTACAGATAATCTGATGAAATTTAAGTGAATATAAGTCTTTATAAAATTTGGCGAAAATTGAAGTGAATATAAGTCTTCCAAAAATCTGGAGAAAATTGTAGTGAATATATATCTTAAGATAATCTGATTAAAATTGAAGTGAATATCAGTCTTTCGAAATTCTGATAAAATTTGAAGTGAATATAAGCCTTCAAAATATCTGATGAAATTTGAAGTGAATATAAGTCTTTAGAAAATCCGATCAAGTATGAAGCAAATATAGGTCTTCAAAAAATTTGGTGAATATTGAAGTGAATATAACTCTTTAGAAAACCTGGTGAAAATTGAAATGAACATAAATCTAAAGATAATCTGATGATGTTTTAAGTGAATATAAGTCTTCAGGAAATCTGGTGAAATTTGAAGTGAGTATAAGACTTCAGAACATCTGGTGAAAATTAAAGTGAATAAAATCTATAGAAAATTTGATGAAATTTGTAGTGAATATAAGTCTTCAGAAAACCAGATGAAATTTGAAGTGAATATAAGTCTTCAAAAAATCTGGTGAAAAGTGAAGTGAATACAAGTCTTCAAAAAATCTGGTGAAAATTGAAGTAAACATAAATCTTAAGATAATCTGAGGAAATTTGAAGTGAATATAAGTCTTCAGAAATCTGATGAAACTTGAAGTGAATGTAAGTCTTCTGAAAATCTGGTGAAAATTAAAGTGAACATAAATCCTAAGATAATCTGATAAAATTTGAAATGAATATAAATCCAGAAAATCTATTGATAGTTGAAGTGAATAGAATCTTTAGAAAATCTAGTGAAAATTGAAGTGAACATAAATCTTAAGAAAATCTGATGAAATTTAAAGTGAATACAAGTCTTCAGGAAATCTAATGAAATTTGAAGTAATATAAGTCTTCGGAAAATTTGATGAAATTTGATGTGAATATAAGTCTTCAGAAAATTTGATGAAGTTTGAAGCGAATATAACCTTCAGAAAATTTGATGAAGTTTAAGGCTTATATAAGTCTTCAGAAAATTTGGTGAAAATTGAAGTGAACATAAATCTTAAGAAAACCTGGTGAAAATTGAAATGAACATAAATCTTAACATAATCTGATGAAATTTGAAGTGAATATAAGGCTTTAAAAAACATGATAAAAATTGAATTGAATATAAGTCTTCCGAAAATCAGGTCAAAATTGAAGTGCATATAAGTCTTCTGAAAATATGGTAAAAATTGAAGTGAACATAAATCTTAATATAATCTGATGAAATTTGAAATAAATATAAGTCTTAATGAAATTTGATGAAATTTGAAGTGCATATAAGTGTTCAGAAAAATTGGTGAAAATTGAAGTGAATATAAGTCTTCAGAAAATTTGGTTAAAATTAAAGTGAACATAAATCTTAAGATAATTTGATGAAATTTGAAGTGAATATAAGTCTTCAAAAATATGATTAAATTTGAAGTGAATATAAGTCTTCAGAAAATCGGATGAAATTTGAAGTGAATATAATTCTTCAGAAAAACTGGTGAAAATTGAAGTGAATATAAGTCCAGAAAATCTGGTGAAAATGGAAGTGAATATAATCTTTAGATAATCTATTTAAAATTGAAGTGAACATAAATCTTAAGATAATCTGATGAAATTTGAAGTGAAAATAAGTCTTCAGGAAATCTGATGAAATTTGAAGTCAATATAAGTCTTTATAAAATCTAACGAAAATTTAAGTGAATATAAGTCTTTAGAAGTGAATATGATAAATTTTGAAGTGAATATAAATCTTTAGAAAATTTGTTGAAAATTATAGTGAATATAAGTCTTCAGAAAATCTAGTGAAAATTAAAGTGAACATAAGTCTTAAGATAATCTGATGAAATTTGAGGTGAATATATGTCTTCAGAAAATCTGGGGAAAATTAAAGTGAACATAAATCTTAAGATAATATGATGAAATTTTAAGTGAATATAAGTCTTCAGGAAATCTGATGAAATTTGAAGTCAATATAAGTCTTTAGAAAATCTGACGAAATTTGAAGTGAATATAAGTCTTCAGGAAATGAGATGAAATTTGAAGTAATATAAGTATTCAAAAAATCTGTTGAAGTTCGAAGCGAATATAATCTTCAGAAAATATGATGAAGTTTAAAGCGAATATAAGTCTTCAAAATATTTGGTTGAAATTGAAGTGAACATAAATCTTAAGAAAACTTGGTGTAAATTGAAATGAACATAAATCTTAACATAATCAGATGAAAATTGAAGTGAATATAAGTCTCCAGAAAATCTGTGAAAATTAAAGATAACATAAATCTTAAGATAATATGATGAAATTTGAAATGAATATAAGTCTTCAGGAAATCCGATGAAATTTGAAGTCCATATAACTCTTTAGAAAATTTATGAAAATAGAAGTGAATATAAATCTTCAGGAAATCTGATGAAATTTGAAGTGAATATAAGTCTTCAGAAAATTTGAAGAAGTTTGAAGCGAATATAATCTTCAGAAAATCTGATGAAGTTTAAAGCGAATATAAGTCTTCAAAATATTTAGTTAAAATTGAAGTGAACATAAGTCATAAGAAAACTTGGTGTAAATTGAAATTATAGTGAACATAAATCTTAAGTAAACCTTGTGAAAATTGTAATGAACATAAATCTTAACATAATTTGATGAAAATTGAAGTGAACATAAGTCTTTTGAAAATCTAGTGAAAATTGAAATGAACCTGAATCTTAAGATAGTGTGATGAAATTTGAAATGAATATAAGTCAGGAAATTTGATAAATTTTGAAGTGAATATAAGTCTTCAGAAAATTTATTGAAGATTGAAGTGAATATAAGTCTTCAGAAAATATGATGAAAATTAAAGTAAACATAAATCTTAAGATAACCTGATGAAATTTGAAGTGAATATAAGTCTTCAGGAAATTTGATGAAATTTGAAGTCAATATAAGTCTTTAGAAAATCTGATGAAATTTGAAGTGAATATAACTCCTCAGGAAATCAGATGAAATTTGAAGTAATATAAGTCTTCAAAAAATCTGTTGAAGTTTGAAGCGAATATAATCTTCAAAATCCATGAAGTTTAAAATAATATAAGTCTCAAATATAAAATTGAAGTGAATATAAATCATAAGAAACTTGTGTAAATTGAAATGAATAAATCTCATAACTGAGAAATTTAGTGAATATAAGTCCGTAAAATTGAAAATTAAAGTGAACATAAATCTAAGATAATATGATGAAATTTGAAGTGAATATAAGTCTTCGTGAAATCATGAAATTTAAGTGATATAACTTTAGAAAATCTGATGAAATTGATGAATATAAGTCTCGAAAATATGATGAAAATTGAAGGAATATAAGTCTCGTAAAATCTATGAAAATTAAAGTGAATATAAATCTAAGATAACTGAAATTTGAAGGAATATAAGTTCGTAAAATCAATGAAATTGAAGTGAATATAAGTCTTCAAAAATATGAAGAAGTTTTTAAAATAATCCTCGTAAAATTGAATTTAGGAATATAATCTTGAAAATTTGGTGAAAATTGAAGAAATATAACTCAAGTAAACCTGAGAAAATTGAAATGAATATAAATCTAACATAATCATGAAATTGAAGTGAATATAAGTCTTCGAAAATCCGATGAAAATTGAAGTGAATATAAGTCTTAAAATCGTGAAATTGAAGTGCATAAGTCTCAAACTGGGTAAATTGAAATGAACATAAATCTTAAGATAATGTGATGAAATTTGAAATGAATATAAGTCTTCGGGAAATATGATAAACTTTGAAGTGCATATAAGTCTTCAGAAAATTTGTTGAAAATTATAGTGAATATAAGTCTTCAGAAAATCTATTGAAAATTAAAGTGAACATAAGTCTTAAGATAATCTGATGAAATTTGAAGTGAATATATGTCTTCAGAAAATCTGGGGAAAATTAAAGTGAACATAAATCTTAAGATAATATTATGAAATTTGAAGTGAATATAAGTCTTCAGGAAATCTGATGAAGTTTGAAGTCAATATAAGTCTTTAGAAAATCTGATGAAATTTGAAGTGAATATAAGTCTTTAGGAAATCAGATGAAATTTGAAGTAATATAAGTATTCAAAAAATCTGTTGATGTTTGAAGCGAATATAATCTTCAGAAAATCTAATGAAGTTTAAAGCGAATATAAGTCTTCAAAATATTTTGTTAAAATTGAAGTGAACATAAATCATAAGAAAACTTGGTGTAAATTGAAATGAACATAAATCTTAACATAATCTGAGGAAATTTGAAGTGAATATAAGTCTCCAGAAAATCTGGTGAAAATTAAAGATAACATAAATCTTAAGATAATATGATGAAATTTGAAGTGAATATAAGTCTTCAGGAAATCTGATGAAATTTGAAGTCCATATAACTCTTTAGAAAATTTATGAAAATAGAAGTGAATATAAGTCTTTAGAAAATTTGTTGAAAATTGAAGTGAATATAAGTCTTCAGAAAATCTGATGAAAATTAAAGTGAACATAAATCATACGATAATCTGATGAAATTTGAAGTGAATATAAGTCTTCAGAAAATCTGATGAAATTTGAAGTGAATATAATTCTTCAAAAAATCTGAAGAAGTTTCAAGTAATATAATCCTCGTAAAAACTGGTGAAATTTGAAGTGAATATAAGTCTCTAAAATTTGGTGAAAATTAAGTGAATATAAATCTTAAGTAAACCTTGATGAAAATTGAATGAATATAAACTTAAAATCTGAAGAAATGAAGTGAATATAAGTCTCGTAAACGTGATGAAAATGAAGTGAATATAAGTCTTCGTAAAACCGTGAAAATTGAAGTGAATATAAGTTTTCCAAAATCGTGTAAATTGAAATGAATATAAATCGAATATAAATGTGATGAAATTTAGTGAATATAAGTTCGTGAAATATGATAAATTTTGAAGTGAATATAAGTCTTTAGAAAATTTGTTGAAATGATGAATATAAGTCTCTAAAATCTAGTGAAATTGAAGTGAATATAAATCTTAAGATAATGAAATTGAAGTGAATATATGTCTCGTAAAACCGTGAAAATTGAAGTGAATATAAATCTTAAGATAATATGATGAAATTTAGTGAATATAAGTCTTTAAATCATGAAATTTGAAGTGAATATAAGTCTTTAGAAAAATATGATGAATTTAGTGAATATAAGTCTTCGTGAAATCAGATGAAATTTGAAGTAATATAAGTCTTCAAAAAATCATAATTCGGCTGAATATAATCTTCAAAAATGAAAGTTGTGAATATAAGTCTTCAAAATTTGGTTGAAATTGAAGTGAATATAATCTAAGAAACTTGGTAAATTAAATGAATATAAAATCTTAAATATAATAGAATAAATTTGAAATAATTTTGAAATGAATATAAGTCTTCGTAAATCCGATGAAATTTGAAGTGAATATAAGTCTTTAGAAAACTGATGAAATTGAAGTGAATATAAATCAAATCATGAAATGAAGTAATATAAATCTTCAGGAAATCAATGAAATTTGAAGTGAATATAAGTCTCTAAAAATTGTAAAGAAGTTTAAGTGAATATAATCTTCGTAAAATCACATGAAATTTAGTGAATATAAGTCTTCAAAAATATTAAAATTGAAGGAATATAAGTCATAAGAAAAACTTAAATTGAAATTATAGTGAATATAAATCTTAAGTAAACCTTGTGAAAATTGAATGAATATAAATCTAACATAATTTAGAAAATTGAAGTGAAATAAGTCTTTGAAAATCTAGTGAAAATTGAAATGAATATAATCTTAAGATAATGTGATGAAATTTGAAATGAATATAAGTCTTCAGGAAATTTGATAAATTTTGAAGTGAATATAAGTCTTCAGAAAATTTATTGAAGATTGAAGTGAATATAAGTCTTCAGAAAATATGATGAAAATTAAAGTAAACATAAATCTTAAGAAAACCTGATGAAATTTGAAGTGAATATAAGTCTTCAGAAATGTGATGAAATTTGAAGTCAATATAAGTCTTTAGAAAATCTGATGAAATTTGAAGTGAATATAACTCCTCAGGAAATCAGATGAAATTTGAAGTAATATAAGTCTTCAAAAAATCTGTTGAAGTTTGAAGCGAATATAATCTTCAGAAAATCTGATGAAGTTTAAAGCGAATATAAGTCGTCAAAATATTTGGTTAAAATTGAAGTGAACATAAATCATAAGAAAACTTTGTGTAAATTGAAATGAACATAAATCTTAACATAATCTGAGGAAATTTGAAGTGAATATAAGTCTCCAGAAAACTGGAGAAATTAAAGTGAACATAAATCTTAAGATAATATGATGAAATTTGAAGTGAATATAAGTCTTCAGGAAATCTGATGAAATTTGAAGTCCATATAACTCTTTAGAGAATCTGATGAAAATAGAAGTGAATATAAGTCTTCAGAATATTTGTTGAAAATTGAAGTGAATATAAGTCTTCAGAAAATCAGATGAAAATTAAAGCCAACATAAATCTTAAGATAACTGATGAAATTAATGAATATAAGTTCGTAAAACTGATGAAATTTTAGTGAATATAAGTCTTCAAAAAATCAAGAAATTTCGTGAATATAATCTTAAAACTGAATGAAGTTTAAAGTAATATAAGTCTTAAGAAAATGGTGAAAATTGAAGTGAATATGTCTATAAAACCTGAGAAAATTGAATGAATATAAATCTTAACATAAAAGTGAATATAAGTCTTCCAAAACTCAATGAAATTAGTGAATATAAGTCTCTAAAATCTGTGAAATTGAAGTGCATATAAGTCTTCTAAAATCGTGAAATTGAATGAATATAAATCTTAAGATAATGTGATGAAATTTGAAATTAATATAAGTCTTCTGAAATAAGAAAAATTTTGAAGTGAATATGTCTTCGTAAAATTGTTGAAAATTAAGTGAATATAAGTCTTAAAACCGTGAAAATTGAAGTGAATATAAATCTTAAGATAATCGATGAAATTTGAAGTGAATATAAGTCTTCGTAAAATAAAAATTAAAGTGAATATAAATCTAAGATAATATGATGAAATTTGAAGTGAATATAAGTTCGTAAAATCATGAAATTTGAAGTCAATATAACTTTAGAAAACTGATGGAAGTGAATATAAGTCTTCAGAAAATCTGATGAAATTTGAAGTAATATAAGTCTTTAGGAAATTTGATGAAATTTGAAGTGAATATCAGTCTTCAGAAAATTTGAAGAAGTTTGAAGCGAATATAATTTTAAGAAACATGATGAAATTTGTGAATAATAAGTCTTCTAAAATTTTTTGAAAATTGAAGTGAATATAAATCTTAAGTAAACCTTGTGAAATTGAAATGAATATAAATTCAATATAACTATGATATTTGAAGTGAATATATTCAAAAAAACCTGAAATTGAAGTGAACATAAGTCTTCAGAAAATCTGGTGAAAATTAAAGTGCATATAAGTCTTTTGAAAATCTGGTGTAAATTGAAATGAACCTAAATCTTAAGATAATGTGATGAAATTCGAAATGAATAAAAGTCTTCAGGAAAGTTGATAAATTTTGAAGTGAATATAAGTCTTCGTAAAATTTATTGAAAATTGAAGTGAATATAAGTCTCGTAAAATCAATGAAAATTGAAGTGAATATAAATCTTAGATAATCTGAGAAATTAGTGAATATAAGTCTTCAAAACTGAAATTTGAAGTGAATATAAGTCTTTAGAAACTGATGAAATTTAAGTGAATATAAGTCTTCGTAATCGATGAAATTTGAAGTAATATAAGTCTTCAAAAATCATGATGTTTGAAGTGAATAATCTTCTTAAAAAACTGATGAAATTTAAAGAAATAAGTCTTCAAAAATTAAAATTAGTGAATATAAATCATAATAAAAACTTGTAAATTGGAATGAATATAAATCTTAACATAACTTGAGGAAATTTGAAGTGAATACGTGTTCCGTAAAATCTGGTGAAAATTAAAGTGAACATAAATCTTAAGATAATATGATGAAATTTGAAGTGAATATAAGTCTTCAGGAAATCTGATGAAATTTGAAGTCCATATAACTCTTTAGAAAATCAGATGAAAATAGAAGTGAATATAAGTCTTCAGAAAATTTGTTGACAATTGAAGTGAATATAAGTCTTTAGAAAATCTGATGAAAATTAAAATGAACATAAATCTTAAGATAATCTGATGAAATTTGAATTGAATATAAGTCTTCACAAAATCTGATGAAATATGAAGTGAATATAAGTCTTCAAAAAATCTGAAGAAGTTTCAAGCGAATATAATCTTCAGAAAATTTGGTGAACTTTGTAGTGAACATAAATCTTAAGTAAACCTTAAGAAAATTGAAACGAACATAAATCTTAACATAATCTGATGAAATTTGAAGTGAATATAAGTCTTTAGAAAACCTGATGAAAATTGAAGTGAATTAAGTCTTCAGAAAATCAGGTGAAAATTGAAGTGCATATAAGTCTTCCAAAAATCTGGTGTAAATTGAAATGAACATAAATCTTAAGATAATGTGATGAAATTTGAAATGAAAATAAGTCTTCAGGAAATTTGATAAATTTTGAAGTGAATATAAGTCTTCAGAAATTTGTTGAAAATTATAGTGAATATAAGTCTTCAAAAAATCTGGTGAAAATAAAAGTGAACATAAATCTTAAGATAATCTGATGAAATTTGAAGTGAATATATGTCTTCAGGAATTCTGATGAAATTTAAGTCATTATAAGTCTTTAGAAAATCTGATGAAAATTGAAGTCAATATAAGTCTTCAGGAAATCTGATGAAATTTAAAGTGAATATAAGTCTTCTGAAATCCTGGTGAAAATGAAGTGAACATAAATCTAAAGATAATCTGATGAAATTTGAAATGAATATAAGTCTTCAGGAAATTTGACGAAATTTAAAGTGAATATAAGTCTTTAGAAAATTTGGTGAAAATTAAAGTGAATATAAGTCTTCAGAAAATCTGGTGAAATTTAAAGTGAACGTAAATCTTAAGATAATCTGATGTAATTTGAAGTGAATATAAGTCTTCAAAAATTTAATGAAATTTGAAGTGAATATCAGTCTTCAGTAAATTTGGTGAAAATTGAAGTGGACATAAATCCTAAGAGAATCTGATAAAACTTGAAGTGAATATAAGTCCAGAAAATCTGGTGAAAATTGAAGTGAATATAATCTTCAAAAAATCTAGTGAAAATTGAAGTGAGCATAAATCTTAAGATAATCTGATGAAATTTGAAATGAATATAAGTCTCAGAAAATATGATGAAATTTGTGAATATAAGTCTTCAAAAATTCGATGAAATTTAAAGCGAATATAAATTCTTCAGAAAATTAGGTGAAAATTGAAGTGATTATAAATCTTAAGAAAACCTGGTGAAAATGGAAATAAAAATAAATCTTAACATAATCTGTTGAAATTTGAAGTGAATATAAGTGTCTAGAAAACCTGATGAAAATTGAAGTGAATATATTTCGTAAAACTGTGAAAATTGAAGTGAATATAAGTCTTCAAAAACTGTGAAATTGAAGGAATATAGATCTTAAGATAATCTGATGAAATTTGAAGTGAATATAAGTCTTTAAAATCATGAAATTTAAGTGAATATAAGTCTTAGAAAACCTAATGAAATTTGAAGTGAAAATAAGTCTTCAAAAATCAAAAATTGAAGTGAATAAAATTCTTCAAAAATCAAAAATTTGAAGTGAATATAAGTCTTCTAAAATCATGGATGTTTCAGTAATATAATCTAAGAAAACTGATGAAATTTGAAGTGAATATAAGTCTTTTAAAATTTGGTGAAAGTTAAAGTGAATATAAATCTTAAGAAAACCTAGTGAAATTGAAGGAAATAAGTCTAAGATAACTGATGAAATTTAAAGTGAATATAAGTCTTCGTGAAATCTATGAAATTGAAGAATATAAGTCTCTAAAATCCGATGAAATTTGAAGTGAATATAAGTCTCAAAAACTGTTGAAAATTGAAGTGAATATAAATCTTAAGATAATCTGATGAAATTTGAAGTGAATATAACTCCAAAAATCGATGAAATTGAAATATAAGTCTTTAGAAAACTGATGAAAATTGAAGTGAATATAAGTCTTTAGAAAATCATGAAAATTTAAGTGAATATAATCTAAGATAACTGGATGAATTTGAAGTGAATATAAGTCTTCCAAAAATCTTTTGAAATTTGAAGTGAATATAAGTCCAGAAAATCTTAAGATAATCTGATAAAATTTGAAGTGAATATAAGTCCAGAAAATCTTAATATAATCTGATGAAATTTGAAGTTAATATAAGTCTTCAGGAAATCTGATGAAATTTGAAGTCAATATAACCCTATAGAGAATCTGATGAAAATAAGTCTTCAAAAAATCTTAATATAATCTGATGAAATTTGAAGTCAATATAAGTCTTCAAAAAATTTTGTGAAAATTGAAGTGAATATAAATCTTAAGAAAACCTGGTAAAAATTTAAATGAACATAAATCTTAATATAATCTGATGAAATTTGAAGTCAATATAATTCTTCAGAAAATCTAGTGAAAATTAAAGTGAACATAAATCCTAAGATAATCTGATAAAATTTGCAGTGAATATAAGTCCAGAAAATATGGTGAAAATTGAAGTGAATATAATCTTCAGAAAATCTAGTGAAAATTGAAGTGAACATAAATCTTCACATAATGTGATGAATATTGAAGTCAACATAAGTCCTTGGGAAATCTGATGAAATTTGATGTGAATATAATTCTTTAGAAAATCTGATGAAAATTGAAGTGAATATAAGTCTTCAGAAACTCTGATGAAATTTGAAGATAATATAAGCTTAAAAACTGATGAAATTGAAGTAATATAAATCTTCAGAAAATTTGGTGAAAATTGAAGTGAACGTAAATATAAATAAAACCTGGTGAAAATTGAAATGAACATAAATCCTAACATAATCTGATGAAATTTGAGGTGAATAAAAGTCTTCAAAAAATCTGATTAAATTTGAAGTGAATATAAGTCTTCAGAAAACCTGATGAAAATTGGGTAATATGTTCAAAGAAAATCAGGAAATTGAAGTGATAAATAAGTCTTCAAAAATCTGATGAAATTGAAGTGAATATAAGTCTTTAGAAAATCATGAAATTGAAGTGAATATAACCTAAGATAATCGATAAATTTAAAGTGAATATAAGTTCGTAAATATGAGAAAATTGAAGAATATAATTCTAAAATCTAGTGAAAATTGAAGTGAGTATAAGTCTTTAGAAAATCTAGTAAAAATTGAAGTGCATATAAGTCTTTTGAACATCTGGTGAAAATTTAGGTGAACATAAATCTTAAGATAATCTGATGAAATTTTAAATGAATATAAGTCTTCAGGAAATTTTGATGAAATTTGAAGTGAATGTAAGTTTTCAGGAAATCAGATGAAATCTAAAGTGAATATAAGTCTTTAGAAAATCTGATGAAAATTGAAGTGAATATAAGTCTTCAGAACATCTGATGAAAATTGAAGTGAATCTAAGTCTTCAGAAAATCTTATTGAATTTGAAGCGAATATAAGTCTTCAGAAATCTAATGAAATTTGAATTCAATATATGTCTTTCGAAAATCTGATGAAATTTGAAGTGAACATAAATCCTAAGATAGTCTGATAAAATTTGAATTGAATATAAGTCTAGAAAATCGGGTGAAATATGAAGTGAACATAAATCTTAAGATAATCTGATGAAATTTGAAGTGAATATAAGTCTTCAGGAAATCTGATGAAATTTGAAGTCAATATAAGTCTTTAAAAAATATGATGAAAATTGAAGTGAATATAAGTCTTCAGGAAATCTGATGAAATTTGAAGTGAATACAAGTCTTCAGAAAATCTGATGTAATTTGAAGTGAATATAAGTCTTGAAAAAATTTAATGAAATTGAAGTAATATAATCTTCGTAAAAATCATGAAATTTAAAGTGAATATAAGTCTCGTAAAATTTGGTTAAAATTGAAGTGAACATAAATCTTAAGATAATCTAATGAAAATGAATATAAGTCTTCAGGAAATTTGGTGAAAATTGAAAGTGAATATAAGTCTTTAGAAAACCTGGTTAAAATTGAAGGGAACATAAATCTAAAGAGAATCTAATGAAATTTGAGTTGTATATATGTTTTTAGAAAATCTGACGAAAATTGAAGTGAATAGAAGTCATCAGAAAATCTGGTGAAAATTGAAGTGAACATAAATCTTAAGATAATCTGATGAAATTTGAAGTGAATATAAGTCTTAAGAAAATCTGATGAAATTTGAACTGAATATAAGTCTTAGAAAATTTGATGAAATTTGAAGTGAATATAAGTCTTCAGAAAATCTGGTGAAAGTTGAAGTGAACATAAATCATAAGAAAACCTGGTGAAAATTAAATGAACATAAATCCTACCATAATCTGATGTAAATTGAAGTTTATATAAGTCGTCCAGAAATCTAATGAAATCAGAAGTGAATATAAGTCTTTAGAAAATCAGATGAAAATTGAAGTGAATATAAGTCTTCGTAAAAATCAAGAAATTTGAAGTGAATATATGTTCGTAATTCTATGAAATTTGAAGTGAATATAAGTCTTCAGAAAATCTGATGAAGTTTGAAGTGAATATAAGTTTTTAGAAAATTTTGAGAAAATTGAAGTGAATATAAGTCTTTAGAAAATACGGTGAAAATTGAAGTGAACATAAATCTTACGATTATTTGATGAAATTTTAAGTTAATATTACTCTTCTGAAATTTGAGGAAATTAGAAGTGAATAAGTGTTCATAAAATCTAATGAAATTTGAAGTGACTATAAGTCTTCAGAAAATCTTGTGAAAATTGAAGTGAACATAAATCCAGATAACTGATGAAATGAAGTGAATATAAGTTCGTAACTGAAAAATTGAAGGGAATATAATCTTCAGAAAATTTTGTGAAAATTGAAGTGAACATAAATCTTAAGATAATCTGATGAAATTTGAAGTTAATATAAGTCTTCTAAAAATTTGACGAAATTTGTAGTGAATATAAGTCTTCAAAAAATATGGTGAAAATTAAAGTGAATATAATCTTAAGAAAATCTAGTGAAAATTGAAGTGAACATAAATCTTAAAATAATCTGATGAAATTTGAAGTGAATATAAGTCTTCAGAAAAGCTGATGAAATTAGAAGTGAGTATAATATTCAGAAAATCTAATGTAGTTTGAAGCGTATATAAGTCTTTAGAAAATATGGTGAAAATTGAAATGAATATAAGTCTTTAGAAAACAATGTGAAAACTGAAGTGAACATAAATCTTAAGATAATCTAATGAGATTTGAAGAGAATATAAGTCTTCAGAAAACCTGATGAAATTTTAAGTGAATATAAGTCATCAAAAAATCTGGTGAAAATTGAAGTGAATATAAGTCTTTGGAAAATCTGGTGAAAATTGAAGTGAATATAAATCTTAAGATAATCTAATGAAATTTGAAGTGAATATATCTTCAAAATCAAGAAATTTGAAGTGAATATAAGTCTTCGAAAATCGGATGAAATAAGTGAATATAAGTCTTCGTAA
Organism: Vicia sativa; assembly: GCA_021764765.1. Classification (NCBI taxonomy): domain Eukaryota; kingdom Viridiplantae; phylum Streptophyta; class Magnoliopsida; order Fabales; family Fabaceae; genus Vicia; species Vicia sativa. The sequence continues at coordinate 171,094,932 of CM038796.1, forward strand.
ACTGTGAAAATTGAAGTGAATATAAATCTTAGGAAAACTGATGAAATTTGAATATAAGTCTTGAAATCTAAGAAATGAAGTGAATATAAAAGCTTAGAAAACTGATGAAATTTGAAGTGAATATAATCTTCAGAAAATCTGATGAAGTTTGAAGCGAATATACGTCTTCAGAAAATTTGGTAAAAATTGAAGTGAACGTAAATCTTAAGAAAACCTAGTTAAATTTTAAATGAACATAAGTCTTCAGAAAATCTGATGAAATTTAAAGTGAATATAAGTATTCAAAAAATCTGATTAAATTTGATGTGAATATAAGTCTTCAGAAAATCTGATGAAATTTGAAGTGAATATAAGTCTTCATAAAATCTTATGAAGTTCGAAACGAATATAAGTGTTCAGAAAATTTGGTGAAAATTGAAGTGAATATAAATCTTTAGAAAACCTGGTGAAAATTGAAGTGAACAAAAATCTTAAGAAAATTTGATGAAATTTGAAGTAAATATCAGTCTTCCGAAAATCTGATGAAATTTGAAGTTAATGTAAGTCTTCAGAAAATATGATGAAATTTGAAGTGAATATAAGTCTTCAGAAAATCTTTTGAAAATTGAAGTGAATATAAGTATTTAGAAAATTTGGTGAAAATTAAAGTGCACATGAATCTTAATATAATTTAATGAAATTTGAAGTGAACATAAGTCTTCAGAAAATCTAGAGAAAATTGAAGTGAATATAATCTTCAGAAAATCTAGTGAAATTTGAAGTGAATATAAGTCTTCAGAAAATTTGATGAAATTTGAAGTGAATATAAATTTTCAAAAAATCAGGTGAAAATTGAAGTGGATATAAGTCTTCAGAAAATCTTATGAAATTTGAAGTGAACATAAGTCTTTAGAAAATCTGATGAAGTTTGAAGCGAATATGTCTTTAAAAACTGAATGATGTTTAATGAATATAAGTCTTCTAAAATTTGGTGAAAATGAAGTGAATATAACCAAGAAAACCATGAATATTGAAATGAATATAAATCAAGATAACTGAATGAAATTTGAAGTGAATATAAATCTTAAGAAAAACTGTGAAAATTGAAGTGAATATAAGTGTCGTAAATCAATGAAATTTGAAGTGAATATAAATCTTAAGATAACTGAATGAAATTGAAGTAATAAGTCTAAGAAATTTGATGAAATTTGAAGTGAATATAAGTCTTCAGAAAATTTGGTGAAAATGAAGTGAACATAAATCTTAAGAAAACCAAGTGAAAATTTAATATAAGTCTTCAAAAAACATGATGAATATAGAAGTCAATATAAGTCTTCAGAAAATCTTGTAAAAATTGAAGTGAACAAAAATCTTATAATAATCTGATGAAATTTGAAGTGAATATAAGTCTTAAGAAAATATGTTGAAAATTAAAGTGAACATAAATCTTAAGATAATCTGATAAAATTTGAAGTGAATATAAGTCCAGAAAATGTGGTGAAAATTGAAGTGAACATAAATCTTAAGATAATGTGATGAAATTGGAAGTCAATATAACTCTTTGGGAAATCTGATGAAAATTGAAGTGAATATAAGTCTTCAGAAAATCTGATGAAATTTGAACTGAATATAAGTCTTAAGAAGATCTGATGAAGTTTGAAGCGAATATAAGTCTTCAGAAAATTTGGTGAAAATTGAAGTGAATTAAACTTCAAGAAACTTGATGAAATTGAAGTGAATATAACCTAAATAACTGATGAAATTGAAGTGAATATAAGTCTTCAAAATCATGAAATGAAGTGAATAAAAGTTCGTAAAATCAATGAAAATTGAAGTGCTTATAAGTCTTTTGAAAATCTTGTCAAAATTTAGGTGAACATAAATCTTAAGATAATCGGATGAAATTTTAAATGAATATAAGTCTTCATGAAATTTGATGAAATTTGAAGTGAATATAAGTCTTCGAAACTATGAAATGAATGAATATAAGTCTTAGAAAATCTAATGAAAATTATAAGAATATAAGTCTTCCAAATATGAGAAATTTGAAGTGAATATAAGTCTCAAAAATCATGAAATTTATGAATATAGTCCTTGAAAACTATGAATTAAGTGAATATAAGTCTTCAAAAAATTGGTGAAAATTGAAGTGAATATAAGTCTCTAAAACTGATGAATTTGAAGTGAATATAAGTCTTCAAAAATATGTTGAAAATTGGTGAATATAAGTCTTAGAAAATCAAAATTTGAAGTGAATATAAATCTAAAATCAATATTTGAAGTGAATATAAGTCTTCTAAAAATCTTTGAAAATTGAAGTGAATATAAATCTAAGATAACTGAGAAAATTATGAATATAAGTCCATAAAGTATGATGAAATTTGAAGTGAATATAACTTTAAAAACTTAGAAAATTGAAGTGATATAACTTAAGATAATGTGATGAAATTTGAAGTGATAAGTCTTTAGAAAATTTGATGAAATTGAAGGAATATAAGTCTTAGAAAATTTGATGAAATTTGAAGTGAATATAAGTCTTAAGAAAATCAATGAAATTTAAAATAATATAGTCTTTAGAAAATTTGATGAAATTTGAAGTGAATATAAATCTAGAAACTCGTGAAAATTGAAATGAATATAATCTTAAAATCATCCAAGAAATGAATTAAATATAACCTTAAATCAATGAAATTTGAAGTGAATATAAGTCTTAGAAATCTGATGAAATTTAGTGAATATAAGTCTTCAAAAATCAAAAATTGAAGTGAATATAAGTCTTTGAAAATATTGTGAAAATTAATATAAACTAAGATAATCATGAAATTTGAAGTAAATATCTTCTCTAATGATGAAATTTGAGGTATAAGTCTTAGAAATCATGAAATTTGAAGAATATAAGTCTTCGTAAAATTTGATGAAAATGAAGTGAATATAAGTCTTCAAAATCTGATGAAATTGAAGTGAATATAAGTCTCAAAAAATATATGAAATTGAAGTGAATATAAGCTTCGTAAAATCAAGAAATTTGAAGTGAATATAAGTCTTAAACTGTGAAATTGAAGTGAATATAAAGTCCTAGAAAACTGTGAAAATTTAAGTGAATAAATCTTAAGATAATCTAATGAAATTTAAGTGAATATAAGTCTTTAGAAATCCATGAAATTAAGTGAATATAAGTCTTTAGAAAATTTAATATTGAAATGAATATAAGTCTTCAGAAAATCTTGTTAAAATTGAAGTGAACATAAATCTTAAGATAATGTGAGAAATTTGAAGTGGATATAACTCTTCAGGAAATCTAATGAAATTTGAAATGAATATAAGTCTTTAGAAAATCTTATGTAAATTGAAGTGCATATAAGTCTTCAAAAAATCTGGTGAAAATTAAAGTGAACATAAATCGTAAGATAATCTGATAAAATTTCAAGTGCATATAAGTCCAGAAAATCAGGTGAAAATTGAAGTGAATATAATCTTTAGAAAATCTAGGCAAAATTGAAGTGAACATAAATCTTAAGATAACCTGATGAAATTTGAAGTGAATATAAGTCTTCTAAAATCTGATGAAATTTGTGAATATAAGTCTTCGTAAAACTGATGAAATTTGAAGTGAATATAAGTCTTCGAAAAACTGATGAAAATTGAAGTGAATATAAATCTAAGATAATCTGATGAAATTTGAAGTGAATATAAGTCTTCGAATCAATGAAATTTGAAGTGAATATAAGTCTTCGTGAAACTGATGAAATTTAAAGTGTAGAAAATCGATGAAAATTAAAGTGAATATAAGTCTCTTTAAAACTGATGAAATTTGAAATGAATATAAGTCTTAAGAAAATCTGATGAAATTTGAAGTAATATAAGTCTTTAGAAAATTTAGAAAATTGAAGTGAATATAAGTCTAAGAAATCTAGTGAAATTGAAGTGAATATAAATCTTAAGATAATCTAATGAAATTTGAAGTGAATATAAGTCTCGTAAAATCATGAAATTTGAAGTGAATATAAGTCTTCAAAATTCGATGAAAATTGAAGTGAATATGTCTTAGAAAACCGTGAAAATTGAAGTGAATATAAGTCTTTGAAAACTGTGAAAATTGAAGGGAACATAAATCTTAAAATAATCTGATGAAATTTGAAATGAATATAAGTTTTCCGGAAATTTGTTGAAATTTGAAGTGAATATAAGTCTTCAGGAAATCTGATGAAATTTGAAGTGAATATAACTCTTTAGAAAATCTAATGAAAATTGAAGTGAATATAAGTCTTCAGAAAATCTGACGAAATTTGAAATGAATATGAGTCTTCAGAAAATCTGATGAAATTTGAATTGAATATAACTCTTCAGAAAATTTGGTGAAAATTTAAGTGAACATAAATCTTAAGAAAATTTGGAACAAATTGAAGTGAACATAAATCTTAATATAATTTACTGAAACTTGAGGTGAATATAAGTCTTCAGAAAATCTGATGAAATTTGAAGTGAGTATAAGTCTTCAAAAAACCTGATGAAAATAGAATGAATATAAGTCTTAAGAAAATCTAGTGAAATTGTAGTGAATATAAATATTAAGATAATCTGATGAAAATAGAATTGAATATAAGTTTCTGAAAATTTATGAAATTGAAGTGAATATGTCTCTTTTAAAACTGGAAATTTGTGAATATAAGTCTTCGTAAAATTTGTGAAAATTGAAGTATGAAATCTTAAGAAATTATGGTGAAAATTGAAGTGAATATAAATTCAAGATAATTTGATGAAATTTGAAGTGAATATAAGTCTTTAAATCTGATGAAATTTGAAGTGAATATAAGTCTTCGTAAAATCAATGAAAATTGAAGTGAATATAAGTCTTAAGATAATCTGATAAAATTTGAAGTGAATATAAGTCTCAAAAATCTGATGAAAATTGAAGTGAATATAAGTCTTGAAAATCTATGAAATTGGTGAATATAAACTTTAAGATAACGTATGAAATTTGAAGGAATATAAGTCTTAGAAAATCATGAAATTTGAAGTGAATATAAGTCTTTGAAAACTTAGAAAATTAGTGAATATAAGTTCTTAAAATCTGATGAAATTTGTGAATATAAGTCTTAAAAATTTGATGAAATTTGTGAAATATAAGTCTTAGAAAATTTGATGAAAATTGAAGTGAATATAAATCTTAAGATAACCAGTGAAATTGAAGTGAATATAAGTCTTAAAAAATTTGATGAAATTTGAAGTGAATATAAGTCTTCGTAAAACTGATGAAAATTGAAGTGAATATAAGTCTTTAGGAAAATTTCTTGAAAATTGAAGTGAATATAAGTCTTCTAAAATCATAAAATTGAAGTGAAATAAATCTTAAGATAACTGGATGAAATTTTAAAGAAATATAAGTCTCAGAAATTTATGAAATTGAAGTGAATATAAGTCTTAAAAATCTGATGAAATTTGAAGTGAATATAAGTCTTAGAAAACTGATGAAAATTGAAGTGAATATAAGTCCTCAAATTAATGAAATTTGAAGTGAATATAAGTCTTCGTAAAACTGATGAAATTGAAGTGAATATAAGTCTTAAACTGATGAAATTTGAAGTGAATATAAGTCTCAAAACTGATGAAATTTGAAGTGAATATAAGTCTTAGAAACGATGAAATTAATGAATATAAGTCTAAGAAAACTGTGAAAATTGAAGTGAATATAAATTCTTATAATTTGATGAAATTTGAAGTGAATATAAGTTCAGAAAAACTCATGAAATTTGAATGAATATAAGTCTTTAAAACTGATGAAAATTGAAGTGAATATAAGTCTCTTAAAATTTTAAAAAATGAAGGAATATAATCTTAAAAAATGAATGAAATTTGAAGTGAATATAAGTCTTCGAAATCTGATGAAATTTGAAGTGAATATAATCTCAAAAATCTGATGAAATTTGAAGAATATAAGTCTTTTAAAATCATGAAATTGAAGTGAATATAAGTCTTTTGAAAATGTGAAAATTGAAGTGAATATAAGTCTTAAGATAATCAAGAAATTGAATGAATATAAGTCTCGTGAAAATTTGATGAAATTTGAAGTGAATATAAGTCTCAAAAATCAATGAAATTGAAGTGAATATAAGTCTTAAGAAATTATGAAAATGAAGTGAATATAAGTCTTCGTAAAATCATGAAATTGAAGTGAATATAAGTCTTCGTAACTGATGAAATTTAGTGAATATAAGTCTCGTAAAATCAAATTTGAAGTGAATATAAGTCTCGTAAAATTTGATGAAATTGAAGTGAATATAAATCTTAAGAAAACTAGTGAAAATTTATATAAGTCTTCAAAAACCCATGAAATTTGAAGTGAATATAAGTCTTCGTAAAATCTTGTAAAATTGAAGTGAATATAAATCTTAAATAATCATGAAATTTGAAGTGAATATAAGTCTTAAGAAAATATGATGAAAATTGAAGTGAATATAATCTAAGATAATCATGAAATTTGAAGTGAATATCCAAAATCTGATGAAATTTGAAGTGAATATAAGTCTTAAGAAATCTGATGAAATTGAAGTCATAAGTCTTTGGAAAATCTGATGAAAATTGAAGTGAATATAAGTCTCGTAAACTGATGAAATTTGAAGTGAATATAAGTCTTAGAAAATTTATGAAATTTGAAGTGAATATAAGTCTTCGTAAAATTCAGAAAATTGAAGTGAATTAAATCTTAAAAAACTCAGAAATTGAAGTGAATATAAATCCCAGAAAACTGAATGAAATTTGAAGTGAATATAAGTCTCAAAAACTGATGAAATTTGAAGTGAATATAAGTCTTTAAAATCATGAAAATTGAAGTGAATATAAGTCTTTCGAAAATCTTGTAAAATTTAAGTGAATATAAGTCTTAAGATAATCTGATGAAATTTGAAGTGAATATAAGTCTTCGTGAAATTTGATGAAATTTTATGAATATAAGTCTTCTCAAAAATGATGAAATTTGAAGTGAATATAAGTCTTAGAATATCGATGAAAATTGAAGTGAATATAAGTTCAAGAAATATGATGAAATTTGAAGTGAATATAAGTCTCAAAAATCTGATGAAATTTGATGTGAATATAAGTCTTTAGAAAATCAATGAAATTTGAAGTGAATATAAGTCTTCAAAAATTTGTGAAATTGAAGTGAATATAAGTCTTCGTAAAATCTGATAAAATGAAGAATGAATATAAGTCTTCAAAAATATGTTGAAAATTGAAGTGAATATAAGTCATTAGAAAATCTGAAGAAATTTGAATTCAATATAGGTCTTCTGAAAATCTGATGAATTTTGAAGTGAATATAAGTCTTCTAAAAATCTTTTGAAAATTAAAGTGAACATAAATGCTAAGATAATCTGATAAAATTTGAAGTGAGTATAAGTCCATAAAATATGATGAAAATTTCAGTGAATATAATCTTTAGAAATCCTAGTGAAAATTGAAGTGAACATAAATCTTAAGATAATGTGATGAAAGTTGAAGTGAATATAAGTCTTTAGAAAATTTGATGAAAATTGAAGTGTATATAAGTCTTTAGAAAATTTGATGAAATTTTAACTGAATATAAGTCTTAAGAAAATCATGTGAAATTTGGAATATAAGTCTTTAGAAAATTTGTGAAATAAGAATATAAACTAAGAAAATCTGTGAAATTAAATGAATATAATCTTAAAATAATTCTATGAAATTTGAAGTGAATATAAGTCTCAAAAATCTGATGAAATTGAAGTGAATATAAGTCTTTAGAAAACTGATGAAATTTAAGTGAATATAAGTTCAAAACTGTAAAAATTGAAGTGAATATAAGTCTTTTAAATATTGTGAAAATTGAAGTGAATATAAGTCTTAAGATAATCAATGAAATTGAAGTGAATATAAGTCTTCAAAATTTGATGAAATTTGAAGTGAATATAAGTCTTTAGAAAATCAATGAAATTTGAAGTGAATATGTTTCGTAAAATTTGATGAAATTTGAAGAATATAAGTCTTCGTAAAACTGGTGAAATGAAGTGAATATAAGTTTCAAAATATAATGAAATTTGAAGTGAATATAAGTCTTCAAAACTGATGAAATTTGAAGTGAATATAAGTCTTCGTAAAATCAGTGAAAATTGAAGTGAATATAAGTCTTTAGAAAACTGTGAAAAATTTAAGGAATATAAATCTTAAGATAATCTAATGAAATTTGAAGTGAATATAAGTCTTAGAAATCAAGAAAATTGTGAATATAAGTCTTAGAAAATTTGATGAAATTTGAAGTGAATATAAGTCTTCAAAATCTTGTTAAATGAAGTGAATATAAATCTAAGATAATGATGAAATTTGAAGTGAATATAAGTCTCTGTAAAATCTAATGAAATTTGAAAATGAATATAAGTCTTAGAAAATCTTATGAAATTTGAAGTGAATATAAGTCTTCAAAATCATGAAAATTGAAGTGAATATAAATCTGAAGATAACTGATGAAATTTGAAGTGAATATAAGTCTTCAAAATCGTGAAAATCATGAATATAAGTCTTAGAAAATCTAGGAAAATTGAAGTGAATATAAATCTTAAGATAACTGAATGAAATTTGAAGTGAATATATCTTCGTAAAACTCGATGAAAATTTAAGTGAATATAAGTTCGAAAATCAGAAATTTGAAGTGAATATAAGTCTTCGAAAACTGTGAAAATTGAAGTGAAATAAATCTTGTAAAATCAATGAAATTGAAGGAATATAAGTCTCTAAATGATGAAATTTGAAGTGAATATGTCTTCTAAAATCATGAAATTTAAAGTGTGTAGAAAATCGGATGAAAAATTAAAGTAAATATTAGTCTTCAGAAAATCTGATGAAATTTGAACTGAAAATAAGTCTTAAGAAAATCTGATGAAGTTTCAAGCGAATATAAGTCTTTAGAAAATTTGGTTAAAATTGAAGTGAACATAAATCTTAAGAAAACCTAGTTAAAATTGAAATGAACATAAATCTTAACATAATCTAATGAAATTTGAAGTGAATATAACTCTTCAGAGAATCTGATGAAATTTGAATTGAATATAAGTCTTCAGAAAACCTGATTAAAATTGACGTGAATATAAGTCTTTAGAAAATCTGGTGAAAATTGAAGTGCATATAAGTCTTTTGAAAATCTGGTGAAAATTGAAGGGAACATAAATATTAAAATAATCTGATGAAATTTGAAATGAATATAAGTTTTCCGGAAATTTGTTGAAATTTGAAGTGAATATAAGTCTTCAGGAAATCTGATGAAATTTGAAGTGAATATAATCTTAGAAAATCTAATGAAAATTGAAGTGAATATAAGTCTCGTAAAACTGGATAAATTTGAAATGAAATATGGTCTCCTTAAAAACTGATGAAATTTGAAGTGAATATAAGTCTCTCGTAAAAATCATGAAAATTCAATGAATATAAATCTGGAAAATTTGGAAAAACGGTATGAACATAAACTAATATAATTTCATCGAAATTTGAAGTAATATATAAGTCTCGTAAAAACTGATGAAATTTGAAGTGAATATAAGTCTTCAAAAACTGATGAAAATTGAAGTGAATATAAGTCTAAGAAATCTAGTGAAAATTGAAGTGAATATAAGTCTTAAGATAATCTGATGAAAATTGAAGTGAATATAAGTCTTCGTAAAATCGATGAAATTTGAAGTGAATATAAGTCTTCGTAAAACTGATGAATTTAGTGAATATAAGTCTTCGTAAAATTTGGTGAAAATTGAAGTGGCATAAATCTTAAGAAATTCTGATGAAAATTAAGTGAATATAAGTCTAAGAAAATCTGATGAAATTTGAAGTAAATATAAGTCTTCAAATCTGATGAAATTTGAAGTGAATATAAGTCTTCGTAAAATCCGTGAAATTGAAGTGAAGCAATACGTAACTGAACGAAGT
>CM038796.1:171104937-171140016 GCA_021764765.1 Vicia sativa
AAGTTCTCAAAAATCTTATGAAAATTGAAGTGAACATACATCTTAAGATAATCATGAAATTTGAAGTGAATATAAGTCTCTAAAAATCTATAAAATTTGAAGGAATATAAGTCTTCAAAAAATCTCATGAAATTTGAATGAATATAAGTCTCAAAAATCTTATGAAAATTGAAGTGAACATACATCTTAAGATAATCATGAAATTGAAGTGAATATAAGTCTTTAAAATCATAAAATTTGAAGTGAATATAAGTCCTCAAAAACTGGATGAAGTTTGAAGTGAATATAAGTCTTCAAAAATCTTATGAAAATTGAAGTGAACATACATCTTAAGATAATCTGATGAAATTGAAGTGAATATAAGTCTTTAAAAACTGTAAATTTGAAGTGAATATAAGTCTTCAAAAATTTATGAAGTTTGAAGTGAATATAAGTCTTCAAAAATTATGAAATTGAAGTGAATATAAGTCTTAAGATAACTGATGAAATTGAAGTGAATATAAGTTCAAGAAAATCTGATAAAATTGAAGTGAATATAAGTCTTCAAAAACTGATGAAATTTGAAGTGAATATAAGTCTTCAAAAATCTTATGAAAATTGAAGTGAACATACATCTTAAGATAATCATGAAATTTGAAGTGAATATAAGTCTTCGTAAAATCGATAAATTTGAAGTGAATATAAGTCTTCAAAAATCATGAAATTTGAAGTGAATATAAGTCTTCAAAATCTTATGAAAATTGAAGTGAATATACATTTAAGATAATCTAATGAAATTTGAAGTGAATATAAGTCTTCAAAAATCGATGAAATTTGAAGTGAATATAAGTCTTCAAAAATCTTATGAAATGAAGTGAACATACATCTTAAGATAATCTAATGAAATTTGAAGTGAATATAAGTCTTCAAAACTCGATAAAATTGAAGTGAATATAAGTCTTCAAAAATCTATGAAATTTAAGTGAATATAAGTCTTCAAAATCTATGAAATTGAAGTGAACATACATTCAAGATAATCATGAAATTTGAAGTGAATATAAGTCTTTAAAATCGATGAAATTTGAAGTGAATATAAGTCTTCAAAATCTTATGAAAATTGAAGTGAACATACATCTTAAGATAATCTAATGAAATTTGAAGTGAATATAAGTCTTCAAAAATATGATGAAATTTGAAGTGAATATAAGTCTTCAAAAATCATGAAATTTGAAGTGAATATACCTCAAAAATCTTATGAAAATTGAAGTGAACATACATCTTAAGATAATCTGATGAAATTTGAAGTGAATATAAGTTCTAAAATCTGATGAAATTTGAAGTGAATATAAGTCTTCAAAAAATCGATGAAATTTGAAGTGAATATAAGTCTTCAAAAATCTTATGAAAATGAAGTGAACATACATTCAAGATAATTAATGAAATTTGAAGTGAATATAAGTCTTCAAAACTGATGAAATTTGGTGAATATAAGTTCAAAAAATCTAATGAAATTGAAGTGAACATACATCTTAAGATAACTAATGAAATTTGAAGTGAATATAAGTCTTCAAAAACTGATAAAATTGAAGTGAATATAAGTCTAAAATCTGATGAAGTTTGAAGTGAATATAAGTCTTCAAAAAATCTATGAAAATTGAAGTGAACATACATCTTAAGATAATCTGATGAAATGATTGAATAAGTCTTCTAAAATCGATAAAATTTGAAGTGAATATAAGTTCAAAAACTGATGATTTCAGTGAATATAAGTCTTCAAAAAATCTTATGAAAATTGAAGTGAACATACATCTTAAGATAATCTAATGAAATTTGAAGTGAATATAAGTCTTCAAAAACTGAGAAAATTTGAAGTGAATATAAGTCTTCAAAATCTTATGAAATTTGAAGTGAATATAAGTCTTAAAAATCTTATGAAAATTGAAGTGAATATACATCTTAAGATAATCGATGAAATTTGAAGTGAATATAAGTTCGTAAAACTGATAAAATTTGAAGTGAATATAAGTTTTAAAAATCTAATGAAATTTGAAGTGAATATAAGTCTTCAAAAATCTTATGAAATTGAAGTACATACATCTTAAGATAATCTAATGAAATTTGAAGTGAATATAAGTCTTCTAAAATCGATGAAATTTGAAGTGAATATAAGTCTCAAAAATCTTATGAAAATTGAAGTGAATATACATCTTAAGATAATCTGATGAAATTTGAAGTGAATATAAGTCTCTAAATAAGATGAAATTAGTGAATATAAGTCTTCAAAAAATCTTATGAAATTTGAAGTGAATATAAGTCTCAAAAATCTTATGAAAATTGAAGTGAAATAATCTAAGATAATCTAATGAAATTTGAAGTGAATATAAGTCTTCAAAAATCTGATGAAATTTGAAGAATATAAGTCTTCAAAAAATCTTATGAAAATGAAGTGAACATACATCTTAAGATAATCTAATGAAATTTGAAGTGAATATAAGTCTTCAAAAAATCGATGAATTGAAGTGAATATAAGTCTTCAAAAATCTTATGAAAATTGAAGTGAACATACATCTTAAGATAATCTAATGAAATTTGAAGTGAATATAAGTCTCTAAAAAATCGATGAAATTTGAAGTGAATATAAGTCTTCAAAAAATCATGAAATTTGAAGTGAATATAAGTCTTCAAAAAATCTAATGAAAATTGAAGTGAATATACATCTAAGATAACTGATGAAATTTGAAGTGAATAAGTCTTCGTAAAATCTGATGAAATTTGAAGAATATAAGTTTTAAAAAACTGATGAAATTTGAAGTGAATATAAGTCTTCAAAAATCTTATGAAAATTGAAGTGAACATACATCTTAGATAATCTAATGAAATTTGAAGTGAATATAAGTCTTCAAAAATCTCAATGAAATTGAAGTGAATATAAGTCTTAAAAATCTTATGAAAATTGAAGTGAACATACATCTTAAGATAATCTAATGAAATTTAGTGAATATAAGTCTTCAAAAACTGATGAAATTGAAGTGAATATAAGTCTTCAAAAATTTATGAAAATTGAAGTGATATACATCTTAAGATAATCTAATGAAATTTGAAGTGAATATAAGTCTTCAAAAACTGATGATTTCAGTGAATATAAGTCTTCAAAAATCTTATGAAAATTGAAGTGAACATAACATCTTAAGATAATCAATGAAATTGAAGTGAATATAAGTCTCAAAAAATCATAAAATTTGAAGTGAATATAAGTCTCAAAAATCGATGAAATTGAAGTGAATATAAGTCTTCAAAAAATCTAATGAAATTGAAGTGAATATACATCTTAAGAAATCTGATGAAATTTGAAGTGAATAAGTCTTCTAAAAATCTGATAAAATTTGAAGTGAATATAAGTCTTAAAAAACTGATGAAGTTCATGAATATAAGTCTTCAAAAAATCTTATGAAAATTGAAGTGAACATACATCTTAAATAATCTAATGAAATTTGAAGTGAATATAAGTCTTCAAAAAATCTGATGAAATTTGAAGTGAATATAAGTCTTCAAAAAATCTTATGAAAATTGAAGTGAACATACATCTTAAGATAATCTAATGAAATTTGAAGTGAATATAAGTCTTCAAAAACTCATGAAATTGAAGTGAATATAAGTCTTTAAAATCTTATGAAAATTGAAGTGAACATACATCTTAAGATAATCTAATGAAATTTGAAGTGAATATAAGTCTTCAAAAATCATGAAATTTGAAGTGAATATAAGTCTTCAAAAATCTTATGAAAATTGAAGTGAACATACATCTTAAGATAATCGATGAAATTGAAGTGAATATAAGTCTTCAAAAACTTATGAAATTTGAAGTGAATATAAGTCTTCAAAAAATCTGATGAAATTTGAAGTGATTATAAGTCTTCAGAAAATCTGGTGAAAATAGAAGTGAACATCAATTTTAAGATAATCTGATCAAATTTTAAGTGAATATAAGTCTTCAATAAAGTTGATGAAATTTGAAGTGAATATAAGTCTTCAAGAAATCTTATTAAAATCGAAGTGAACATACATCTTAAGATAATCTGATGAAATTTAAAATGAATATAAGTCTTCAGAAAATCTGATGAAATTTGAAGTGAATAAGTCTTCAAAATCTCATGAATTTGAAGTGAATATAAGTCTTCAAAAATCTTATGAAAATTGAGTGAACATCTTAAGATAATCTAATGAAATTTGAAGTGAATATAAGTCTTCTAAAATCTCGATGAAATTTGGTGAATATAAGTCTTAAAAAATTTATGAAAATTGAAGTGAATATACATCTTAAGATAATCAATGAAATTTGAAGTGAATATAAGTCTTCAAAACTCGATGAAATTTGAAGTGAATATAAGTCTTCAAAAATCTTATGAAGTTTGAAGTGAATATAAGTCTTCAAAAATCTAATGAAAATTGAAGTGAAATATACATCCAAGATAATCTGATGAAATTTGAAGTGAATAAGTTCGTAATTGATAAAATTTGAAGTGAATATAAGTCTTCAAAAAACTGATGAAATTTGAAGTGAATATAAGTCTTCAAAAATTTATGAAAATGAAGTGAACATACATCTTAAGATAATCTAATGAAATTTGAAGTGAATATAAGTCTTCAAAAATCTGATGAAATTAAGTGAATAAGTCTTCAAAAAATCTTATGAAAATTGAAGTGAACATACATCTTAAGATAATCAATGAAATTAGTGAATATAAGTCTTCGTAAAAACGATGAAATTTGAAGTGAATATAAGTCCTCAAAAATCGATGAAATTTGAAGTGAATATAAGTCTTCAAAAATCTTATGAAAATTGGTGAACATACATCTTAAGATAATCTGATGAAATTTGAAGTGAATATAAGTCTTCGTAAAATCGATGAAATTTGAAGTGAAGTCTTCAAAAATCGATGAAGTTTGAAGTGAATATAAGTCTTCAAAAATCTTATGAAATTGAAGTGAATATACATCTTAAGATAACTGATGAAATTTGAAGTGAATATAAGTCTTTAAAAAAGATGAAATTTGAAGTGAATATAAGTCTTCAAAAAATCTTATGAAAATTGAAGTGAACATACATCTTAAGATAATCATGAAATTTGAAGTGAATATAAGTCTCGTAAAACTGATGAAATTTGAAGTGAATATAAGTCTTCAAAAATCTGATGTTTGAAGTGAATATAAGTCTTCAAAAATCTTATGAAAATTGAAGTGAACATACATCTGAAAAATAATCAATGAAATTTGAAGTGAATATAAGTTCAAAAATCTCGATGAATTATGAATATAAGTCTTAAAAAATCTTATGAAATTGAAGTGAATATACATCTTAAGATAATCGATGAAATTTGAAGAATATAAGTCTTCAAAAATCGATGAAATTTGAAGTGAATATAAGTCTTCAAAAATCTTATGAAGTTTGAAGTGAATATAAGTCTTCAAAAATCAATGAAATTTGAAGTGAATATACATCTTAAGATAATCTGATGAAATTTGAAGTGAATAAGTCTTCGTAAAATCGATAAAATTGAATATAAGTCTTCAAAAATCATGAAATTTGAAGTGAATATAAGTCTTCAAAAATATTATGAAAATTGAAGTGAATATACATCTTAAGATAATCTGATGAAATTTAGTGAATATAAGTCTTCAAAAAATCGGATGAAATTTGAAGTGAATATAATCAAAAATCTTATGAAAATTGAAGTGAACATACATCTTAAGATAATCAATGAAATTTGAAGTGAATATAAGTCTTCAAAAACTGATAAAATTTAGTGAATATAAGTCTTCAAAAAATCATGAAGTTTGAAGTGAATATAAGTCTTCAAAAAATCTTATGAAAATTGAAGTGAATATACATCTTAAGATAATCATGAAATTTGAAGTGAATATAAGTCTTCGAAAACTTATAAAATTGAAGTGAATATAAGTCTTAAAAATCGATGAAGTTTAGTGAATATAAGTCTTCAAAAACTATGAAAATTGAAGTGAACATACATCTTAAGATAACTGATGAAATTAAGTGAATATAAGTCTTCGTAAAATCGATGAAATTTGAAGTGAATATAAGTCTTCAAAAATCTTATGAAAATTGAAGTGAATATACATCTTAAGATAATCTAATGAAATTGAAGTGAATATAAGTCTTCAAAAATCATGAAATTTGAAGTGAATATAAGTCTTCAAAAATCTCAATGAAATTGAAGTGAATATAAGTCTTAAAAAAATATGAAAATTGAAGTGAACATACATCTTAAAATAATCAATGAAATTTGAAGTGAATATAAGTCTTCAAAAATTCGATGAAATTTGAAGTGAATATAAGTCTTCAAAAATCTTATGAAATTGAAGTGAATACATCTTAAGATAATCTGATGAAATTTGAAGTGAATATAAGTCTTCGAAACTGATGAAATTTAGTGAATATAAGTCTTCAAAAATCTGATGAAGTTTGAAGTGAATATAAGTCTTCAAAAATCTAATGAAAATTGAAGTGAACATACATCTTAAGATAATCTGATGAAATTGAAGTGAATAAGTCTCGTAAAATCGATGAAATTTGAAGTGAATATAAGTCTTCAAAAATCCATGAAGTTTGAAGTGAATATAAGTCTTCAAAAATCTTATGAAAATTGAAGTGAATACATCTTAAGATAATCTGATGAAATTAGTGAATATAAGTCTTCAAAAATCTGAAAATTTGAAGTGAATATAATCTTCAAAAATTTATAAAATTGAAGTGAACATACATCTTAAGATAATCTAATGAAATTTGAAGTGAATATAAGTCTTAAAAATCTGATGAAATTGAAGTGAATATAAGTCTTCAAAAAACTGATGAAGTTTGAAGTGAATATAAGTCTTCAAAAATCTATGAAAATTGAAGTGAATATACATCTTAAGATAACTATGAAATTTGAAGTGAATATAAGTCTTCAAAAACTTATAAAATTTGAAGTGAATATAAGTCTTAAAAAAATCTATGAAGTTTAAGTGAATATAACTTCAAAAATCTTATGAAATTGAAGTGAATATACATCTTAAGATAATCTGATGAAATTGAAGTGAATATAAGTCTTTAAAATCTGATGAAATTTGAAGTGAATATAAGTCTTCAAAAATCTTATGAAAATTGAAGTGAACATACATCTTAAGATAACTGATGAAATTGAAGTGAATATAAGTCTTCAAAACTGATGAAATTTGAAGTGAATATAAGTTCAAAAATCTCATGAAGTTGAAGTGAATATAAGTTCAAAAAATCTTAAAATTGAAGTGAATATACATCTTAAGAAAATCTAATGAAATTTAAGTGAATATAAGTCTTCAAAATTCGATGAAATTTGAAGTGAATATAAGTCTTAAAAATCTTGAAAATTTGAAGTGAACATACATCTTAAGATAATCAATGAAATTGAAGTGAATATAAGTCTCAAAAACTGATGAAATTGAAGTGAATATAAGTCTTCAAAAATTTATGAAGTTTGAAGTGAATATAAGTCTTCAAAAAATTTAATGAAAATTGAAGTGAATATACATCTTAAGATAATCGATGAAATTTGAAGTGAATAAGTCTTCAAAATCATGAAATTGAAGTGAATATAAGTCTTCAAAAATAGCGATGAAGTTGAAGTGAATATAAGTCTTCAAAAAAATCTTATGAAAATTGAAGTGAACATACATCTTAAGATAATCTGATGAAATTTGAAGTGAATATAAGTCTTCAGAAAATCTGATGAAATTTGAAGTGAATATAAGTCTTCAAAAAATCTTATGAAAATTGAAGTGAACATAAATCTTAAGATAATCTGATGAAATTTGAAGTGAATATAAGTCTCGTAAAATCTGATAAAATTTGAAGTGAATATAAGTCTTCAAAACTGATGAAATTTGAAGTGAATATAAGTCTTCAAAAATCTTATGAAAATTGAAGTGAACATACATCTTAAGATAATCATGAAATTAGTGAATATAAGTCTTCGTAAAACTGAGAAATTTGAAGTGAATATAAGTCTTCAAAAATCTGATGAAATTTGAAGTGAATATAAGTCTTAAAAATCTTATGAAAATTGAAGTGAACATACATCTTAAAATAATCTAATGAAATTTAGTGAATATAAGTCTTCAAAAATCTCGATGAAATTAGTGAATATAAGTCTTCAAAAATCTTATGAAAATTGAAGTGAACATATCTTAAGATAATCTAATGAAATTTGGTGAATATAAGTCTTCAAAAATCGATGAAATTTGAAGTGAATATAAGTCTTCAAAAAATCTTATGAAAATTGAAGTGAACATACCTTAAGATAACTAATGAAATTTGAAGTGAATATAAGTTCGTAAAATCTGAGAAATTGAAGAATATAAGTCTTCAAAAACTGATGAAGTGAAGTGAATATAAGTCTTCAAAAATCTTATGAAAATTGAAGTGAATATACATCTTAAGATAACCATGAAATTGAAGTGAATATAAGTCTTCGAAAACTTATGAAATTTGAAGTGAATATAAGTCTTCAAAAATCATGAAGTTTAAGTGAATATAAGTCTCAAAAAATTTATGAAAATTGAAGTGAACATACATCTTAAGATAATTTGATGAAATTTGAAGTAATATAAGTCTTCAAAAACTGATAAAATTTGAATATAAGTCTTCAAAAATCTGATGAATTTGAAGTGAATATAAGTCTCAAAAATCTATGAAATTGAAGTGAACATACATCTTAAGATAATCTAATGAAATTTGAAGTGAATATAAGTCTTCAAAAATCTGATGAAATTTGAAGTGAATATAAGTCTTAAAAAATCTTATGAAAATTGAATTACATACATCTTAAGATAATCAATGAAATTGAAGTGAATATAAGTCTTCAAAAATCGATGAATTTGAAGTGAATATAAGTCTCAAAAATCTTATGAAAATTGAAGTGAACATACATCTTAAGATAATTAATGAAATTTGAAGTGAATATAAGTCTTCAAAAACTGATGAAATTTGAAGTGAATATAAGTCTTCAAAAATCTTATGAAATTAGTGAATACATCTTAAGATAATCTAAGAAATTTGAAGTGAATATGTTCTAAAACTGATAAAATTTGAAGTGAATATGTTTCAAAAACTGATGAAGTCATGAATATAAGTCTTCAAAAATCTTATGAAAATTGAAGTGAATATACATCTTAAATAATCTAATGAAATTTGAAGTGAATATAAGTCTTCAAAAACTGATGAAATTTGAAGTGAATATAAGTCTTCAAAAATCTTATGAAATGAAGTGAATATACATCTTAAGATAATCAATGAAATTTGAAGTGAATATAAGTCTTCAAAACTCATGAAATTTGAAGTGAATAAGTCTTCAAAAATCTTATGAAGTTTGAAGTGAATATAAGTCTTCAAAATCTTATGAAAATTGAAGTGAATATACATCTAAGATAACTGATGAAATTTAGTGAATATAAGTCTTTAAAACTGATAAAATTTGAAGTGAATATAAGTCTTCAAAAAACTGATGAAGTTTGAAGTGAATATAAGTCTTCAAAAAATTATGAAAATTGAAGTGAATATACATTCAAGATAATTTGATGAAATTTGAAGTGAATATAAGTCTTTAAAACTGATGAAATTTGAAGTGAATATAAGTCTTCAAAAAATCTGAAGTTGAAGTGAATATAAGTCTTCAAAAATCTTATGAAAATTGAAGTGAATACATCTTAAGATAACTGATGAAATTTGAAGTGAATATAAGTCTCAAAAATCTATGAAATTTGAAGTGAATATAAGTCTTCAAAAATCTATGAAAATTGAAGTGAATATACATCTTAAGATAATCTAATGAAATTTGAAGTGAATATAAGTCTTCAAAAATCTGATGAAATTTGAAGTGAATATAAGTCTTCAAAAATCTTATGAAATTGAAGTGAACATACTTAAGATAATCTAATGAAATTTGAAGTGAATATAAGTCTTCAAAAATCGATGAAATTTGTGAATATAAGTCTTCAAAAATCTTATGAAAATTGAAGTGAACATACATCTTAAGATAATCTGATGAAATTTGAAGTGAATATAAGTCTTCGAAAATCATAAAATTGAAGTGAATATAAGTCTTCAAAAATCTATGAAGTTGAAGTGAATATAAGTCTTCAAAATCTTATGAAAATTGAAGTGAATATACATCTTAAGATAATCGATGAAATTTGAAGTGAATATAAGTCCTTAAAACTGAGAAATTTGAAGTGAATATAAGTCTTCAAAAAATCATGAAGTTTGAAGTGAATATAAGTCTTCAAAAATCTTATGAAAATTGAAGTGAACATACATCTTAAGATAATCTGATGAAATTTGAAGTGAATATAAGTCTTAGAAAACTGATGAAATTTGAAGTGAATATAAGTTCAAAAAACTGATGAAATTTGAAGTGAATATAAGTCTTCAAAATCTTATGAAAATTGAAGTGAATACATCTTAAGATAATCATGAAATTTGAAGTGAATATAAGTCTCGAAAATGAGAAATTTGAAGTGAATATAAGTCTTCAAAAATCTATGAAAATTGAAGTGAATACATCTTAAGATAATCTAATGAAATTTGAAGAATATAAGTCTTCAAAATTCATGAAATTGAAGTGAATATAAGTCTTCAAAAATCTTATGAAAATGAAGTGAACATACATCTTAAGATAATCTAATGAAATTTGAAGTGAATATAAGTCTTCAAAAACTGATGAATTTGAAGTGAATATAAGTTCTCAAAAATCTTATGAAATTTGAAGTGAATATACATCTTAAGATATCTGATGAAATTGAAGTGAATATAATCTTGAAACTCGATGAAATTTGAAGTGAATATAAGTCTTCAAAATCTGATGAAGTTTGAAGTGAATATAAGTCTTCAAAAATCTTATGAAAATGAAGTGAACATACATCTTAAGATAATCTATGAAATTTGAAGTGAATATAAGTCTCAAAAATCTGATGAAATTTGAAGTGAATATAAGTCTTCAAAAATCTGATGAAATTGAAGTGAATATAAGTCTCTCAAAAATCTTATGAAAATTGAAGTGAATATACATCTTAAGATAATTGATGAAATTGAAGTGAATATAAGTCTTCAAAAAATCTGATGAAATTTGAAGTGAATATAAGTCTTCAAAAATCTTATGAAAATTAAGTGAACATACATCTTAAGATAACTGATGAAATTTGAAGTGAATATAAGTCTTCAGAAAACTGATGAAATTTGAAGTGAATATAAGTCTTCAAAATCCATGAAATTTGAAGTGAATATAAGTCTTCAAAAAATCTTATGAAATTTGAAAATGAAAACATCTTAAGATAACTGATGAAATTTGAAGTGAATATAAGTCTTCGAAAACTGAAAAATTTGAAGTGAATATAAGTCTCAAAAATCGATGAAATTTGAAGTGAATATAAGTCTTCAAAAATCTTAAAATTGAAGTGAACATACATCTTAAGATAATCTAATGAAATTGAAGTGAATATAAGTCTTCAAAAATCTGATGAAATTTGGTGAATATAAGTCTTTAAAAATCTTATGAAAATGAAGTGAACATACATCTTAAGATAACTAATGAAATTTGAAGTGAATATAAGTCTTCAAAATCTGATGAATTTGAAGTGAATATAAGTCTTAAAAATCTTATGAAAATTGAAGTGAACATACATCTTAAGATAATCTAATGAAATTTGAAGTGAATATAAGTCTTCAAAAATCTATGAAATTTGAAGTGAATATAAGTCTTCAAAAACTTATGAAAATTGAAGTGAACATACATCTTAAGATAATCTGATGAAATTTAAGTGAATATAAGTCTTCAAAAAATCGATAAAATTTGAAGTGAATATAAGTCTTCAAAAACTGATGAAGTTTGTGAATATAAGTCTTCAAAAATCTTATGAAAATTGAAGTAACATTCAAGATAATCAATGAAATTTGAAGTGAATATAAGTCTTTAAAATCTGATAAAATTTGAAGTGAATATAAGTCTTCAAAAATCGATGAAATTTGAAGTGAATATAAGTCTTCAAAAATCATGAAATTGAAGTGAACATACATCTTAAGATAATCTGATGAAATTTGAAGTGAATATAAGTCTTCAAAAACTGATAAAATTGAAGAATATAAGTCTCAAAAATCATGAAGTTTGAAGTGAATATAAGTCTCAAAAATCTTAATGAAATTGAAGTGAATACATCTTAAGATAATCTAATGAAATTTGAAGTGAATATAAGTCTTCAAAAATCTGATGAAATTGAAGTGAATATAAGTTCAAAAATCTTATGAAAATTGAAGAACATAATCTTAAGATAATCTAATGAAATTTGAAGTGAATATAAGTTCTCAAAATCGATGAAATTTGAAGTGAATATAAGTCTTCAAAAATCTTAATGAAATTGAAGTGAATATAATCTTAAGATAATCTAATGAAATTTGAAGTGAATATAAGTCTTCAAAATCGATAAAATTGAAGTGAATATAAGTCTTCAAAAACTGATGAAAGTTTGAAGTGAATATAAGTCTCAAAAATCTTATGAAAATTGAAGTGAATATACATCTTAAGATAATTCATGAATTTGAAGTGAATATAAGTCTCTAAAAACTATAAAATTTGAAGTGAATATAAGTTCAAAAATCATGAATTGAAGTGAATATAAGTCTTCAAATCTTATGAAAATTGAAGTGAACATACATCTTAAGATAACTGATGAAATGAAGTGAATATAAGTCTTCGAAAAACATAGAATATAATGAATGAAATTTGAAGTGAATATAAGTCTTCAAAAATCTATGAAAATTGAAGTAACATACATCTTAAGATAACTGATGAAATTTGAAGTGAATATAAGTCTTCGTAAAATCGATGAAATTTGAAGTATAAGTCTTCAAAATCTCATGAAGTTTGAAGAATATAAGTCTTCAAAAATCTTATGAAATTGAAGTGAACATACATCTTAAGATAATCTAATGAAATTTGAAGTGAATATAAGTCTTCAAAAATCTGATGAAATTGAAGTGAATATAAGTCTTAAAAATCTTATGAAAATGAAGTGAACATACATCTTAAGATAATCTGATGAAATTTGAAGTGAATATAAGTCTTCAAAACCATGAAATTTGAAGTGAATATAAGTCTTCAAAAATTTATGAAGTTTGAAGAATATAAGTCTTCAAAAATCTTATGAAAATTGAAGTGAATATACATCTTAAGATAATCTGATGAAATTGAAGTATAAGTCTTCGAAAACTGATGAAATTTGAAGTGAATATAAGTCTTCAAAAACTGATGAAATTGAAGTGAATATAAGTCTTCAAAAAATCTTATGAAATTGAAGTGAACATACATCTTAAGATAATCTGATGAAATTTGAAATGAATATAAGTCTTCAGAAAACCTGATGAAAATAGAAGTGAATATAAGTCTTCAGAAAATTTTACGAAAATTGAAGTGAACATAAATCTTTTAATAATCTGATGAAATTTGAAGTGAATATCATTCTTCAGAGATATCTGATGAAATTTGAAGTGAATATAATTCGTCTCAAAAACCTGATGAAAATTGAAGTGAATATAAGTCTTCAGAAAATCTATGAAAATTGAAGTGAACATAAATCTTAAGATAATCTGATGAAATTTGAAATGAATATAAGTCATCAGGAAATTTGATGAAATTTTAAGTGAATATAAGTCTTCAAGAAATCTGATGAAATTTGAAGTGAATATAAGTCTTCAGAAAATCTGATGAAAATTGAAGTGAACATACATATTAATATAATCTGATGAAATTTGTAATGAATATAAGTCTTCAGAAAATCTGATGCAATTTGAAGTGAATATAATTCTTTCAAAAATCTTATGAAAATTGAAGTGAACAGACATCTTGAGATAATCTAATGAAATTAAGTGAATATAAGTCTTCAAAACTGATGAAATTTAAGTGAATATAAGTCTTCAAAAATCTTATGAAATTGAAGTGAACATACATCTTAAGATAATCGATGAAATTGAAGTGAATATAAGTCTCTAAAAACTGATGAAATTTGAAGTGAATATAAGTCTTCAAAAACTGATGAAGTTGAAGTGAATATAAGTCTCAAAAATCAATGAAAATTGAAGTGAACATACATCTTAAGATAATTTGATGAAATTTGAAGTGAATATAAGTCTTCAAAAATCGATAAATTGAAGTGAATATAAGTCTCAAAAATCTCATGAAATTTGAAGTGAATATAAGTCTTAAAAAATCTTATGAAAATTGGTGAACATACATCTTAAGATAATCTAATGAAATTTGAAGTGAATATAAGTCTTCAAAAATCTGATGAAATTTGAAGTGAATATAAGTCTTCAAAAATCTTATGAAAATTGAAGTGAACATACATCTTAAGATAATCTAATGAAATTAGTGAATATAAGTCTTCAAAAACTGATGAAATTTGAAGTGAATATAAGTCTTCAAAAATCTTATGAAAATTGAAGTGAACATACATCTTAAGATAATCTAATGAAATTTGAAGTGAATATAAGTCTTCAAAACTGATGAAATTTGAAGTGAATATAAGTTCAAAAATTTATGAAAATTGAAGTGAACATACATCTTAAGATAATCTGATGAAATTGAAGTGAATATAAGTCTTCTAAAACTCATAAAATTGAAGTGAATATAAGTCTTAAAAAATCATGAAGTTTGAAGTGAATAGTCTTCAAAAATTCTATGAAAATTGAAGTGAATATACATCTTAAATAACTAATGAAATTAGTGAATATGTCTTCAAAAATCTGATAATTTGAAGTGAATATAAGTCTTCAAAAATCTTATGAAATTGAAGTGAACATACATCTTAAGATAATCTAATGAAATTTAGTGAATATAAGTCTTCAAAAATCGATGAAATTTGAAGTGAATATAAGTCTTCAAAAATCTGATGAAATTTGAAGTAATATAAGTCTTCAAAAATCTTATGAAATTGAAGTGAATATAAGACATCTTAAGATAATTCATGAAATTTGAAGTGAATATAAGTCTCAAAACTTGAGAAATTTAGTGAATATAAGTCTTCAAAAACTGATGAAGTTGAGTGAATATAAGTCTTCAAAAATCTTATGAAAATTGAAGTGAATATACATCTTAAGATAATTTATGAAATTTAAGTGAATATAAGTCTTAGAAAACTGAGAAATTTGAAGTGAATATAAGTCTTCAAAAAATCAATGAAATTTGAAGTGAATATAAGTCTTCAAAAATCTATGAAAATTGAAGTGAATATACATCTTAAGATAACTGATGAAATTTGAAGTGAATATAAGTCTTCAAAAACTGATGAAAATGAAGTGAATATAAGTTCAAAAAATTTATGAAAATTGAAGTGAACATACATCTTAAGATAATCTAATGAAATTTAGTGAATATAAGTCTTCAAAAATCTAATGAAATTGAATATAAGTCTTTAAAAAATCTTATGAAATGAAGTGAACATACATCTTAAGATAATCAATGAAATTTGAAGTGAATATAAGTCTTCAAAAACTGATGAAATTTGTGAATATAAGTCTTCAAAAATCTTATGAAAATTGAAGAACACATCTTAAGATAACTGATGAAATTTAGTGAATATAAGTCTTCATGAAAATCGATGAAATTTGAAGTGAATATAAGTCTTCAAAATCTGATGAAATTTGAAGTGAATATAAGTCTTCAAAAAATCTTATGAAAATTGAAGTGAACATACATCTTAAGAAATCTGATGAAATTTGAAGTGAATATAAGTCTTCAAAAAACTTATAAAATTTGAAGTGAATATAAGTCTTCAAAAAATCTGATGAATTTGAAGAATATAAGTCTTCAAAAATCTTATGAAATTGAAGTGAATATACATCTTAAGATAATTTGATGAAATTTGAAGTGAATATAAGTCTTTAGAAAATCCGGAAATTTGAAGTGAATATAAGTCTTCAAAAATCCATGAAGTTTAGTGAATATAAGTCTTCAAAAATCTTATGAAAATTGAAGTGAACATACATCTTAAGATAACTGATGAAATTTAAGTGAATATAAGTCTTCGTAAAACTGATGAAATTTGAAGTATATAAGTCTTCAAAAATCTATGAAATTAGTGAACATACATCAAGATAATCTAATGAAATTTGAAGTGAATATAAGTCTTCAAAAATTCATGAAATTTGAAGTGAATATAAGTCTTAAAAATCTTATGAAAATGAAGTGAACATACATCTTAAGATAATCTAATGAAATTGAAGTGAATATAAGTCTTCAAAAACTGATGAAATTTGAAGTGAATATAAGTCTTCAAAAAATCTTATGAAAATTGAAGTGAACATACATCTTAAGATAATCTGATGAAATTTAGTGAATATAATCATGAAACTGATAAAATTTGAAGTGAATATAAGTCTTCAAAAATCATGAAGTTTGAAGTGAATATAAGTCTTCAAAAAATCTTATGAAAATTGAAGTGAATATACATCTGATAACTGATGAAATTTGAAGTGAATATAAGTCTCAAAAACTGATGAAATTTGAAGTGAATATAAGTCTTCAAAAATCATGAAATTGAAGTGAATATAAGTCTTCTCAAAATTATAATGAAAATTGAAGTGAATATACATCTTAAGATAATTTGATGAAATTTGAAGTGAATATAAGTTCTCAAAATCTGATGAAATTTGAAGTGAATATAAGTCTTCAAAAATTTATGAAAATTGAAGTGAACATACATCTTAAGATAACTGATGAAATTGAAGTGAATATAAGTCTCGTAAAATCATAAAATTTGAAGTGAATATAAGTCTTCAAAAATCTGATGAAGTTTGAAGTGAATATAAGTCTTCAAAAATCTTATGAAAATGAAGTGAATATACATCTTAAGATAATCATGAAATTTGAAGTGAATATAAGTCTTCGTAAAACTGATGAAATTTGAAGTGAATATAAGTCTTCAAAAATCATGAATTTGAAGTGAATATAAGTCTTCAAAAATCTTAAAATTGAAGTGAACATACATCTTAAGATAATCTAATGAAATTTGAAGTGAATATAAGTCTTCAAAAATCCGATGAAATTTGAAGTGAATATAAGTCTTTAAAAATCTTATGAAAATGAAGTGAACATACATCTTAAGATAACAATGAAATTTGAAGTGAATATAAGTCTTCAAAAATCTGATGAATTTGAAGTGAATATAAGTCTTCAAAAATCTAATGAAAATTGAAGTGAACATACATCTTAAGATAATCTAATGAAATTTGAAGTGAATATAAGTCTTCAAAAATCATGAAATTTGAAGTGAATATAAGTCTTCAAAAATCTTATGAAATTGAAGTGAACATACATCTTAAGATAATCAATGAAATTTGAAGTGAATATAAGTCCGTAAAATCGATGAAATTTGAAGTGAATATAAGTCTCAAAAATCATGAAATTTGAAGAATATAAGTCTTCAAAAATCTTATGAAAATGAAGTGAATATACATCTTAAGATAACTGATGAAATTGGTGAATATAAGTCTTCGTAAATCTGATAAAATTTGAAGTGAATATAAGTCTTCAAAAAACTGATGAAGTTTGAAGTGAATATAAGTCTTCAAAAATCTTATGAAAATGAAGTGAATATACATCTTAAGATAATCTGATGAAATTTGAAGTGAATATAAGTCTTCAAAACTGACAAAATTTGAAGTGAATATAAGTCTTCAAAAATCGATGAAATTTGAAGTGAATATAAGTCTTCAAAAATCTTATGAAATTGAAGTGAACATATCTTAAGATAACTGATGAAATTAAGTGAATATAAGTCTTCAAAAAATCTGATGAAATTTGAAGTGAATATAAGTCTTCAAAATCGATGAAGTTTGAAGTGAATATAAGTCTTCAAAAATCTTATGAAAATTGAAGTGAACATACATCTTAAGATAACTGATGAAATTGAAGTGAATATAAGTCTCTTTAAAAACTGATGAAATTTGAAGTGAATATAAGTCTTCAAAAATCATGAAATTTGAAGTGAATATAAGTCTTCAAAAATCTTATGAAAATGAAGTGAACATACATCTTAAGATAATCAGAAAATTAGTGAATATAAGTCTTCAAAATCTTATGAAAATTGAAGTGAATATACATCTTAAGATAACTGATGAAATTTGAAGTGAATATAAGTCTTTAAAATCTGATGAAATTTGAAGTGAATATAAGTCTTCAAAAATCTGATGAAGTTTGAAGTGAATATAAGTCTTCAAAAATTTATGAAAATTGAAGTGAACATACATCTTAAGATAATCTAATGAAATTGAAGTGAATATAAGTCTTCAAAAATCTCGATGAAATTTGAAGTGAATATAAGTCTTAAAAAATCTTATGAAAATTGAAGTGAATACATCTTAAGATAATCTAATGAAATTTGAAGTGAATATAAGTCTTCAAAAAATCATGAAATTTGAAGTGAATATAAGTCTTAAAAATCTAATGAAAATTGAAGTGAACATACATCTTAAGATAATCTAATGAAATTTGAAGTGAATATAAGTCTTCAAAAATCGATGAAATTTGAAGTGAATATAAGTCTTCAAAATCTTATGAAATTGAAGTGAATATAAGCTTAAGATAACTGATGAAATTAAGTGAATATGTCTTCGTGAAAATCGAGAAAATTGAAGTGAATATAAGTCTTCAAAAATCAATGAAGTTTGAAGTGAATATAAGTCTCAAAAAATCTATGAAATTGAAGTGAACATACATCTTAAGATAACTGATGAAATTTGAAGTGAATATAAGTCTTTAAAACTGATAAATTTGGTGAATATAAGTCTTCAAAAATCTGATGAAGTTTGAAGTGAATATAAGTCTTCAAAAATCTTATGAAAATTGAAGTGAAGATAACATCCAAGATAATCTAATGAAATTTGAAGTGAATATGTCTTCAAAAATCTGATGAAATTGAAGTGAATATAAGTCTTCAAAAATCATGAAGTTGAAGTGAATATAAGTCTTCAAAAATCTTATGAAATTGTTGGACACATCTTAAGATAATCTAATGAAATTTGAATATAAGTCTTCAAAAAATCTGAAATGAAGTGAATATAAGTCTTTAAAAATCTTATGAAATGAAGTGAACATACATCTTAAGATAATCTAATGAAATTGAAGTGAATATAAGTCTTAAAAACTGATGAAATTTGAAGTGAATATAAGTCTTCAAAAATCAATGAAATTTAGTGAATATAAGTCTTCAAAAATCTGATGAAAATGAAGTGAATATACATCTTAATAACTGATGAATTTGAAGTGAATATAAGTCTTCAAATCTTGTTAAAATGAAGAATATAAATCTTAAGATAATCTGATGAAATTTGAAGTGAATATAATCTTCTTAAATATTCCATGAAATTTGAAGTGAATATAAGTCTTCAAAAATCAAGAAATTGAAGTAAATATAACTCTTCGTAAAATCAAAAATTTGAATGAATATAAGTCTCTAAAACTGTGAAATTGAAGTGAATATAAGTCTTCAAAAATCTTATGAATATTGAAGTGAACATAAATTCAAGATAATCAAGAAATTTGAAGTGAATATAAGTCTTTAGAAAATCAAGAAATTTGAAGTGTATAGTCCTCGTAAAAATCCATGAAATTTTATGAATATAAGTCTCGTAAAACTGATGAAATTAGAAGGATATGTTGTAACACCTGAAATTATTTAATTAAATTATATAAGGAATTATTTATTGGAATTTAGTCGGTTGGATTTATCAAGAAATTATAAGGAGCATTAATTAAATTGATAAGTTGATTTAGGTGATTAAATGAATTATCAAGTTGGGATTAATTAGTGATGAATTATTTTATTATAGAATATTATTAGAAAATATTAGAAATAAGTGTGATTAATAGAGTTATTTTAATTGGTGTGTGTTAAGTAGTAGAAATGAGGTGAAAATTAAGTTTCAAATAGAAATAATAGGAATTATTATTAATATTGTTATAAGTCGGATTTAATTATAAGAGATATGGAGAATTATAAGGGTTTAGTGAAGATTTTGGGGAAAAGGTTGAAGTGGGAGAAAGAAAATGATTATGAATAACCGCTAGTCGGAAAATTAATAAATGAAGTAGAAATTTAATTGACTAAAATATTTAGTGAGTTTTATTATAATGTGAGAAATAAAATGAGAAGTATTATTTAATTAATAATAAAATATATGATAGAATAATACTTGAATTATTAAAGGAGTAGAATAATTAATTTAATTAATAATAGTAGAATATATTGAGTATTTAAAGGAAGACAATAATAGGAATAGGGTTGTAAATGTGAGAAAGAAACCAAATTGAAGGTTGAGGAGGCAATAAAGGTTAGAGAGGATACCGAAGTGCACCATCTGAACCGAAAGTAGAAATTGACCTGAAATTAGAGAGACCAAGAATCCAAGGTGTAAGTATAATCAATTTCTAATGAGTAGTATGATGAGTAAGTATATGGAAATTAGGATAATGGAGAATTTTGCTATGTATTTATGATTGTTCTATTTGGGAGAAATTATTTGATGTCGCTGGTGTTGAAATTATTCTTGAATATGATGAAATTTGTCTTGAGTTTTGTTGCTAAATTGATTTTGAGGTTGAATATGTATATATTTATTTCATATAATATTTATATATGTGTGTGTATAACCATTTTTATCCACATATAAATGAAACTTATCAAATATATTTATATGCACGGTATCGTAATTTTTCAAATTTAATTGTTTTGGTAGACATCAAATGGGTAAAATTGAGGTATCATTACAGCATTCTCAAGATATTAGAGTAAGCCAAAATCTAAGTTAATGTTTCATACATTGTAGCATTAGTTTATTTGATTGGTTAATGTTTGATAAAGTTCAACCTTAGAATTGTTAATTTACAATTTTAATATATTGATAACATAAAAGTTTTGTTTAAGAGAATAATATTAGCTATTTAACTATTAGCTTTTATAATTATAATAGTTTTAGTATTATTAATATGATAAATTAAGAGTTTGAGTAAGAGATTTCATTATTTGGTTAATTGATTAATTTAAATTATTTCGATTCTATTGAAAGTTATTAAGTCGTTGTCAGAGTTGTTAGAATTGTCAATAAAATTATCGAAAGTTGTTTTGAGTTATTAAGAGTCATACTCTTAATGGTTTGAAGATTCTATACGTCTATAGTTGTCAAGATTGCTGAGTTGTTTAAAATTAAACCCAATAAGTCAGAGAATTAAAGGTAAAGGTATTTGACCCTTTAGAGTTGTTTACTATTACTCTGAGTCGAATTATTAACCAATTATTTTATAAATATTATTTTACATACAAGAGTTGTCGGTAGAGAAATTTTGAGAATCTTAGAGTTATTTTAGAATTGTAGATCGTGGGTAGAAAGTGATTTATAATTTATTGAGAATTATGTCGTTATAATTATATATTATTATGACATTTTTATGAGTTAAGATATAAAATAAGTTATATAATTGTGATAAATTGTGCCGAAGGTTGTTCGCTGAATTGTTGTTGTTGTTTGTGGTATTGATGTTGTTAATAAATTGCGGTTAAAATGGTAGTAATTGTATTGTTTGTTGGTATTGATGTTGTTAATAAATCGCGGTTGTAGATCGTGATGAAATTGGTTGTTGTTTGCTCGTGAATTCTATTGATAAACTATTATTGTTGTTGAAACGCTGATGAAGTCAGGGTCCATGACCAATGTTGATAAGTTGTTTTGCAATGAAGATGAGGCCTATGGTCAATGTTGAATAAGTTGAATTATTCTAATTTATGGACAATGATCAGTCAGAGGTTGAATGACCAGTGTCGATCTAGTGATGTTGCGTTGTATGTTGTTGTTGTTGTTGCATCGTTGTGTATTTGTTGTTGAAGTTGAGGTCGCATGGCATACATTGTATGATTGTTGGCCCGGATTGTCATCACGCTGAAAGTTGAAGGCTTATGCCTGCCTTGATGCACCACGTGAAGGCTTAAGTCAATAATGCCTCGATAACCGCATGATTTTAAGTGGGAGTTCCGCTCAAATGGTACCACATGCATTTGCATAGTTGAGTCACATCAGTCGCGTTAAAGTTGTTGGTATTATTTGTTATTTGTTGATTGTCATTGTGATGTTGTTATGTTATTGTTGCTATAAGTTGTTATTGTTGTGAGTTGTTGTCATATAAGTCGTTGTTGCTATAAGTTTCGTTGTTATGTTGTTGTGTTATAAGCTTCGTTGTTATAAGTTGATGTTTTTATTAGGTCAGGTTGATTTAAGTTGTTACGTTGATTAAATAAAATGCCTTCTTGTTATTATTTAGTTGTTTGTTGGTTGTATGAATAATTCTTAAGCATTGATTTACCTTATCTCGAATTCTAATATATTATTTATCATATGATTTATTAGATTGTTAGATATCTCACCCCTTCGTTGTGATGTTGTTTCTACTGGGTAACAAGCGTAATGAAGAACAAAGGTTTAGTCATTGTTAGTTCGAGTCGGGTTGTCGCTCGATATCGTAAACACCGGGGATGAGCTAGTGTTTTGCTATTTTGATTTTGTTGTTGAATAACTATGTTGATATATGAAAAGTGATTGTTGACTTTAAATTGTTTTAAGTTGAAAATATAACTATGACATCAAGTTGATTAATGTAGTTCCGTCTGCTAATATTAATAAAGTTGATTCATGTTGTTTCGTCATCCGAAGTTTAGGTGTTATGTATCCGTGTTAGCGTGTTAAGTTTGAAGGAATTGTAATACCCAAATTGTTGTTGAAAGAATTTATAACTCGATTTTCATAATACCGGGTAATCGGGGTGTTACAAAGTGGTATCGGAAGTGAATGTAAGTCTCTAAAGATTGTTCAACGTTACTATTTCAGACGCGACATGTGTGGAACATCAGCCGATACTTGTTGCTTTAGGTTGAAATGCTGCAGGAATTAAGTTGAAAATGGGGAAGTCATTTCTGATGTGTTTAGTGAGATATCGATTAGTATGTTAATGATTTTGACACGTGCAAACGTTGTAGGAGCCTTGCCAAGCCAATTCAAGGTGGTAAGAATTTAAGATTTGGTTGTTTGACAGTTGATGTATTGGAAAAGAATAGTTGCTATGAGATATAATTTAGTGTTAATTGTTTAAGTAGCTAAATTGTGGAATTATTGGGATTAATTTAAAGTTGTAGAAGTTGTTTGAGTTGATGGGATCCTTGAATCATGGATGCAAGTTGGAAAGAATACTATTAATGTTAGTAATTGACGGTTTAAACTCTATTATGGTTGTCGCTATCTATTGACAATTGAGGAACTGATCACCCTTTAATCTTTGTTGATAAGAGACGGATCATATTGATGATATATAATTGTTTCATATCTTAATGGTAAGTAAGTAGTGGATGCTACGTTTCGAGAATGTCGTTAAATGAGGATTTGTACAAGAAAGTAAGCGAGTTGTAGTAAGTTACTATTTTCAAGATGTTGTTCAAGGTATTACTAAATGGTTGCGTAACGATTATGTCAAGTAAGGGAATTGAAGATTGAAGTATAAGTATTGGATTTAACTGAATTGAGTTGTCAATCGAGGATTGAGTTGATGTTATGATAGTTATAATGATGGATTTTCGAGGACTAAAAATATCCTGATGAGAGTCATAATCTTAAAATTATTTAATTAAATTATATGTGAATTATTTATGAATTTAGTCGGTTGGATTTATCAAGAAATTATAGGAGCATTAATAAATTGATGTTGATTTAGTAAGTGATTAAATGAATTATCTAAGTCAGATTAATTAGTGATGAATTAATTTTATTATAGAATATTATTAGAAATAATAGAAAATAAGTGGATTAATAGAGTTATTTAATTATATAGAAGTAGAAATGAGGTGTGAAAATAAAGTCAAATAGAAATAATAGAATTATTATTATTATTATAAGTTGGATTTAATTATAAGAGATATAAAAAGGAGAATTATAAGGGTTTAGTGATTTTAAAAAGGTGTATGTGTGGGAGAAAGAAATAGATTATGAATAACCAGTTTAGTCGAAAATTAATATTATGAGTAGAAATTAATGACTAAAATATTAGTGAGTTTTATTATAATGTGAGAAATAAATGAGAAGTATTATTTAATTAATAAAATATATATGATAGAATAATACTTGAATTATTAAAGGAGTAGAATAATTAATTTTATTAATACTAGAGTAGAATATGGATATTTAAATAAAGAAAATAATAGGAATAGGGTTTACAATGCGAGAAAAGAAACCAAATTGAAGAAGGAGGATGCATTAAAGAAGAGAGATACCTAAGTGCACAATCGAACCTGAAAAGTAGAAATTGACGGAAATTAGATAAGATCTAATCCATGGAAGGGTTCGATTTCTAATGAGTAGTAAGGATGAGTAGTATATGGAAATTAGGATAATGGAGAATTTTGTATGTATTTATGATTGTTCTATTGGTGAAATTATTTGATGTCAAGCATAAGTTGAAATTATTTGAATATGATGAAATTTGTCTGAGTTTTAAGTTAAATTGATTTTGTAGGTTAATAAGTATATTTATTTCGTTATAATATTTATATATGGTAGTGTATAACCATGTTTATCCACATATGTACCGAAACTTTATCAAATATTTATATGCACGGTATCGTAACTTTTCATTAATTTAATTGTTTTGGTAGACATCACAATTGGGTAGATAATTGAGGGTATCACGTTAGGCATTACCAAAGAGATATTATAAGTCGAAAATTAAGTTAATGCATGCATTGTAGCATTAGTTTATTTGATTGGTTGTTTGATAAAGTCTAACCTTAGAATTGTTAATTTACAATTAATATATTGATAACATAAAGTTTTGTTTATGAGAATAATATTAGCTATTTAACTATTAGCTTTTATAATTATAATGTTTTAGTATTATTAATATGATAAATTAAGAGTTTTGGAGAAGAGAGATTATTTGGTTAATTGATTAATTTAAATTATTTTGATCTATTGAGTTATTAAAGCAATAGAGTTGTTAAATTGTCAATAAAATTACCGAGTTGTTTTGAGTTATTAAGAGTCATACTTAATGTTTTGGTGATTCGACATGTCTTAGAGTTGTCGCATTGTTTTCTTTGTGTTTAAAATTAAACCCATAAGTCAGAAATTAAAGGTAAAGGTATTTGACCCTTTGAGTTGTTTTACTATTACTGAAATGACTAATAACCAATTATTTTCATAAATATTATTTTACATACAAGAGTTGTCAGAGAGAAATTTTGAGCACCTGAGTTATTTTAGAATTTAGGATCGTGGTAGAAAGTGATTTATAATTTATTGAGAATTATGTCAAGTTATAATTATATATTATTATGACATTTTTATGAGTTAAGAGTATAAAATAAGTTATATAATTGCAGGTGATAAATTGTGTCGTGTTGTTTCCGCTGAATTGTTGTTGTTGTTCGTGGTATTGATGTTGTTAATAAATCGCAAAGTTGTAAATGGTGTAGTAATTGTTATTGTTTGTTGGTATTGATGTTATTAATAAATTGCTGGGTTGTAGATTGTGATGAAATTGGTTGTTGTTTGCTCTCTATTAATTTATTGATAAACTATTATTGTTGTGATACGCTGATGAAGTTGAGGTTGTATGACCAATGTTATAAGTTGTTTTGCGTTGATAAGATGTAGGCCTATGGTCATGTTGAATAAGTTGAATTGTTCTAATTTCATGGACATGCTTTGAGTTGTAGGTCGAATGAATTTCAAAGGTTGATCTAGTTGTTGTTGTTGTTGTAAACATCGCTGTGTATTTGTTGTGAATTGAGGTCGCATGGCATACATTGCATGATTAAGTCACCGGATTGTCACCACGTTGAAAGTTGAAGGCTTATGCCTGGCCTTGATGGCACCACGCTGAAGGCTTATGCTTGTTGAAGCCTCGATAACCCGCATGATTTTAAGTCAGAGTTATCGCTCCAAATGGTACCACATGCATTGCATATTTGACACATACTGAAGAATATGTGTTAAAGTTGTTGGTATTATTCGTTATTTGTTGATTGTCATTGTGAAGTTGTTATAAGTTGTTGTTGCTATAAGTTGTTGTCATGAGTTGTTGCTGTTATAAGTTGTTGTTGCTATAAGTTGTGATAAGTTGAAGTGGTTATAAGTTGTCGTTGTTATAAGTTGATGTTTTATTAGGTCAGGTTGATTTGTTGTTAATTTGATTAAATAAAATGCCTTCTTGTTATTATTTAGTTGTTTGTTGGTTGTATGAATAATTACTTAAGCATTGATTTACTTTATCTCAATTCTAATATATTATTTATCATATGATTTATTAGATTGTTAGATATCTCACCCTTCTGTTTGATGATGTTGCTCTACGTAACGTAAGTGTGTAATGAAGAACAAAGGTTTAGTCATTGTTGAAATGGGTTGTCGCCTCGATACGTAATACCTGGGACAGCCGCTAGTTGTTTTGCTATTTTGATTTTTATGTTGAATAACTATGTTGATATATGAAAAGTGATTTGTTGACTTTAAAATTGTTTTAAGTTGAAAATAAAAGACATCTAAGTTGATTAATGTAGTTCCGCCGCTAATATTAATAAAGTTGATTCATGTTGTTTCATTCTTCATCCGAAGTTTAGGTGTTATGTATCGAAGAATGTTGTTGTTTTAGTTGAATTGTAATACTCCAATTGTTTGTTGAAAGAATTTATAACTCGATTATAATCAATGGGTAGAATTGGATGTTATATAAGTCTTCAAAACTGATGAAATTGAAGTGAATATAAGTCTTAGAAAACTTATGAAAATTGAAATGAACATAAATTAAGATAATCTAATGAAATTTGAAGTGAATATAAGTCCTTAAAACTGTGAAATTTGAAGAAAATAAGTCTTAAAAATTTGATGAAATTTGAAGTGAATATAAGTCTTCAAAAATCTTATGAAATTTAAAGCAAATCATCTTAAGCTAATATGATTAATTTAAAGTAATTATAAGTCTTCCGGAAATCTGAAGAAATTTGTAGTGCATATAAGTCTTCAGAAAATATGGTGAAATTTTAAGTGAATATACGTCTTAAGAAAATTTGGTGAAAATTAAAGTGAACATAAATCTTAAGATAATCTCATAAATTTGAAGTGCATATAAGTCTTTAGAAAATCTGAAGAAATTTGAAGTGCATATAAGTCTTCAGAAAATCTGGTGAAATTTGATGTGAATATAAGTTTCAAAATCTTGAAAATTGAATTGAACATAAATCTTAAGATAATCTGATGAAATTTGAAGTGAATATAAGTCTTCAGAAAATCTTAAAAATTTGAAGTGCATATAGGTCTTCACAAAATCTGTTGAAATTTGAAGTGAATATAAGTCTTCGTAAAACTATGAAAATTGAATGAACATAATCCAAGATAATCGATGAAATTTGAAGTGAATATAAGTCTTAAAAAACTGTAAAATTGAAATGAATATAAATCTCGTAAAATCGATGAAATTTGAAGTGAATATGTCTTAAGAAAATTTGATGAAATTTGAAGTGAAACAGTTCAAAAACTGGGTGAAAATTTGAATATAATCTTAGTTAAATCTGATAAATTAAGTAAATATAAGTCTTCAAAAATCTCGAAGAAATTTGAAGGAATATAAGTCTTCAAAATATGATGAAATTTGAAGTGAATATAAGTCTTAAGAAAAATTTGGTGAAAATTAGTGAATATAAATCTTAAGATAACTTGAAATTTGAAGTGAATATAAGTCTTTAGAAAACCGATGAAATTGAAGTGAATATAAGTCTCAAAAATCTTATGAAATTTGATGATATATGTTTCGAATAATCTGAAAATTGAAGTGAACATAAATCTTAAGATAATCTAATGAAATTGAAGTGAATATAAGTCTTCAAAAATCGTGTTAAATTGAAGTGAATAAATCTTAAGATAATCTTAATGAAATTGAATGAATATAAATTCTAAAACTGATGAAATTGAAGTGAATATGTCTTCAAAAATCTAATGAAATTTAGTGAATATAATCTCAAGATAATCTGAAATTGAAGAATAAGTCTTCAAAAATATGAAGAAATTTGAAGTGAATAAGTCTTCAAAACTTATGAAATTTGAAGTGAATATAAGTCTTCTCAAAAATCTGATGAATATTGAAGAACATAAATCTTAAGATAATCTGATGAAATTTGAAGTGAATATAAGTCTCCAGAAATTTGATGAAATTTGAAGTGAATATAAGTTCACAAAAATCATGAAATTTGAAGTGAATATAAGTCTTTAAAATATGATGAAATTGAAGTGAATATAAATTTCAAGATAACTAATGAAATTGAAGTGAATATAAGTCTCTAAAATCTTATGAAATTTGAAGTGAATATAAGTCTTCAAAAATCAAGCTAAAATTGAAGTGAAATAATAAGTCTTCGTAAAATTATATGAAATTTGAAGTGAATATAAGTTCAAAAACATGATGAAATTGAAGTGAATAAATCTTAGAAAACTGATAAATATTGAAGTGAATATAAGTCTTCTAAAAATTAGATGAAATTTGAAGTGAATATAAGTCTTAAAAACTGATGAAATTTGAAGTGAATATAAGTCTTCAAAAATCTTATGAAAATTGAAGGAACATAAATCTTAAGATAATCTTGAAATTTGAAGTATATAAGTCTTAAAAATCATGAAATTTGAAAATATAAGTCTTCAAAAAATTCATGAAATGAAGTGAATATAAGTCTTAAAAATTAATGAAAATTGAAGTAAATATAAGTCTTAAGATAACTGATGAAATTTGAAGTGAATATAAGTCTTCAAAAATCGTGTTAAAATTGAAATGAACATAAATCTTAAGATAATCTATGAAATTTGAAGTGAATATAAGTCTTAGAAAATCCGATGAAATTTGAAGTGAATATGTCTCTCAAAAAATCGTGAAATTTAAGTGAATATAAATCAAGATAATCTAATGAAATTTGAAGTGAATATAAGTCTTCATAAATCAAGAAATTTGAAGGAATATAAGTCTTCAAAAATCTGATGAAATTGAAGTGAATATAAGTCTCTTAAAAATCTTTGAATATTGAAGTGAATATAATCTTAAGATAATCCGATGAAATTGAAGTGAATATGTCTTCAAAAATCGAAGAAATTTGAAGTGAATATAAGTCTTCAAAAATATGATGAAATTGAAGTGAATATGTCTCTCAAAAATCTTATGAAAATTGAAGTGAACATAAATCAAGATAATCTAATGAAATTTGAAGTGAATATAAGTCTCAAAAACTTATGAAATTTGAAGTGAATATAAGTCTTTAAAATCTGATGAAAATTGAAGTAAATATAAGCTCTTAAAATTATATGAAATTTGAAGTGAATATAAGTCTTCAAAAATATGGTGAAATTGAAGTGAATATAAATCTTAAGATAATCTAATGAAAATGAAGTGAATATAAGTCTCAAAAATTAGATGAAATTTGAAGTGAAATAAGTCTTCAAAAATCTGATGAAATTTGAAGTGAATATAAGTCTTAAAAATCTATGAAAATTGAAGTGAACATAAATCTTAAGATAATCTATGAAATTTAGTAATATAAGTCTCAAAAATCTTGATGAAAATTGAAGTGAATATAAATCTTCGATAATCTGATGAAAATTGAAGTGAATATGTTTTCGAAAATCTAATGAATTTGAAAGTGAATATAAGTCTTCCAAAATCTATGAATTTGAAGTAATATAATCTTAAGATAATCATATGAAATTTGAAGTGAATATAAGTCTTCAGAAAATCAATAAATTTGAATGAATATAAGTCTTCAAAACTGTGAAATTTGAAGTGAATATAAGTCTTCAAAAACTTATGAAAATTGAAGTGAACATAATCTTAAGATAATCTAATGAAATTTGAAATAAATAAGTTCAAAAATCATGAAATTTTAAGTGAATATAAGTCTTCAAAAAATCTGTAAAATTAGTGAACATACATCTTAAGATAATCAATGAAATTTGAAGTGAATATAAGTCTTCAAAAATTAGATGAAATTTGAAGTGAATATAAGTCTTCAAAAATATGATGAAAATGAAGTGAATATACATCTTAAGATAATCTAATGAAATTTGAAGTGAATATAAGTCTTCAAAAATAGATGAAATTTGAAGTGAATAAGTCTTCAAAACTGATGAAAATTTAAGTGAATATAAATCTTAAGATAATCTAATGAAATTTGAAGTGAATATAAGTCTTCGTAAAACTGATGAAATTTGAAGTGAATATATAAGTCTTAAAAATTTGATGAAATTTGAAGTGAATATAAGTCTTCTAAAAACTGATGAAATTTGAAGGAATATAAGTCTCAAAACTGTTAATTGAAGTAATATAATCTTAAGATAATATTATAAATTAGTGAATATAAGTTCGAAAATCTAATGAAATTTGAAGTGAATATAAGTCTTCAAAAAATCATGAAATTTGAAGTGAATATCTTCAAAAATCTAGATGAAATTTGAAGTGAATATTATCTTCTATAAAATATTAAAATTTGAAGGAATATAAATCTTAAGAAAATCAAAATTTGAAGTGAATATAAGTCTTCAAAAATTATGAAGAAATGAAGTGAATATAAGTCTCAAAAAATCTAATAAAATTGAAAACGAACATAAATCTTAAGATAATCTGATGAAATTTGAAGTGAATATAAGTCTTCAAAAATCTTGAAATTTGAAGTGAATATAGTCCTCAAAAATCTATTAAAATTTAGTGAACATAAATCAAGATAATCTGATGAAATTTGAAGTGAATATAAGTCTTCAAAAACTGATGAAATTGAAGTGAATATAACTCTTAAAAAATTTGATGAAATTTGAAGTAATATAAGTGTTCTAAAATAGTGAAAATTAATGAATATAAATCTTAAGATAACTGATGAAATTTGAAGTGAATATAAGTCTTCAAAATATGAAGAAATTTGAAGTGAATATAAGTCTCAAAAATCCATGAAATTTGAAGTGAATATAAGTCTTCAAAAATCTTATGAAAATTAAGTGAACATATTCTTAAGATAATCTTAATGAAGTTAAATATAAGTCTTCAAAACTGCAAAATTTGAAGTGAATATAAGTCTTAAAAATCTGATGAAAATTGAAGTATGTAAAAATCTTAAGATAATCTAATGAAATTTGAAGTGAATATAAGTCTTTAAAATCAATGAATTTGAAGTGAATATAAGTCTTCAAAATCTTATGAAATTGAAGTGAATATATTCTTAAAAATTAATGAAAATTTAGTGAATATAAGTCTTCAGAAAATCTGATGAAATTTGAAGTGAATAAGTCTTCAAAAATCAAGAAATTGAAGTGAATATAAGTCTCAAAAACTGATGAAATTTGAAGTGAATATGTCTCAAAAATCTGATGAATATTGAAGTGAATATAATTCAAGATAACTGGATGAATTTGAAAATATAAGTCTTCGAAAAATCTGAAAAATTTGAAGTGAATATAAGTCATCAAAATATGAAGAAATTTGAAGTGAATATAAGTCTTCTTAAAATCTATGAAAATTGAAGTGAACATAAATCTTAAGATAATCTAATGAAATTTGAAGTGAATATAAGTCTTCAAAATCAACATGAAAATCATAATTAAAGTGAATATAAGTCTTCAAAAATATGATGAAATTTCAGTGAATATAAGTCTTCAAAAATCTTATGAAATTTGAAGTGAATATAAGTTCTTAAAAATCATGAAATAAGTGAATATAATCTTATGATAATCTCAAAATTTGAAGTGAATATAAGTCTTCGAAAATTTGAAGAAATTGAAGAATATAAGTCTTCAAAAATCTGTGAAATTTAGTGAATATAATCTCAAAAACTATGAATTTGAAGTGAATATAAGTCTAAGATAATCTGATGAAATTTGAAGTGAATATAAGTCTTAAAAATCTAAGAAATTTGAAGTGAATATAAGTTCAAAATCTGGGAAATTGGTGAATATAAGTCTTCAGAAAACTGATGAATTTGAAGTGAACATAAATCTTAAGATAACTGATAAATTTGAGTGAATATAAGTCTTCAAAAAATCAAGAAATTTGAAGTGATATAAGTCCTCAAAAACTATGAAATTGAAGTGAATATAAGTCTTAAAATCTGATGAAATTTGAAGTGAATATAAGTCTTCAAAAATCAAGAAATTGATATGAATATAAGTCTTCAGAAAACTATGAAACATGTGAATATAAGTGGAAAGAAATTGAAGTGAATATAAGTGAAAACAGATTTAAGTCTTCGTAAAACTTCAAAAATTGAAGTGAATATAAGTCTTTAAAAATCATGAAAATTGAAGTGAATATAAATCAAGATAATCTGATGAAATTTGAAGTGAATATAAGTCTTCAAAAATCTGATGAATTTGAAGTGAATATAAGTCTTCAAAATCTAATGAAATTTGAAGTGAATATAAGTCTTCAAAAATTTGATGAAATTTAAGTGAATATAAATCTTAAGATATTTTATGAAATTTGAAGTGAATATATGTTCAAAAATCTGATGAAATTTGAAGTGAATATAAGTCTTCAAAACTGTGAAATTTGAAGTGAATATAAGTCTTAAAAATTTAATGAATATTGAAGTGAATATAAATCTTAAGATAATTTGATGAATTTGAAGTGAATATAAGTCTTCAGAAAATCTGAAGAAATTTAAAGTGAATATAAGTCTTCAGAAAATATGAAGAAATTTTAAGTGCATATAAGTCTTTAAAATTAGTGAAAAATTTGAAGTGAACATAAATCTTAAGATAATCTGATGAAATTTGAATTGAATATAACGGTTCAAAAAATCTTGTTTAAATTGAATATAACCCATTTAAGATCCTTATGAAATTGAAAATTCTTATCAAATATGAAATTGAAGTGAATATAAGTCTTAAAATTAGATGAAATGGTTGAATATAAGTCTTCAAAATCAAAATTGAAGTGAATATAAGTCTTAAAAATCTGATGAAATTGAAGTGAATATAAGTCTTCGTAAAACTAATGAAATTTAAGTGAATATAAGTCTTCAAAAACTGATGAAATTGAAGTGAATATAAGTCTTCAAAAAATTATGAATATTGAAGTGAACATAATCTTAAGATAATCTAATGAAATTTGAATATATAAGTCTTAAAATCTAGATGAAATTTGAAGTGAATATAAGTCTTCAAAAATCTGTGAAAATTGAAGTGAATATAAATCTAAGATAATATGATGAAATTTGAAGTGAATATAAGTTCTAAACTCATGAAATTGAAGTGAATATAAGTCTTCAAAAATCGATGAAATTTGAAGTGAATATAAGTCTTCAAAAATCTATGAAAATTGAAGTGAACATACATCTTAAGATAATCTAATGAAATTTGAAGTGAATATAAGTTCATAAAAATCAAGAAATTTGAAGTGAATATGTCTTCAAAAATCTTATGAAAATTGAATGAACATAAATCTTAAGATAATCGATGAAATTTGAAGTGAATATAAGTCTTTAAAACTGATGAAATTTGAAGTGAATATAAGTCTTCAAAAATCATGAAATTTGAAGTGAATATAAGTCTTCTAAAATATTAAGAAATTTGTATGAAGAATATAAGTCTTGAAAATCAAGAAATTTGAAGTGAATATAAGTCTTCAAAAATCTGTGAAAATTGAAGTGAACATTAACTAAGATAATCTGAAAATTTGAAGTGAATATAAGTCTTCAGAAAATCAATGAAATTTGAAGTATAAGTCTTCAAAAATCCGTAAAATTGAAGTGAATATAAGTTCAAAAATCTATAAAATTGAAGTGAACATACATCTTAAGATAATCTAATGAAATTTTAGTGAATATAAGTCTTCAAAATTGATGAAATTTGAAGTGAATATAAGTCTTCAAAAATCTATGAAAATTAAGTGAACATACATCTTAAGATAATCTAATGAAATTGAAGTGAATATAAGTCTTCAAAAATTTGATGAAATTTGAAGTGAATATAAGTCTTCAAAAATCAATATGAAGTGAACACAATCTTAAGATAACTGGATGAAATTGAAGTGAATATAAGTCTTCAAAAATCGAATGAAATTTGAAATGAATATAAGTATTCTAAAAAATCATGAAATTTGAAGTGAATATAAGTCTTCCAAAAATCTATGAAAATTGAAGTGAACATAAATCTTAAGATAATTTGAAATTTGAAGTGAATATAAGCTTCAAAATTAGATGAAATGAAGTGAATATAAGTCTTCAAAAATCTATGAAAATTGAAGTGAACATACATCTTAAGATAATCTAATGAAATTTAAGTGAATATAAGTCTTCAAAAAATTGATGAAATTTGAAGTGAATAAAAGTTCGAAAATCTTATGAAAATTGAAGGAACATATAATTTGATAAATTTATATGAATATAAGAGTCTCTTAAAAATTGATGAAATTGGAAGTAATATAAGTCTTCAAAATCATGAAAATTTGAAGGAATATAAGTACTGTAAATCTAAGTTAAAATTAAAGTGAACATAAATCTTAAGATAACTGAAATTTAAAGTGAATATGTTCAAAAATCGAAATTGAAGTGAATATA
The DNA here is from genome assembly GCA_021764765.1 of Vicia sativa. Classification (NCBI taxonomy): domain Eukaryota; kingdom Viridiplantae; phylum Streptophyta; class Magnoliopsida; order Fabales; family Fabaceae; genus Vicia; species Vicia sativa. The sequence continues at coordinate 171,139,612 of CM038796.1, forward strand.
AGTCTTCGTAAAATCGATGAAATTTGAAATAAGTCTTCAAAACGGGGAAAATTTAATGAATATAAATCTTAAGATAATCTGACAAATTTGAAGTGAATATAAGTCTGTAAATTAGAGATGAATTCTGAAGTGAATATATCCTCTAAAAACTGGAAAAATTCATGAACATACATCTTAAGATAATCTAATGAAATTTGAAGTGAATATAAGTCTTCAAAACTGAATATGAAATTTGAATAATATAAGTCTTCAAAAATCTGATGAAATTTGAAGTGAATATAAGTCTTCAAAAATTATTGAATATTACAGAACATAAATCTAAGATAATCTGGATAAATTGCGGAATATGTTCTTAAAACATGAAGAAATTTGGTAATCGCATATAAGTCTCGAAGTAACTGTGAA
>CM038796.1:171140116-171185523 GCA_021764765.1 Vicia sativa
AAGTGAATATAAGTCTTCAAAACTGATGAAATTTGAAGTGAATATAAGTCTTAAAAATCGATAAAATAAGCTGAATATAAGTCTTCGTAAAAACTGATGAAATTTGAAGTGAATATAAGTCTTCGTAAAATCGTTAAAAATTGAAGTGAATATAAATCTGAAAATCTGATGAAATTAGTGAATATAAGTCTTCGTAAAATCATGAAATTTGAAGTGAATATGTTCTAAAATTTGATGAAATTTGAAGTGAATATAAGTCTTCTAAAAATTTGATGAAATTGAAGTGAATATAAGTCTTCGTAAAATCATGAAATTGAAGTGAATATAAGTCTCAAAAATCTAATGAAATACGTGAATATAAGTCTTCAAAACTGATGAAATTTGAAGTGAATATAAGTCGTAAAAACTGGTAAAATTTGAAGTGAATATAAGTCTTCGTAAAATCATGAAATTTGAAGTGAATATAAGTCTCAAAAACTGATGAAATTTGAAGTGAATATAAGTCTTCTAAAAATCAGACAAATTTAAGTGAATATAAGTCTCTAAAACTGGGTGAAACTTATGAATATAAGTCTTCTAAAATTAGATGAAATTTGAAGTGAATACAAGTCTCTAAAACTGTTGAAATTTGAAGTGAATATAAGTCTTCAAAAAATCTGATGAAATTTGAAGTGAATATAAGTCTTCTAAAATCATGAATTTGAAGTGAATAAGTCTTCTAAAACTGCAAAAATTGATGAATATAAGTCTCGTAAAAACTGGATGAAATTAAGTGAATATAAGTCTTCTAAAATCATGAAATTTAAGGCAATAGTTCTAAAATCTTATGAAATTTGAAGTGAATATAAGTCTGTAAAATCAAGTTAAAATTGAAGTGAATACAAGTCTTCTAAAATGATGAAATTTGAAGTGAATATAAGTTCGAAAATATGATGAAATTAAGTGAATATAAGTCTTCGTAAAAATCCGATGAAATTTGAAGTGAATATAAGTTCTAAAATCTGATGAAATTTGAAGTGAATATAAGTTCAAAAATCAATGAAATTGAAGTGAATATAAGTCTTCAAAAATCGTGAAAATTGAAGTGAATATAAGTCTTCGAAATTAGATGAAATTTGAAGTGAATATAAGTCTTCGAAAATTAATAAAAATTTGAAGTGAATATAAGTCTTCAAAATCGATGAAATTAGTGAATATAAGTCTCAAAAAACTGATGAAATTGAAGTGAATATAAACCGGAAAACTGATGAAATTTGAAGTGAATATAAGTTCTTTAAAACTGAAAAATTGAAGTGAATATAAGTCATGAAAACTGATGAAATTTGAAGTGAATATAAGTCTTCAAAAAATCATGAAATTTGAAGTGAATATAAGTCTTCTAAAAATCCGATGAAATTTGAAGTGAATATAAATCTTCGAAAATCTTGATGAAACTTGAAGTGAATATAAGTCTTCAAAATTAGATGAAATTTGAAGTGAATATAAGTCTTCTAAAATCAAGTTAAAAATTGAAGTGAATATAAGTTCTAAAACTGATGAAATTTGAAGTGAATATAAGTTCGTAAAATACGATGTGAAATTTGAAGTGAATATAAGTCTTCAAAAATGATGAAATTTGAAGTGAATATAAGTCTTCAAAAATTTGATGAAATTTGAAGTGAATATAAGTCTTCAAAAACTCAAGGAAATTGAAGTTAATATAAGTCTTCGTAAAATGTGAAAATTGAAGTGAATAAAGTCTTCAAAATCGATGAAATTTGAAGTGAATATAAGTCTTCAAAATATCTATGAAATTGAAGTGAATATAAGTCTTAGAAAATCTGATGAAATTTGAAGTGAATATAAGTCTTCGAAAATATTGTGAAATTGAAGTGAATATAAGTCTAAAAATTAGATGAAATTTGAAGTGAATATAAGTCTTCAAAACTGTTGAAATTGAAGTGAATATAAGTCTTCGAAAATCTAATGAAATTTGAAGTGAATATAAGTCTTCAAAAATCGATGAAATTTGAAGTGAATATAAGTCTCTGTAAATCTGATAAATTGAAGTGAATATAAGTCTTCATAAAACTGATGAAATTGAAGTGAATATAAGTCTTCAAAAATATGAAATTTGAAGTGAATATAGTCTTCTAAAATCATGAAATTTGAAGTGAATATAAGTCTCTCTAAAACAGGAAATTTGAAGTGAATATAAGTCTTAGAAAATCTTGTGAAATTTGAAGTGAATATAAGTCTTCTAAAAATTAGATGAAATTGAAGTGAATATAAGTCTTCGTAAAACTGTTAAATTGAATGAATATAAGTCTTCGTAAAATCATGAAATTTGAAGTGAATAAGTCTTCAAAATTCGTGAAATTTGAAGTGAATATAAGTCTTCTAAAATTTGAAAAATTGAAGTGAATATAAGTCTTCAGAAAACTGATGAAATTTGAAGTGAATATAAGTCTTCAAAAAATCTGATGAAATTTGAAGTGAATATAAGTCTTCGTAAAACTGATGAAATTTGAAGTGAATATAAGTCTTCGAAAATCTTATGAAATTTGAAGTGAATATAAGTCTCAAAAATTAGATGAAATTTGAAGTGAATATAAGTCTCTAAAACATGGTGAAAATTGATGAATATAAGTCTTCAAAATCTGATGAAATTTGAAGTGAATATAAGTCTCTAAAATATGATGAAATTTGAAGTGAATATAAGTCTTCGTAAAACTGATGAAATTTAAGTGAATATAAGTCTTTAAACCATGAAATTTGAAGTGAATATAAGTCTTCAAAAATATGATGAAATTTGAAGTGAATATAAGTCTTTAAAAATAAAAATTGAAGTGAATATAAGTCTTCGTAAAATCTATGAAATTTGAAGTGAATATAAGTCTCAAAAACTGATGAAATTTGAAGTGAATATAAGTCTTCGTAAAATCTGATGAAATTTGAAGTGAATATAAGTCTTCGAAAACTGATGAAATTTGAAGTGAATATAAGTCTTCAAAACTGATGAAATTTGAAGTGAATATAAGTCTTAAGAAAACGATGAAATTTGAAGTGAATATAAGTCTTCTAAAATCTGTGAAATTTGAAGTGAATATAAGTCTTCTAAAAATTAGATGAAATTGAAGTGAATATAAGTCTCAAAAATCTGATAAAATTGAAGTGAATATAAGTCTTAAAACTGATGAAATTTGAAGTGAATATAAGTCTTCAAAATATGATGAAATTTGAAGTGAATATAAGTCTTCGAAAACTGTAAAAATTGAAGTGAATATAAGTCTTCGTAAAATCGATGAAATTTGAAGTGAATATAAGTCTTCAAAAATCAATGAAATTTGAAGTGAATATAAGTCTTCAAAAACTGATGAAATTTGAAGTGAATATAAGTCTCGTAAAACGGTGAAACTTGAAGTGAATATAAGTCTTCAAAATTAGATGAAATTTGAAGTGAATATAAGTCTTCAAAAATGGTTAAAATTGAAGTGAATATAAGTCTTCGAAAACTGATGAAATTTGAAGTGAATATAAGTCTTCAAAAATTTGATGAAATTTGAAGTGAATATAAGTCTTCAAAAATCGTGAAATTTGAAGTGAATATAAGTCTCTAAAAATTAGATGAAATTTGAAGTGAATATAATTTCTAAAATCGTTAAAATTGAAGTGAATATAAGTCTTCGAAATAAATGAAATTTGAAGTGAATATAAGTCTTCGTAAAAGATGAAATTTGAAGTGAATATAAGTTCTAAAATTTGATGAAATTTGAAGTGAATATAAGTCTCGTAAAACTGATGAAATTTGAAGTGAATATAAGTCTTCGAAAATCGATGAAATTTGAAGTGAATATAAGTCTTCGTAAAATCTGATGAAATTTGAAGTGAATATAAGTCTTCAAAATCGATGAAATTTGAAGTGAATATAAGTCTTCGAAAATCCGATGAAATTTGAAGTGAATATAAGTCTCGTAAAACTGATGAAATTGAAGTGAATATAAGTCTTCAAAATTAGATGAAATTTGAAGTGAATATAAGTCTTCAAAAACTGTGAAAATTGAAGTGAATATAAGTCTTCGTAAAATATGATGAAATTTGAAGTGAATATAAGTCTTCGAAAATCGATGAAATTTGAAGTGAATATAAGTCCAAAAATGATAAAATTGAAGTGAATATAAGTCTTCGTAAAATCCGGTAAAAATTGAAGTGAATATAAGTCTTCGAAATCAGATGTTTGAAGTGAATATAAGTCTTCAAAAATAATGAAATTTGAAGTGAATATAAGTCTCTCTAAAATCTGATGAAATTTGAAGTGAATATAAGTCTTCTAAAATGTGAAAATTGAAGTGAATATAAGTCTTCATAAACTGATGAAATTTGAAGTGAATATAAGTCTTCAAAAACTCATGAAATTTGAAGTGAATATAAGTCTTAAGAAAACTGATGAAATTTGAAGTGAATATAAGTCTTCGTAAAATCTGTGAAATTGAAGTGAATATAAGTCTTCTAAAATTAGATGAAATTTGAAGTGAATATAAGTCTTCAAAAATCTTGAAAATTGAAGTGAATATAAGTCTTCGAAACTGATGAAATTTAAGTGAATATAAGTCTTCAAAATATGATGAAATTTGAAGTGAATATAAGTCTTCAAAAACTGATGAAATTTGAAGTGAATATAAGTCTTCAAAAATCGATGAAATTTGAAGTGAATATAAGTCTTCAAAAATCATGAATTTGAAGTGAATATAAGTCTTCAAAAACTGGTAAAATTGAAGTGAATATAAGTCTTCTTAAAAATTAGATGAAATTTGAAGTGAATATAAGTCTTCAAAAACTGATGAAATTTGAAGTGAATATAAGTCTTCAAAAACTGATGAAATTTGAAGTGAATATAAGTCTTCTAAAATCTATGAAATTTGAAGTGAATATAAGTCTCGTAAAATTAGATGAAATTTGAAGTGAATATAAGTCTTCAAAAATCTAGTGAAAATTGAAGTGAATATAAGTCTTCGTAAAATGATGAAATTTGAAGTGAATATAAGTCTTCGAAAACTGATGAAATTTGAAGTGAATATAAGATGAAACTCAAGAAAAATTGAAGTGAATATAAGTCTTCGTAAAATCCGTAAAATTGATGAATATAAGTCAGTAAAACTGATGAAATTGAAGTGAATATAAGTCTTCAAAAACTGATGAAATTTGAAGTGAATATAAGTCTTCGTAAAATCATGAAATTTGAAGTGAATATAAGTCTTCTAAAAATCTGGATGAAATTGAAGTGAATATAAGTCTTCAAAAATCTAATGAAATTTGAAGTGAATATAAGTCTTCAAAATATGATGAAATTTGAAGTGAATATAATCTTCGTAAAATCATGAAATTTGAAGTGAATATAAGTCTTCGGAAAATCGATGAAATTGAAGTGAATATAAGTCTTCAAAAATCGATGAAATTTGAAGTGAATATAAGTCTTCAAAATCAAGTGAAAATTGAAGTGAATATAAGTCTTCGAAATCTGATGAAATTTGAAGTGAATATAAGTCGTAAAATATGATGAAATTTGAAGTGAATATAAGTCTTCGTAAAATCTGATGAAATTTGAAGTGAATATAAGTCTTCTAAAATCTGAAATTTGAAGTGAATATAAGTCTTCTAAAATCGATGAAATTTGAAGTGAATATAAGTCTTAGAAAACTGATGAAATTTGAAGTGAATATAAGTCTTCGAAAATTAGATGAAATTTGAAGTGAATATAAGTCTTCTAAAACTGTGAAAATTGAAGTGAATATAAGTCTCGTAAAATCATGAAATTTGAAGTGAATATAAGTCTTCGAAAATCTGATGAAATTTGAAGTGAATATAAGTCTCTAAAACTGAAAATTGAAGTGAATATAAGTCTTCGAAACTGATGAAATTTGAAGTGAATATAAGTCTTCAAAAACTATGAAATTTGAAGTGAATATAAGTCTTCGAAAATCATGAAATTTGAAGTGAATATAAGTCTTCGAAAATCTTGATGAAATTTGAAGTGAATATAAGTCTTAAAAATGGATTGAAATTGAAGTGAATATAAGTCTTCAAAAACTGATGAAATTTGAAGTGAATATAAGTCTTCAAAAATCGATGAAATTTGAAGTGAATATAAGTCTTCTAAAATTTGAAAATGAAGTGAATATAAGTCTTCGTAAAATCTGATGAAATTTGGTGAATATAAGTCTTCAAAAACTGATGAAATTTGAAGTGAATATAAGTCTTCTAAAATCATGAAATTTGAAGTGAATAAGTCTTCGAAAATCTTGTGAAATTTGAAGTGAATATAAGTCTCTAAAATTAGATGAAATTTGAAGTGAATATAAGTTCTTAAAATGGTGAAAATTGAAGTGAATATAAGTCTTCGAAAAATCTGATGAAATTTGAAGTGAATATAAGTCTTCGTAAAATATGATGAAATTTGAAGTGAATATAAGTCTTCGTAAAACTGATGAAATTTGAAGTGAATATAAGTCTCGTAAAACTGATGAAATTTGAAGTGAATATAAGTCTTCAAAAAATATGATGAAATTTAGTGAATATAAGTCTTCGAAAACTGAAAAATTGAAGTGAATATAAGTCTTCTAAAACTGATGAAATTTGAAGTGAATATAAGTCTCAAAAATCTGATGAAATTTGAAGTGAATATAAGTCTTCGTAAAATAATGAAATTTGAAGTGATATAAGTCTTCAAAATCTGATGAAATTTGAAGTGAATATAAGTCTTCAAAAATGATGAAATTGAAGTGAATATAAGTCTTAAGAAAACTGATGAAATTTGAAGTGAATATAAGTCTCTAAAAATCTGTGAAACTGAAGTGAATATAAGTCTTCGTAAAATTAGATGAAATTTGAAGTGAATATAAGTCTTCTAAAAATCGTGAAAATTGAAGTGAATATAAGTCTTCGAAAACTGATGAAATTTGAAGTGAATATAAGTCTCTAAAATATGATGAAATTTGAAGTGAATATAAGTCTTAAAAACTGAAAATTGAAGTGAATATAAGTCTTCTAAAACTGATGAAATTTGAAGTGAATATAAGTCTTCAAAAATCTGATGAAATTTGAAGTGAATATAAGTCTTCGAAAATGATGAAATTTGAAGTGAATATAAGTCTCAAAACTGATGAAATTTGAAGTGAATATAAGTCTCTAAAATTAGATGAAATTGAAGTGAATATAAGTCTTCAAAATCTGTGAAAATTGAAGTGAATATAAGTCTTCGAAAATGATGAAATTTGAAGTGAATATAAGTTCAAAATTTGATGAAATTTGAAGTGAATATAAGTCTTCAAAAATCGTGAAAATTGAAGTGAATATAAGTCTTCTAAAATTAGATGAAATTTGAAGTGAATATAAGTCTTAAAACTGTGAAAATTGAAGTGAATATAAGTCTTCGAAAATAAATGAAATTTGAAGTGAATATAAGTCTTCGTAAAATATGATGAAATTTGAAGTGAATATAAGTTCGTAAAATTTGATGAAATTGAAGTGAATATAAGTCTTCGAAAATCTGATGAAATTGAAGTGAATATAAGTCTTCGTAAAATCGATGAAATTTGAAGTGAATATAAGTCTTCTAAAAATGATGAAATTTGAAGTGAATATAAGTCTTCAAATCGATGAAATTTGAAGTGAATATAAGTCTTCTAAAACTGATGAAATTTGAAGTGAATATAAGTCTCTAAAATCTGTGAAACTGAAGTGAATATAAGTCTTCAAAATTAGATGAAATTTAAGTGAATATAAGTCTTCAAAAATCGTAAATTGAAGTGAATATAATCGTAAAAATCTGATGAAATTTGAAGTGAATATAAGTCTTCGAAAACTGATGAAATTTGAAGTGAATATAAGTCTTAAAATCTGATGAAAATTGAAGTGAATATAAGTCTTCGTAAAATCATGAAAATTGAAGTGATATAAGTCTTCGAAAACTGATGAAATTTGAAGTGAATATAAGTCTTCAAAAAATAATGAAATTTGAAGTGAATATGTCTTCGAAAATCTGATGAAATTTGAAGTGAATATAAGTCTCGTAAAATCTGTGAAAATTGAAGTGAATATAAGTCTTCAGAAAATCTGATGAAATTTGAAGTGAATATAAGTCTTCAAAAATCTGGTGAAATTTGAAGTGAATATAAGTCTTCAGAAAATCTGATGAAATTTGAAGTGAATATAAGTCTTCTGAAAATCTTGTGAAACTTGAAGTGAATATAAGTCTTCAGAAAATTAGATGAAATTTGAAGTGAATATAAGTCTTCAGAAAATCTGGTGAAAATTGAAGTGAATATAAGTCTTCGTAAAATGATGAAATTTGAAGTGAATATAAGTCTTCGAAAATATGATGAAATTTGAAGTGAATATAAGTCTTCAAAAATCTGATGAAATTTGAAGTGAATATAAGTCTCAAAATCTGATGAAATTTGAAGTGAATATAAGTCTTCAAAAATCGATGAAATTTGAAGTGAATATAAGTCTCAAAAATCGTGAAAATTGAATGAATATAAGTCTTCAGAAATTAGATGAAGTTTGAAGAGAATATATGTCTTCAAAAATCTGATGAAATTTGAAGTGAATATAAGTCTTCTAAAATCATGAAATTTGAAGTGAATATAGTCTTAAAAACTGTGAAATTTGAAGTGAATATAAGTCTTCAGAAAATTAGATGAAATTTGAAGTGAATATAAGTCTTCAAAAAATCTAGTGAAAATTGAAGTGAATACAAGTCTTCAGAAAATCTGATGAAATTTGAAGTGAATATAAGTCTTCAGAAAATCTGATGAAATTTGAAGTGAATATAAGTCTTCAGAAATCAAGAAAATTGAAGTGAATATAAGTCTCGTAAAATCTGAAAATTGAAGTGAATATAAGTCTTCAGAAAATGATGAAATTTGAAGTGAATATAAGTCTCAAAAATTATGAAATTTGAAGTGAATATAAGTCTTCTAAAATCATGAAATTTGAAGTGAATAAGTCTTCGTAAATCTGGTGAAACTTGAAGTGAATATAAGTCTTCAGAAAATCTGATGAAATTTGAAGTGAATATAAGTCTTCGAAAATATGATGAAATTTGAAGTGAATATAAGTCTTCAGAAAATCTGATGAAATTTGAAGTGAATATAAGTCTTCAAAAAATTAGATGAAATTCTAATTGAATATAAGTCTTCAAAAATATGAAATTTGAAGTTATAAGTCTTCAAAAACTGATGAAAGAAGTGAATATAAGTCTTCTAAAATGATGAAATTTGAAGTGAATATAAGTCTTCTAAAAATATGATGAAATTTGAAGTGAATATAAGTCTCGTAAAATCATGAAATTTGAAGTGAATATGTCTGAAAACTGATGAAATTTGAAGTGAATATAAGTCTTCGTAAAATCGATGAAATTTGAAGTGAATATAAGTCTTCTAAAACTGATGAAATTTAAGAATATAAGTCTTCAAAATTATGAAATTTGAAGTAATATAAGTCTCTAAAACTGTGAAAATTGAAGTGAATATAAGTCTTCGTAAAACTGATGAAATTGAAGTGAATATAAGTCTTCTAAAATCTCATGAAATTTGAAGTGAATATAAGTCTTCGTAAAACTGTAAAATTGAAGTGAATATAAGTCTTCGAAAACTGATGAAATTTGAAGTGAATATAAGTCTTCAAAATCTGATGAAATTTGAAGTGAATATAAGTCTAAAACTGATGAAATTTGAAGTGAATATAAGTCTTCGTAAAATCTTGTGAAATTGAAGTGAATATAAGTCTCTAAAAATCGTGAAAATTGAAGTGAATATAAGTCTTCAAAACTGATGAAATTTGAAGTGAATATAAGTCTTCAAAAATCTAATGAAATTTGAAGTGAATATAAGTCTTCGTAAAATCATGAAATTTGAAGTGAATATAAGTCTTCAAAAACTGATAAAATTGAAGTGAATATAAGTCTTCAAAAATCTGATGAAATTTGAAGTGAATATAAGTCTTCAAAAACTGATGAAATTTGAAGTGAATATAAGTCTAAAATCGATGAAATTTGAAGTGAATATAAGTCTCGTAAAATCGATGAAATTTGAAGTGAATATAAGTCTCGAAAACTGTGAAATTTGAAGTGAATATAAGTCTTCGTAAAATTAGATGAAATTTGAAGTGAATATAAGTCTTCAAAAATCTGATGAAATTTGAAGTGAATATAAGTCTTCGTAAAATCTGATGAAATTTGAAGTGAATATAAGTCTCTTAAAATTAGATGAAATTTGAAGTGAATATAAGTCTCTTAAAACTGGTGAAAATTGAAGTGAATATAAGTCTTCGAAAATCTGATGAAATTTGAAGTGAATATAAGTCTTCGAAAATCTATGAAATTTGAAGTGAATATAAGTCTTCTAAAATCTGTGAAAATTGAAGTGAATATAAGTCTTCGTAAAATCTGATGAAATTTGAAGTGAATATAAGTCTTCAAAAATCTGATGAAATTTGAAGTGAATATAAGTCTTCTAAAATCTGATGAAATTTGAAGTGAATATAAGTCTTCGTAAAATCTTGTGAAATTGAAGTGAATATAAGTCTTTAAAATCTGAAAAATTGAAGTGAATATAAGTCTTCTAAAACTGATGAAATTTGAAGTGAATATAAGTCTTCAAAAATCTAATGAAATTTGAAGTGAATATAGTCTTCGTAAAATGATGAAATTTGAAGTGAATATAAGTCTTCATAAAATCGATGAAATTTGAAGTGAATATAAGTCTTCAAAAATCATGAAATTTGAAGTGAATATAAGTCTTCAAAAATCGATGAAATTTGAAGTGAATATAAGTCTTCAAAATCGATGAAATTTGAAGTGAATATAAGTCTTCGTAAAATCTGATGAAATTTAAGTGAATATAAGTCTTCAAAAATTAGATGAAATTGAAGTGAATATAAGTCTTCTAAAATTAGATGAAATTTGAAGTGAATATAAGTCTGTAAAACCGTTAAAATTGAAGTGAATATAAGTCTTAAAACTGATGAAATTTGAAGTGAATATAAGTCTTCGAAAATCATGAAATTGAAGTGAATATAAGTCTTCGTAAAATCGTAAAATTGAAGTGAATATAAGTCTTCAAAACTGATGAAATTGAAGTGAATATAAGTCTTCAAAAAACTGATGAAATTTGAAGTGAATATAAGTCTTCGTAAAACTGATGAAATTTGAAGTGAATATAAGTCTTCGTAAAACTGTGAAATTTGAAGTGAATATAAGTCTTCGTAAAATCGTGAAAATTGAAGTGAATATAAGTCTTCGAAAATATGATGAAATTTGAAGTGAATATAAGTCTTCAAAATGAAATGAAATTTGAAGTGAATATAAGTCTTCGTAAAATCTGATGAAATTTAAGTGAATATAAGTCTCGTAAAATCAAAAATTGAAGTGAATATAAGTCTTCATAAAATCGATGAAATTTGAAGTGAATATAAGTCTTCAAAAACTGATGAAATTGAAGTGAATATAAGTCTTCGTAAAATCAATGAAATTTGAAGTGAATATAAGTCTTCTAAAACTGTGAAATTTAAGTGAATATAAGTCTTTAAAATTAGATGAAATTTGAAGTGAATATAAGTCTTCGTAAAACTGTGAAAATTGAAGTGAATATAAGTCTTCTAAAATCATGAAATTTGAAGTGAATATAAGTCGAAAACTGATGAAATTTGAAGTGAATATAAGTCTTAGAAACTCATGAAAATTGAAGTGAATATAAGTCTTCTAAAATCCGTGAAAATTGAAGTGAATATAAGTCTTCGTAAAATGATGAAATTTGAAGTGAATATAAGTCTTCAAAAACTGATGAAATTTGAAGTGAATATAAGTCTTCGTAAACTGATGAAATTTGAAGTGAATATAAGTCTTCGTAAATCTGTGAAAATTGAAGTGAATATAAGTCTTCAAAAATCTAATGAAATTTGAAGTGAATATAAGTCTTCGAAAATATGATGAAATTTGAAGTGAATATAAGTCTTCGTAAAATCTGATGAAATTTGAAGTGAATATAAGTCTTCTAAAATCATGAAATTTGAAGTGAATATAAGTCTTCAAAAATATGATGAAATTTGAAGTGAATATAAGTCTTCAAAAATCTGTGAAATTGAAGTGAATATAAGTCTTCGAAAACTGATGAAATTTGAAGTGAATATAAGTCTTCGTAAAATATGATGAAATTTGAAGTGAATATAAGTCTTCGAAAACTATGAAATTTGAAGTGAATATAAGTCTTCTAAAACTGATGAAATTTGAAGTGAATATAAGTCTTCGAAAATCTGATGAAATTGAAGTGAATATAAGTCTTCGAAAATTAGATGAAATTTGAAGTGAATATAAGTCTTCAAAAATCATGAAATTGAAGTGAATATAAGTCTTCGTAAAATCTGATGAAATTTAAGTGAATATAAGTCTTCAAAAACTGATGAAATTTGAAGTGAATATAAGTCTTCAGAAACTCAAGAAAATTGAAGTGAATATAAGTCTTCTAAAATCTGAAAATTGAAGTGAATATAAGTCTCGTAAAATCATGAAATTTGAAGTGAATATAAGTCTTCAAAATCGATGAAATTTGAAGTGAATATAAGTCTTCGTAAAATCATGAAATTTGAAGTGAATATAAGTCTCGTAAAATGATGAAAATTGAAGTGAATATAAGTCTTCAAAAATCTAATGAAATTTGAAGTGAATATAAGTCTCGTAAAATATGATGAAATTTGAAGTGAATATAAGTCTTCGTAAAATCGATGAAATTTGAAGTGAATATAAGTCTTCGAAAATCGATGAAATTTGAAGTGAATATAAGTCTTCAAAACTGATGAAATTTGAAGTGAATATAAGTCTTCAAAAACTGTGAAAATTGAAGTGAATATAAGTCTTCGTAAAACTGATGAAATTTGAAGTGAATATAAGTCTTCGAAAATATGATGAAATTTGAAGTGAATATAAGTCTTCGTAAAATCTGATGAAATTTGAAGTGAATATAAGTCTTCTAAAATCTGATGAAATTTGAAGTGAATATAAGTCTTCAAAAATCTGATGAAATTTGAAGTGAATATAAGTCTTCTAAAATCTGTGAAATTTGAAGTGAATATAAGTCTTCGTAAATTAGATGAAATTTGAAGTGAATATAAGTTCTAAAATCGTGAAATTGAAGTGAATATAAGTCTTCAAAACTGATGAAATTTGAAGTGAATATAAGTCTCAAAAATCTCATGAAATTTGAAGTGAATATAAGTCTTCAAACTGAAAAATTGAAGTGAATATAAGTCTTCGAAAACTGATGAAATTTGAAGTGAATATAAGTCTTCAAAAACTGATGAAATTTGAAGTGAATATAAGTCTCTAAAAACTCTGATGAAATTTGAAGTGAATATAAGTCTTCTAAAATCTTGATGAAACTTGAAGTGAATATAAGTCTCGTAAAACTGTGAAAATTGAAGTGAATATAAGTCTCGTAAAACTGATGAAATTTGAAGTGAATATAAGTCTTCAAAAATCTAATGAAATTTGAAGTGAATATAAGTCTTCGTAAAATCTGATGAAATTTGAAGTGAATATAAGTCTTCATAAAATCAGAAAATTGAAGTGAATATAAGTCTTCATAAAATCTGATGAAATTGAAGTGAATATAAGTCTTCAAAAACTGATGAAATTTGAAGTGAATATAAGTCTTCGTAAAATCGATGAAATTTGAAGTGAATATAAGTCTCAAAATCTGATGAAATTTGAAGTGAATATAAGTCTTCAAATCTGATGAAATTTGAAGTGAATATAAGTCTTCGTAAAATTAGATGAAATTTGAAGTGAATATAAGTCTTCAAAAACTGATGAAATTTGAAGTGAATATAAGTCTTCGTAAAACATGAAATTTGAAGTGAATATAAGTCTCGTAAAATTAGATGAAATTTGAAGTGAATATAAGTCTTCAAAAACTGTGAAAATTGAAGTGAATATAAGTCTTCTAAAACTATGAAATTTGAAGTGAATATAAGTCTAAAATCTGATGAAATTTAAGTGAATATAAGTCTTCGTAAAACTGAAAATTGAAGTGAATATAAGTCTTCGAAATTTGAAGTGAATATAAGTCTTCAAAATCTGATGAAATTTGAAGTGAATATAAGTCTTCGTAAAAACTGATGAAATTTGAAGTGAATATAAGTCTTCTAAAATCTTGTGAAATTTGAAGTGAATATAAGTCTTCTAAAATCTGAAAATTGAAGTGAATATAAGTCTTCGAAAACTGATGAAATTTGAAGTGAATATAAGTCTTCAAAAATCTAATGAAATTTGAAGTGAATATAAGTCTTCGTAAAACTGATGAAATTTGTGAATATAAGTCTTCAAAAATCTGATAAAATTGAAGTGAATATAAGTCTTCAAAAATCTGATGAAATTTGAAGTGAATATAAGTCTTCAAAAATCGATGAAATTTGAAGTGAATATAAGTCTTCGAAAATCGATGAAATTTGAAGTGAATATAAGTCTTCGTAAAATCTGATGAAATTTGAAGTGAATATAAGTCTTCGTAAAATTAGATGAAATTTGAAGTGAATATAAGTCTTCAGAAAATTAGATGAAATTTGAAGTGAATATAAGTCTCGTAAAATGTGAAAATTGAAGTGAATATAAGTCTTCGTAAAACTGATGAAATTTGAAGTGAATATAAGTCTTCGAAAATGATGAAATTAGTGAATATAAGTCTTCGTAAAATCTGAAAATTGAAGTGAATATAAGTCTTCGTAAAATCTGATGAAATTTGAAGTGAATATAAGTCTTCAAAAATCTGAAATTTGAAGTGAATATAAGTCTTCGTAAAATCTGATGAAATTTGAAGTGAATATAAGTCTTTAAAATCTTGTGAAATTTGAAGTGAATATAAGTCTTCGTAAAATCTGATGAAAATTGAAGTGAATATAAGTCTTCTAAAATCTGATGAAATTTGAAGTGAATATAAGTCTTCAAAAATGAAATGAAATTTGAAGTGAATATAAGTCTTCGTAAAACTGATGAAATTTGAAGTGAATATAAGTCTTCGTAAAAATCTGTAAAATTGAAGTGAATATAAGTCTTCATAAAACTGATGAAATTTGAAGTGAATATAAGTCTTCAAAAACTGATGAAATTGAAGTGAATATAAGTCTTCTAAAATCAATGAAATTTGAAGTGAATATAAGTCTCGTAAAAACTGTGAAATTTAAGTGAATATAAGTCTCTAAAAATTAGATGAAATTTGAAGTGAATATAAGTCTTCGTAAAATCCGTGAAAATTGAAGTGAATATAAGTCTTCTAAAACTGATGAAATTTGAAGTGAATATAAGTCTCTAAAAACTGATGAAATTTGAAGTGAATATAAGTCTTTAGAAACTCATGAAAATTGAAGTGAATATAAGTCTTCAAAATCTGAAAAATTGAAGTGAATATAAGTCTTCAAAAATCTGATGAAATTTGAAGTGAATATAAGTCTTCAAAAACTGATGAAATTTAAGTGAATATAAGTCTTCGTAAAATCATGAAATTTGAAGTGAATATAAGTCTTCAAAATCTGATGAAAATTGAAGTGAATATAAGTCTTCAAAAATCTAATGAAATTTGAAGTGAATATAAGTCTTCTAAAATATGATGAAATTTGAAGTGAATATAAGTCTTCGTAAAACTGATGAAATTTGAAGTGAATATAAGTCTCTAAAATCGATGAAATTTGAAGTGAATATAAGTCTTCAAAAATATGATGAAATTTGAAGTGAATATAAGTCTTCAAAAATCTGTGAAAATTGAAGTGAATATAAGTCTCGTAAAAATGATGAAATTTGAAGTGAATATAAGTCTTCTAAAATCTGATGAAATTTGAAGTGAATATAAGTCTCGTAAAACTGATGAAATTTGAAGTGAATATAAGTCTTCGTAAAATCTGATGAAATTTGAAGTGAATAAGTCTCTAAAATCTGATGAAATTTGAAGTGAATATAAGTCTCAAAATTAGATGAAATTTGAAGTGAATATAAGTCTTAAAATCTGTGAAAATTGAAGTGAATATAAGTCTCTAAAATCTGATGAAATTTGAAGTGAATATAAGTCTTCAAAAATCTGATGAAATTTGAAGTGAATATAAGTCTTTAGAAACTCAAGAAATTTGAAGTGAATATAAGTCTTCAAAATCTGATAAAATTGAAGTGAATATAAGTCTTCGTAAAATGATGAAATTTGAAGTGAATATAAGTCTTCAAAAACTGATGAAATTTGAAGTGAATATAAGTCTCGTAAAATCATGAAATTTGAAGTGAATATAAGTCTTCGTAAATCTGGTGAAAATTAAGTGAATATAAGTCTTCAAAAATCTAATGAAATTTGAAGTGAATATAAGTCTTTAAAATATGATGAAATTTGAAGTGAATATAACTTCGTAAAACTATGAAATTTGAAGTGAATATAAGTCTCGAAAATCGATGAAATTTGAAGTGAATATAAGTCTTCAAAAACTGATGAAATTTGAAGTGAATATAAGTCTTCAAAAACTGATGAAAATTGAAGTGAATATAAGTCTTCGTAAAACTGATGAAATTTGAAGTGAATATAAGTCTTCGTAAAATATGATGAAATTTGAAGTGAATATAAGTCTTCAAAAATCATGAAATTTGAAGTGAATATAAGTCTTCGAAATCTAATGAAATTTGAAGTGAATATAAGTCTTCAAAAATCGATGAAATTTGAAGTGAATATAAGTCTTCGTAAAATCATGAAATTTAAGTGAATATAAGTCTCGAAAATTAGATGAAATTTGAAGTGAATATAAGTCTTCGTAAAATCTGATGAAAATTGAAGTGAATATAAGTCTTCGAAAATCATGAAATTTGAAGTGAATATAAGTCTCTAAAATCTGATGAAATTTAAGTGAATATAAGTCTTCTAAAACTGATGAAAATTGAAGTGAATATAAGTCTTCGAAAACTGATGAAATTTGAAGTGAATATAAGTCTCAAAAAATGATGAAATTTGAAGTGAATATAAGTCTCGTAAAATCTGATGAATTTGAATGAATAAGTCTCTAAAATCTTGAAATTTGAAGTGAATATAAGTCTTCGTAAATCTGATGAAAATTGAAGTGAAGTCTTCAAAAATCTAATGAAATTTGAAGTGAATATAAGTCTTCTAAAATATGATGAAATTTGAAGTGAATATAAGTCTTCAAAAATATGATGAAATTTGAAGTGAATATAAGTCTTCGAAAATCGATGAAATTTGAAGTGAATATAAGTCTTCAAAAACTGATGAAATTTAGTGAATATAAGTCTTCAAAAATCTGTGAAAATTGAAGTGAATATAAGTCTTTAGAAAATCTAATGAAATTTGAAGTGAATATAAGTCTTCTAAAATATGATGAAATTTGAAGTGAATATAAGTCTCGTAAAATCTGATGAAATTTGAAGTGAATATAAGTCTTCGAAAATCTGATGAAATTTGAAGTGAATATAAGTCTTCTAAAATCGATGAAATTGAAGTGAATATAAGTCTTCAAAAACTGTGAAATTTGAAGTGAATATAAGTCTTTAAAATTAGATGAAATTTGAAGTGAATATAAGTCTTCGTAAAATCGTGAAAATTGAAGTGAATATAAGTCTTCTAAAATCTGATGAAATTTGAAGTGAATATAAGTCTCGAAAATCTGATGAAATTTGAAGTGAATATAAGTCTTCGAAACTGAAAATTGAAGTGAATATAAGTCTTCGTAAAACTGATGAAATTTGAAGTGAATATAAGTCTTCAAAAATCTGATGAAATTTGAAGTGAATATAAGTCTCGTAAAACTGATGAAATTTGAAGTGAATAAGTCTTCGTAAAATCTTGTGAAATTTGAAGTGAATATAAGTCTTCGTAAAACTGAAAATTGAAGTGAATATAAGTCTTAAAACTGATGAAATTTGAAGTGAATATAAGTCTTCAAAAAATCTAATGAAATTGAAGTGAATATAAGTCTTCGTAAAACTGATGAAATTTGAAGTGAATATAAGTCTTCAAAATCGAAAATTGAAGTGAATATAAGTCTTCAAAAATCGATGAAATTTGAAGTGAATATAATCTCAAAAATCAATGAAATTTGAAGTGAATATAAGTCTCTAAAATCGATGAAATTTGAAGTGAATATAAGTCTTCGTAAAACTGTGAAATTTGAAGTGAATATAAGTCTTCTAAAATTAGATGAAATTTGAAGTGAATATAAGTCTTCGTAAAATTAGATGAAATTTGAAGTGAATATAAGTCTTTAAAAATCGTGAAAATTGAAGTGAATATAAGTCTTCTAAAAATGATGAAATTTGAAGTGAATATAAGTCTTCTAAAATCATGAAATTGAAGTGAATATAAGTCTTCGTAAAACTGAAAAATTGAAGTGAATATAAGTCTTCGTAAAACTGAATGAAATTTGAAGTGAATATAAGTCTTCAAAAACTGATGAAATTTGAAGTGAATATAAGTCTTCGTAAAACTGATGAAATTTGAAGTGAATAAGTCTTCGTAAAATCTTGTGAAATTTGAAGTGAATATAAGTCTTCGTAAAATCTTGTGAAAATGAAGTGAATATAAGTCTTCGTAAAATATGATGAAATTTGAAGTGAATATAAGTCTTCAAAAATCTGATGAAATTTGAAGTGAATATAAGTCTTCGTAAAACTGATGAAATTTGTGAATATAAGTCTTCGTAAAATGATAAAATTGAAGTGAATATAAGTCTTCAAAAATCGATGAAATTTGAAGTGAATATAAGTCTTCAAAAACTGATGAAATTTGAAGTGAATATAAGTCTTCAAAATCTGATGAAATTTGAAGTGAATATAAGTCTTCGTAAAACTGTGAAATTTAAGTGAATATAAGTCTTCGTAAAATTAGATGAAATTTGAAGTGAATATAAGTCGTAAAATCGTGAAATTGAAGTGAATATAAGTCTTCTAAAACTGATGAAATTGAAGTGAATATAAGTCTCTAAAATCGATGAAATTTGAAGTGAATATAAGTCTTCGTAAAACTGATGAAATTTGAAGTGAATATAAGTCTTCAAAAACTCATGAAATTTGAAGTGAATATAAGTCCTAAAACTGATGAATTTGAAGTGAATATAAGTCTTCAAAAATCTTATGAAATTGAAGTGAATATAAGTCTCTAAAAATCGTGAAAATTGAAGTGAATATAAGTCTTCGTAAAACTGATGAAATTTGAAGTGAATATAAGTCTTCAAAAATCTAATGAAATTTGAAGTGAATATAAGTCTTCGTAAAATCTGATGAAATTTGAAGTGAATATAAGTCTTCTAAAATTTGATAAAATTGAAGTGAATATAAGTCTTCATAAAATCGATGAAATTTGAAGTGAATATAAGTCTTCAAAAACTGATGAAATTTGAAGTGAATATAAGTCTTCGTAAAATCGATGAAATTTGAAGTGAATATAAGTCTTCGTAAAATCTGTGAAATTTAAGTGAATATAAGTCTCGTAAAATTAGATGAAATTTGAAGTGAATATAAGTCTTCGTAAAATCTGTGAAAATTGAAGTGAATATAAGTCTTCGTAAAATCTGATGAAATTTGAAGTGAATATAAGTCTTCGAAAATCTGATGAAATTTGAAGTGAATATAAGTCTTCAAAAATCGTGAAAATTGAAGTGAATATAAGTCTTCGTAAAACTGATGAAATTTGAAGTGAATATAAGTCTTCGTAAAACTGATGAAATTTGAAGTGAATATAAGTCTTCGTAAAATCTTGTGAAATTTGAAGTGAATATAAGTCTGTAAAATCTGTGAAAATTGAAGTGAATATAAGTCTTCAAAAATGATGAAATTTGAAGTGAATATAAGTCTTCGTAAAATATGATGAAATTTGAAGTGAATATAAGTCTTCGAAAATCTGATGAAATTTGAAGTGAATATAAGTCTTCGAAAATCTGATGAAATTTGAAGTGAATATAAGTCTCTAAAACTGATGAAATTTGAAGTGAATATAAGTCTTCAAAAATCGTGAAAATTGAAGTGAATATAAGTCTTCGTAAAATTAGATGAAATTTGAAGTGAATATAAGTCTTCGTAAAATCAAGTGAAAATTGAAGTGAATATAAGTCTTCTAAAATGATGAAATTTGAAGTGAATATAAGTCTTTAAAATATGATGAAATTTGAAGTGAATATAAGTCTCGTAAAACTGATGAAATTTGAAGTGAATATAAGTCTTCAAAAATTTAAAATTGAAGTGAATATAAGTCTTCGTAAAATCGATGAAATTTGAAGTGAATATAAGTCTTCAAAAATGATGAAATTTGAAGTGAATATAAGTCTTCAAAAATCGATGAAATTTGAAGTGAATATAAGTCCTCGTAAAATCTGATGAAATTTATGAATATAAGTCTCTAAAATTAGATGAAATTTGAAGTGAATATAAGTCTTTAGAAAATCTAATGAAATTTGAAGTGAATATAAGTCTTCTAAAACTGTGAAAATTGAAGTGAATATAAGTCTTCAAAAATCATGAAATTTGAAGTGAATATAAGTCTTCAAAAATCTAATGAAATTTGAAGTGAATATAAGTCTCGAAAATCGATGAAATTTGAAGTGAATATAAGTCTTCAAAAACTGATGAAATTTGAAGTGAATATAAGTCTTCGTAAAACTGAAAAATTGAAGTGAATATAAGTCTTCAAAAATTTGATGAAATTTGAAGTGAATATAAGTCTTCAAAAATCCGATGAAATTTGAAGTGAATATAAGTCTTCGTAAAATATGATGAAATTTGAAGTGAATATAAGTCTTCGTAAAATCAATGAAATTGAAGTGAATATAAGTCTTCGTAAAATTAGATGAAATTTGAAGTGAATATAAGTCTTAAAAATCAGAAAATTGAAGTGAATATAAGTCTTCTAAAACTGATGAAATTTGAAGTGAATATAAGTCTTCGTAAAATCATGAAAATTGAAGTGAATATAAGTCTTCGTAAAATCCGTAAAATTGAAGTGAATATAAGTCTTCGAAAATCGATGAAATTTGAAGTGAATATAAGTCTTCAAAAATCTAATGAAATTTGAAGTGAATATAAGTCTTCAAAATCGATGAAATTTGAAGTGAATATAAGTCTTTAAAATCGTGAAAATTGAAGTGAATATAAGTCTTCAAAAATCGATGAAATTTGAAGTGAATATAAGTCTTCAAAAACTGATGAAATTTGAAGTGAATATAAGTCTTCGTAAAATCATGAAATTTGAAGTGAATATAAGTCTTCGAAAATTTGATGAAATTTGAAGTGAATATAAGTCTCAAAAATCCGATGAAATTTGAAGTGAATATAAGTCTTCGTAAAACTGATGAAATTTGAAGTGAATATAAGTCTTTAGAAAACTGATGAAATTTGAAGTGAATATAAGTCTTCGTAAAATCTGATGAAATTGAAGTGAATATAAGTCTCTAAAATGATGAAATTTGAAGTGAATATAAGTCTTCGTAAATCTCATGAAATTTGAAGTGAATATAAGTCTTCTAAAATTAGATGAAATTGAAGTGAATATAAGTCTTCGTAAAACCGTGAAAATTGAAGTGAATATAAGTCTTCTAAAATCATGAAATTTGAAGTGAATATAAGTCTTCAAAATCATGAAATTTGAAGTGAATATAAGTCTTAAAAAATGTGAAATTGAAGTGAATATAAGTCTTCAAAAACTGATGAAATTTGAAGTGAATATAAGTCTTCAAAAATCAATGAAATTTGAAGTGAATATAAGTCTTAAAATCTGATGAAATTTGAAGTGAATATAAGTCTTTAAAACTGTGAAATTGAAGTGAATATAAGTCTTCGTAAAATTAGATGAAATTTGAAGTGAATATAAGTCTTCGTAAAACTGATGAAATTTGAAGTGAATATAAGTCTTCGAAAATCTGATGAAATTTGAAGTGAATATAAGTCTTCAAAAATCTGATGAAATTTGAAGTGAATATAAGTCTTCGTAAAACTGAAAAATTGAAGTGAATATAAGTCTTCGTAAAATCTGATGAAATTTGAAGTGAATATAAGTCTTCAAAAACTGATGAAATTTGAAGTGAATATAAGTCTCTAAAATTTGATGAAATTTGAAGTGAATATAAGTCTTCTAAAATCTTGTGAAACTTGAAGTGAATATAAGTCTTCGTAAAATTAGATGAAATTTGAAGTGAATATAAGTCTTCGTAAAACTGTGAAAATTGAAGTGAATATAAGTCTTCAAAATCTAATGAAATTTGAAGTGAATATAAGTCTTCTAAAATCGATGAAATTTGAAGTGAATATAAGTCTTCAAAACTGATGAAAATTGAAGTGAATATAAGTCTCGTAAAACTGTAAAATTGAAGTGAATATAAGTCTTCGAAAATCGATGAAATTTGAAGTGAATATAAGTCTTCAAAAATCTAATGAAATTTGAAGTGAATATAAGTCTTCGTAAAAATCGATGAAATTTGAAGTGAATATAAGTCTTCTAAAACTGAAAATTGAAGTGAATATAAGTCTTCATAAAATCTGATGAAATTTGAAGTGAATATAAGTCTTCAAAAACTGATGAAATTTGAAGTGAATATAAGTCTTCAAAAATCGATGAAATTTGAAGTGAATATAAGTCTTCGTAAAACTGTGAAATTTAGTGAATATAAGTCTTCTAAAATTAGATGAAATTTGAAGTGAATATAAGTCTTCGTAAAATCTGATGAAAATTGAAGTGAATATAACTTAAAAATGATGAAATTTGAAGTGAATATAAGTCTTCGAAAATATGATGAAATTTGAAGTGAATATAAGTCTTCGTAATCTGATGAAATTTGAAGTGAATATAAGTCTCGAAAATTTGATGAAATTTGAAGTGAATATAAGTCTTCAAAAACTGATGAAATTTGAAGTGAATATAAGTCTTCGTAAAATCAATGAAATTTGAAGTGAATATAAGTCTTCGTAAAACTGAAAATTGAAGTGAATATAAGTCTTCGTAAACTGATGAAATTTGAAGTGAATATAAGTCTTCAAAAACTGATGAAATTTGAAGTGAATATAAGTCTTCGTAAAACTGATGAAATTTGAAGTGAATATAAGTCTTCAAAAATCTTGTGAAATTTGAAGTGAATATAAGTCTTCGTAAAATTAGATGAAATTTGAAGTGAATATAAGTCTTTAGAAAATCGTGAAAATTGAAGTGAATATAAGTCTTCAAAATCTAATGAAATTTGAAGTGAATATAAGTCTTCGAAAATGATGAAATTTGAAGTGAATATAAGTCTTCAAAATCTGATGAAAATTGAAGTGAATATAAGTCTTCGTAAAATCCGTAAAAATTGAAGTGAATATAAGTCTCGTAAAATCGATGAAATTTGAAGTGAATATAAGTCTTCAAAAATCTAATGAAATTTGAAGTGAATATAAGTCTTCAAAAATGATGAAATTTGAAGTGAATATAAGTCTTCGTAAAATCTGTGAAATTTGAAGTGAATATAAGTCTTCAAAAACTGATGAAATTTGAAGTGAATATAAGTCTCAAAAATCTAATGAAATTTGAAGTGAATATAAGTCTTCGTAAAACTGATGAAATTTGAAGTGAATATAAGTCTTCGTAAAACTGTGAAATTGAAGTGAATATAAGTCTTCTAAAATTAGATGAAATTTGAAGTGAATATAAGTCTTCGAAACATGAAATTTGAAGTGAATATAAGTCTTCAAAACTGATGAAATTTGAAGTGAATATAAGTCTTCAAAAACTGATGAAATTTGAAGTGAATATAAGTCTCGTAAAACTGAAAATTGAAGTGAATATAAGTCTTCGTAAAACTGATGAAATTTGAAGTGAATATAAGTCTTCAAAAACTGATGAAATTTGAAGTGAATATAAGTCTTCGTAAAAACTGATGAAATTTGAAGTGAATATAAGTCTTCAAAAATCTTGTGAAATTTGAAGTGAATATAAGTCTTCTAAAATTAGATGAAATTTGAAGTGAATATAAGTCTTCGAAAACTGATGAAAATTGAAGTGAATATAAGTCTTCGTAAAATCTAATGAAATTTGAAGTGAATATAAGTCTTCAAAACTGATGAAATTTGAAGTGAATATAAGTCTTCGTAAAATCTGATGAAAATTGAAGTGAATATAAGTCTTCGTAAAATCCGAAAAATTGAAGTGAATATAAGTCTTCGAAAATCGATGAAATTTGAAGTGAATATAAGTCTTCAAAAATCTAATGAAATTGAAGTGAATATAAGTCTTCAAAAACTGATGAAATTTGAAGTGAATATAAGTCTTCGTAAAACTGTGAAATTGAAGTGAATATAAGTCTTCAAAAACTGATGAAATTTGAAGTGAATATAAGTCTTCAAAAATCGATGAAATTTGAAGTGAATATAAGTCTCAAAATCTGATGAAATTTGAAGTGAATATAAGTCTTCTAAAACTGATGAAATTTGAAGTGAATATAAGTCAAAATTAGATGAAATTTGAAGTGAATATAAGTCTTCAAAAACTGATGAAATTTGAAGTGAATATAAGTCTTCTAAAATCGATGAAATTTGAAGTGAATATAAGTCTTCAAAAAATCATGAAATTTGAAGTGAATATAAGTCTTCGTAAAACTGATGAAATTGAAGTGAATATAAGTCTTCGTAAAACTGATGAAATTTGAAGTGAATATAAGTCTTCAAAAACTATGAAATTGAAGTGAATATAAGTCTTCGTAAAATTTGATGAAATTTGAAGTGAATATAAGTCTTCGTAAAATCTTGTGAAATTGAAGTGAATATAAGTCTTCGTAAAATTAGATGAAATTTGAAGTGAATATAAGTCTCGAAAACTGTGAAATTGAAGTGAATATAAGTCTTCTAAAATCTAATGAAATTTGAAGTGAATATAAGTCTTCAAAATCATGAAATTTGAAGTGAATATAAGTCTTCGTAAAATCATGAAAATTGAAGTGAATATAAGTCTTCGTAAAACCGTAAAAATTAAGTGAATATAAGTCTTCAAAAATCGATGAAATTTGAAGTGAATATAAGTCTTCAAAAATCTAATGAAATTGAAGTGAATATAAGTCTTAAAAATCGATGAAATTTGAAGTGAATATAAGTCTTCGTAAAATCTGTAAAATTGAAGTGAATATAAGTCTTCATAAAACTGATGAAATTTGAAGTGAATATAAGTCTTCAAAAATCGATGAAATTTGAAGTGAATATAAGTCTTCGAAAATCGATGAAATTTGAAGTGAATATAAGTCTTAAAATTTGATGAAATTTAAGTGAATATAAGTCTTAAAAAATTAGATGAAATTTGAAGTGAATATAAGTCTCTAAAATCTGTGAAAATTGAAGTGAATATAATCTTCTAAAACTGATGAAATTTGAAGTGAATATAAGTCTTAGAAAATATGATGAAATTTGAAGTGAATATAAGTCTTCGTAAAACTGATGAAATGAAGTGAATATAAGTCTTCTAAAATTTGATGAAATTTGAAGTGAATATAAGTCTTCAAAAATCATGAAATTTGAAGTGAATATAAGTCTTCGTAAAACTGATGAAATTTGAAGTGAATATAAGTCTTCGAAAATCGTAAAAATTGAAGTGAATATGTCTCGTAAAACTGATGAAATTTGAAGTGAATATAAGTCTTCAAAAACTGATGAAATTTGAAGTGAATATAAGTCTTCGAAAACTGATGAAATTTGAAGTGAATATAAGTCTTCAAAAATCTTGTGAAATTGAAGTGAATATAAGTCTTCTAAAATTAGATGAAATTTGAAGTGAATATAAGTCTTCGTAAAATCAAGTGAAAATTGAAGTGAATATAAGTCTCTAAAATCTAATGAAATTTGAAGTGAATATAAGTCTTCTAAAACTGATGAAATTTGAAGTGAATATAAGTCTTCTAAAATCTGATGAAAATTGAAGTGAATATAAGTCTTCGAAAATCCGTGAAAATTGAAGTGAATATAAGTCTTCGAAAATCGATGAAATTTGAAGTGAATATAAGTCTTCAAAAATCTAATGAAATTTGAAGTGAATATAAGTCTTCAAAAATCATGAAATTTGAAGTGAATATAAGTCTTCGTAAAACTGTGAAATTTGAAGTGAATATAAGTCTTCAAAAATCGATGAAATTTGAAGTGAATATAAGTCTTCAAAAATCTAATGAAATTTGAAGTGAATATAAGTCTTCGTAAAATCTGATGAAATTTGAAGTGAATATAAGTCTTCGAAAATCGTGAAATTTGAAGTGAATATAAGTCTTCGAAAATTAGATGAAATTTGAAGTGAATATAAGTCTTCTAAAACTGATGAAATTTGAAGTGAATATAAGTCTTCGAAAACTGATGAAATTTGAAGTGAATATAAGTCTTCAAAAAACTGATGAAATTTGAAGTGAATATAAGTCTTCGTAAAATCTGAAAATTGAAGTGAATATAAGTCTTCTAAAACTGATGAAATTTGAAGTGAATATAAGTCTTCAAAAACTGATGAAATTTGAAGTGAATATAAGTCTTCTAAAACTGATGAAATTTGAAGTGAATATAAGTCTTCAAAAATCTATGAAATTTGAAGTGAATATAAGTCTTCTAAAATTAGATGAAATTTGAAGTGAATATAAGTCTTCTAAAATCTGGTGAAAATTGAAGTGAATATAAGTCTTCGTAAAATCTAATGAAATTTGAAGTGAATATAAGTCTTCAAAATGATGAAATTTGAAGTGAATATAAGTCTTCGAAAACTGATGAAAATTGAAGTGAATATAAGTCTTAAAATCTGAAAAATTGAAGTGAATATAAGTCTTCGAAAATCAGATGAAATTTGAAGTGAATATAAGTCTTCAAAAATCTAATGAAATTGAAGTGAATATAAGTCTTCAAAAATCATGAAATTTGAAGTGAATATAAGTCTTCAAAATCTGATGAAATTGAAGTGAATATAAGTCTTCATAAAACTGATGAAATTTGAAGTGAATATAAGTCTTCAAAAAGATGAAATTTGAAGTGAATATAAGTCTCTAAAACTGATGAAATTTGAAGTGAATATAAGTCTTCGTAAAACCGTGAAATTTGAAGTGAATATAAGTCTCGTAAAATTAGATGAAATTTGAAGTGAATATAAGTCTTAAAATCTGATGAAATTTGAAGTGAATATAAGTCTTCGAAAACTGATGAAATTTGAAGTGAATATAAGTCTTCAAAAATGATGAAATTTGAAGTGAATATAAGTCTTAAAAACTGAAAATTGAAGTGAATATAAGTCTTCGTAAAATCTGATGAAATTTGAAGTGAATATAAGTCTTCAAAAATCTGATGAAATTTGAAGTGAATATAAGTCTCGTAAAACTGATGAAATTTGAAGTGAATATAAGTCTTAAAAAATCTTGTTTGAAGTGAATATAAGTCTTCAAAAATCTAATGAAATTTGAAGTGAATATAAGTCTTCGTAAAACTGATGAAATTTGAAGTGAATATAAGTCTTCAAAAATCTGATGAAAATTGAAGTGAATATAAGTCTTCTAAAATTGATGAAATTTGAAGTGAATATAAGTCTTCAAAACTGTGAAATTTAAGTGAATATGTCTCTCGTAAAATTAGATGAAATTTGAAGTGAATATAAGTCTTCGTAAAATCATGAAAATTGAAGTGAATATAAGTCTCGTAAAATCTAATGAATTTGAAGTGAATATAAGTCTTCAAAACTGATGAAATTTGAAGTGAATATAAGTCTTCGTAAAACTGATGAAAATTGAAGTGAATATAAGTCTTCGAAAAATCCGTAAAAATTGAAGTGAATATAAGTCTTCGTAAAATCGATGAAATTTGAAGTGAATATAAGTCTTCAAAAATCTAATGAAATTTGAAGTGAATATAAGTCTTCAAAAAATGATGAAATTTGAAGTGAATATAAGTCTTCGTAAAAACTGAAATTTGAAGTGAATATAAGTCTTCATAAAATGATGAAATTTGAAGTGAATATAAGTCTTCAAAAATCTAATGAAATTTGAAGTGAATATAAGTCTTCTAAAATCTTGAAATTTGAAGTGAATATAAGTCTCGTAAAACTGTGAAATTTGAAGTGAATATAAGTCTTCTAAAATTAGATGAAATTTGAAGTGAATATATCTTCGTAAAATCTGATGAAATTTGAAGTGAATATAAGTCTTCGAAAATCTGATGAAATTTGAAGTGAATATAAGTCTTCAAAAATCATGAAATTTGAAGTGAATATAAGTCTTCGTAATCGTAAAATTGAAGTGAATATAAGTCTCGTAAAATCGATGAAATTTGAAGTGAATATAAGTCTTCAAAAATCTGATGAAATTTGAAGTGAATATAAGTCTCTAAAACTGATGAAATTTGAAGTGAATATAAGTCTTCAAAAATCTTGTGAAATTTGAAGTGAATATAAGTCTTCGTAAAATTAGATGAAATTTGAAGTGAATATAAGTCTTCGTAAAACTGTGAAAATTGAAGTGAATATAAGTCTTCGTAAAATCTAATGAAATTTGAAGTGAATATAAGTCTTCAAAATCTGATGAAATTTGAAGTGAATATAAGTCTTCGAAAACTGATGAAAATTGAAGTGAATATAAGTCTTCGTAAAATCTGTAAAATTTGAAGTGAATATAAGTCTTCTAAAATCGATGAAATTTGAAGTGAATATAAGTCTTCAAAAATCTAATGAAATTTGAAGTGAATATAAGTCTTCAAAAATCATGAAATTTGAAGTGAATATAAGTCTTCGTAAAACTGTAAAATTTGAAGTGAATATAAGTCTTCATAAAATCATGAAATTTGAAGTGAATATAAGTCTTCAAAAATCATGAAATTTGAAGTGAATATAAGTCTTCGTAAAATCCGATGAAATTTGAAGTGAATATAAGTCTTCTAAAACTGTGAAATTGAAGTGAATATAAGTCTTCGTAAAATTAGATGAAATTTGAAGTGAATATAAGTCTTCGAAATCTGATGAAATTTGAAGTGAATATAAGTCTTCTAAAAATCTGATGAAATTTGAAGTGAATATAAGTCTTCAAAAACTGATGAAATTTGAAGTGAATATAAGTCTTCTAAAATCTGTAAAATTGAAGTGAATATAAGTCTTCTAAAATCATGAAATTTGAAGTGAATATAAGTCTTCAAAATCTGATGAAATTTGAAGTGAATATAAGTCTTCAAAACTGATGAAATTTGAAGTGAATATAAGTCTTCGTAAAACTGATGAAAATTGAAGTGAATATAAGTCTTCGTAAAACTGAAAAATTGAAGTGAATATAAGTCTTCAAAAATCGATGAAATTTGAAGTGAATATAAGTCTTCAAAAATCTAATGAAATTTGAAGTGAATATAAGTCTTCAAAAATCGATGAAATTTGAAGTGAATATAAGTCTTCGTAAAACTGAAAAATTGAAGAATATAAGTCTTCAAAACTGATGAAATTTGAAGTGAATATAAGTCTTCAAAAATCTGATGAAATTTGAAGTGAATATAAGTCTTAAAATCGATGAAATTTGAAGTGAATATAAGTCTCGTAAAACCTGAAATTTAAGTGAATATAAGTCTTCTAAATTAGATGAAATTTGAAGTGAATATAAGTCTCGTAATCTGATGAAAATTGAAGTGAATATAAACTTCAAAAATCTGATGAAATTTGAAGTGAATATAAGTCTTCGTAAAATATGATGAAATTTGAAGTGAATATAAGTCTTCAAAAAATCATGAAATTTGAAGTGAATATAAGTCTTCAAAAATCTGATGAAATTTGAAGTGAATATAAGTCTTCTAAAAATGATGAAATTTGAAGTGAATATAAGTCTTCAAAAATCTTGTGAAATTGAAGTGAATATAAGTCTTCAAAAAATTTAATGAAATTTGAAGTGAATATAAGTCTTCGTAAAACTGATGAAATTTGTGAATATAAGTTCTCAAAAATCTGAAAATTGAAGTGAATATAAGTCTCAAAAATCATGAAATTTGAAGTGAATATAAGTCTTCAAAACTGTGAAATTTAAGTGAATATAAGTCTCTAAAATTAGATGAAATTTGAAGTGAATATAAGTCTCTAAAATCGTGAAATTGAAGTGAATATAAGTCTTCGTAAAACTGATGAAATTTGAAGTGAATATAAGTCTTCGAAAATCTGATGAAATTTGAAGTGAATATGTCTTCGAAAATCAGAAAATTGAAGTGAATATAAGTCTTCTAAAACTGATGAAATTTGAAGTGAATATAAGTCTTCGTAAAACTGATGAAATTTGAAGTGAATATAAGTCTTCTAAAATCTTGTGAAATTGAAGTGAATATAAGTCTTCGAAAACTGATGAAAATTGAAGTGAATATAAGTCTTCAAAAATCTGATGAAATTTGAAGTGAATATAAGTCTTCGTAAAACTGATGAAATTTGAAGTGAATATAAGTCTTCTAAAACTGATGAAAATTGAAGTGAATATAAGTCTTCAAAAATCTGATGAAATTTGAAGTGAATATAAGTCTTCTAAAATCATGAAATTTGAAGTGAATATAAGTCTTCAAAAATCTGTGAAAATTGAAGTGAATATAAGTCTTCTAAAATTAGATGAAATTGAAGTGAATATAAGTCTTCGTAAAATCGTGAAAATTGAAGTGAATATAAGTCTTCAAAAATCTGATGAAATTTGAAGTGAATATAAGTCTTCAAATATGATGAAATTTGAAGTGAATATAAGTCTTCAAAATCTGATGAAATTTGAAGTGAATATAAGTCTTCGAAAATTTGATGAAATTTGAAGTGAATATAAGTCTTCGTAAAACTGATGAAATTTGAAGTGAATATAAGTCTTCAAAAATTTGAAAATTGAAGTGAATATAAGTCTTCAAAAATCTGATGAAATTTGAAGTGAATATAAGTCTTCAAAAATCCGATGAAATTTGAAGTGAATATAAGTCTTCGTAAATCGATGAAATTTGAAGTGAATATAAGTCTTAAAAACTGTGAAATTTAAGTGAATATAAGTCTTCAAAATTAGATGAAATTTAAGTGAATATAAGTCTTAGAAAATCTAATGAAATTAAGTGAATATAAGTCTTCGTAAAATGAAAAATGAAGTATATAAGTCTTCGAAAATCATGAAATTTGAAGTGAATATAAGTCTTCAAAAATCTAATGAAATTTGAAGTGAATATAAGTCTTCGAAAATCTGATGAAATTTGAAGTGAATATAAGTCTTCAAAAATGATGAAATTTGAAGTGAATATAAGTCTTCTAAAATATGATGAAATTTGAAGTGAATAAGTCTTAAAATCTTGTGAAATTGAAGTGAATATAAGTCTTCTAAAAATTAGATGAAATTTGAAGTGAATATAAGTCTTTAGAAATCTTGTGAAATTGAAGTGAATATAAGTCTTCAAAATGATGAAATTTGAAGTGAATATAAGTCTTCGTAAAAATGATGAAATTTGAAGTGAATATAAGTCTTCGTAAAATCATAAAAATTGAAGTGAATATAAGTCTTCAAAAATCTGATGAAATTTGAAGTGAATATAAGTCTTCAAAAACTGATGAAATTTGAAGTGAATATAAGTCTTCAAAAACTGATGAAATTTGAAATGAATATAAGTCATCAGGAAATTTGATGAAATTTTAAGTGAATATAAGTCTTCAAGAAATCTGATGAAATTTGAAGTGAATATAAGTCTATAGAAAATCTGATGAAAATTGAAGTGAATATAAGTCTTTAGAAAATCTGATGAAATTTGAAGTGAATATAAGTCTTCAGAAAATATGATGAATATTGAAGTGAATATAAGTCTTCAGAAAATCTGATGAAATTTGTAGTGAATATAAGTCTTCAGAAACTCTGGGGAAAATTGAAGTGAATATAAGTCTTCAGAAAATCTCAGGAAATTTGAAGTGAATATAAGTCTTTATAAAATCTGATAAAATTGAAGTGAATATAAGTCTCGTAAAATGATGAAATTTGAAGTGAATATAAGTCTTCGTAAAATATGATGAAATTTGAAGTGAATATAAGTCTTCAAAAATCATGAAATTTGAAGAAGTGAATATAAGTCTTCAAAAATATGGTAAAATTGAAGTGAATATAAGTCTTCA
Source organism: Vicia sativa (assembly GCA_021764765.1). Lineage (NCBI taxonomy): Eukaryota > Viridiplantae > Streptophyta > Magnoliopsida > Fabales > Fabaceae > Vicia > Vicia sativa. The sequence continues at coordinate 171,172,216 of CM038796.1, forward strand.
TAAAACTGATGAAATTTGAAGTGAATATAAGTCTTCTAAAATATGATGAAATTTGAAGTGAATATAAGTCTTCGAAAATGATGAAATTTGAAGTGAATATAAGTCTTCAAAAATATGATGAAAATTGAAGTAATAAGTCTTCATAAAATCTGATGAAATTTGAAGTGAATATAAGTCTTCAAAAATCTGATGAAATTTGAAGTGAATATAAGTCTTCGTAAAATCGATGAAATTTGAAGTGAATATAAGTCTTCAAAAATCTTGTGAAATTTGAAGTGAATATAAGTCTTCAAAATTAGATGAATTTGAAGTGAATATAAGTCTTAGAAAATCTTGTGAAAATTGAAGTGAATATAAGTCTTCGAAAATTAGATGAAATTTGAAGTGAATATAAGTCTTCGTAAAACTGAAAATTGAAGTGAATATAAGTCTTCGAAAATATGATGAAATTTGAAGTGAATATAAGTCTTCTAAATAATTATGAAATTTGAAGTGAATATAAGTCTTCGTAAAACTGATGAAATTTGAAGTGAATATAAGTCTTCTAAAATCTGATGAAATTTGAAGTGAATATAAGTCTTCAAAAATGATGAAATTTGAAGTGAATATAAGTCTCGTAAAATTTGATGAAATTTGAAGTGAATATAAGTCTTCGTAAAATCTTGTGAAATTTGAAGTGAATATAAGTCTCTAAAATTAGATGAAATTTGAAGTGAATATAAGTCTTCGAAAATCTGTGAAAATTGAAGTGAATATAAGTCTCTAAAATCTAATGAAATTTGAAGTGAATATAAGTCTTCAAAAACTGATGAAATTTGAAGTGAATATAAGTCTTCGTAAAACTGATGAAAATTGAAGTGAATATAAGTCTTCGTAAAATCTGAAAAATTGAAGTGAATATAAGTCTTCGAAAATCGATGAAATTTGAAGTGAATATAAGTCTTCAAAAATCTAATGAAATTGAAGTGAATATAAGTCTTCGTAAAACTGATGAAATTTGAAGTGAATATAAGTCTTCGTAAAACTGTGAAAATTGAAGTGAATATAAGTCTTCAAAAACTGATGAAATTTGAAGTGAATATAAGTCTTCAAAAATCTGATGAAATTTGAAGTGAATATAAGTCTTCAAAATCGATGAAATTTGAAGTGAATATAAGTCTCTAAAATCTGTGAAATTTAAGTGAATATAAGTCTTCGTAAAATTAGATGAAATTTGAAGTGAATATAAGTCTCGTAAAATCCGTGAAAATTGAAGTGAATATAATCTTCGTAAACTGATGAAATTTGAAGTGAATATAAGTCTCTAAAATATGATGAAATTTGAAGTGAATATAAGTCTTCAAAAATGATGAAATTTGAAGTGAATATAAGTCTTCAAAAATTTGATGAAATTGAAGTGAATATAAGTCTTAAAAAATCTGATGAAATTTGAAGTGAATATAAGTCTTCAAAATCTGTAAAAATTGAAGTGAATATAAGTCTTCTAAAATCTAATGAAATTTGAAGTGAATATAAGTCTTCAAAAATCTGATGAAATTTGAAGTGAATATAAGTCTTCGTAAAACTGATGAAATTTGAAGTGAATATAAGTCTTCAAAAATCTTGTGAAATTTGAAGTGAATATAAGTCTCTAAAATTAGATGAAATTTGAAGTGAATATAAGTCTTCGTAAAATCTAGTGAAAATTGAAGTGAATATAAGTCTTTAAATTCTAATGAAATTTGAAGTGAATATAAGTCTTCGAAAATCTGATGAAATTTGAAGTGAATATAAGTCTTCAGAAAATGATGAAAATTGAAGTGAATATAAGTCTTCGTAAAATCTGAAAATTGAAGTGAATATAAGTCTTCGAAAATCTATGAAATTTGAAGTGAATATAAGTCTTCAAAAATCTAATGAAATTTGAAGTGAATATAAGTCTTCAAAAATCTGATGAAATTTGAAGTGAATATAAGTCTTAAAACTGAAATTTGAAGTAATATAAGTCTTCATAAAACTGATGAAATTGAAGTGAATATAAGTCTTCAAAAATCTGATGAAATTTGAAGTGAATATAAGTCTTCAAAACTGTGAAATTTGAAGTGAATATAAGTCTTCAAAATATTGTGAAATTTGAAGTGAATATAAGTCTTCGTAAAATTAGATGAAATTTGAAGTGAATATAATCTTCTAAAATCTGATGAAATTTGAAGTGAATATAAGTCTTCTAAAACTGATGAAATTTGAAGTGAATATAAGTCTTCAAAAATCTGATGAAATTTGAAGTGAATATAAGTCTTCGAAAATCTGAAAAAATTGAAGTGAATATAAGTCTTAAAAAACTGATGAAATTTGAAGTGAATATAAGTCTTCAAAAATCTGATGAAATTTGAAGTGAATATAAGTCTCTTAGAAAACTGATGAAATTTGAAGTGAATATAAGTCTTCAAAAATCTTGTGAAATTGAAGTGAATATAAGTCTTAAAAATTAGATGAAATTTGAAGTGAATATAAGTCTCTAAAATCTAGAAAATTGAAGTGAATATAAGTCTTCTAAAAATCTAATGAAATTTGAAGTGAATATAAGTTCTAAAATCGATGAAATTTGAAGTGAATATAAGTCTTCGTAAAACTGATGAAAATTGAAGTGAATATAAGTCTTCGTAAAATCTGAAAAATTGAAGTGAATATAAGTCTTCGAAATCGATGAAATTTGAAGTGAATATAAGTCTTCAAAAATCTAATGAAATTTGAAGTGAATATAAGTCTTCAAAAATCATGAAATTTGAAGTGAATATAAGTCTTTAAAACTGAAAAATTTGAAGTGAATATAAGTCTTCAAAAATCTTATGAAATTTGAAGTGAATATAAGTCTTCAAAAACTGATGAAATTTGAAGTGAATATAAGTCTAAAACTGATGAAATTTGAAGTGAATATAAGTCTTCTAAAATCGTGAAATTTGAAGTGAATATAAGTCTTCTAAAATTAGATGAAATTTGAAGTGAATATAAGTCTTCGAAAATCATGAAATTTGAAGTGAATATAAGTCTTCGAAAACTGATGAAATTTGAAGTGAATATAAGTCTTCAAAAATCATGAAATTTGAAGTGAATATAAGTCTTCGTAAAACTGAAAATTGAAGTGAATATAAGTCTTTAAAATTTGATGAAATTTGAAGTGAATATAAGTCTTCAAAAACTGATGAAATTTGAAGTGAATATAAGTCTCGAAAATTAGATGAAATTTGAAGTGAATATAAGTCTTCGTAAAAATCATGAAATTTGAAGGAATATAAGTCTCGAAAACTGATGAAATTTAAGTGAATATAAGTCTTCGTAAAATCTGAAAAATTGAAGTGAATATAAGTCTTCGAAAATCTGATGAAATTTGAAGTGAATATAAGTCTTCGTAAAATCTTGTGAAACTTGAAGTGAATATAAGTCTTCGTAAATTAGATGAAATTTGAAGTGAATATAAGTCTCTTAAAATCATGAAAATTGAAGTGAATATAAGTCTTCAGAAAATCTGATGAAATTTGAAGTGAATATAAGTCTTCAGAAAATATGATGAAATTTGAAGTGAATATAAGTCTTCAGAAAATATGATGAAATTTGAAGTGAATATAAGTCTTTGAAAATCTGATGAAATTTGAAGTGAATATAAGTCTTCTAAAATCTTATGAAATTTGAAGTGAATATAAGTCTTCAGAAAATCTGATGAAAATTGAAGTGAATATAAGTCTCGTAAAATCTGTGAAAATTGAAGTGAATATAAGTCTTCAAAAATCGATGAAATTTGAAGTGAATATAAGTCTTCAAAAATCTAATGAAATTTGAAGTGAATATAAGTCTTCAAAAATCATGAAATTTGAAGTGAATATAAGTCTTCAAAACTGTAAAATTGAAGTGAATATAAGTCTTCAGAAAATCAGATGAAATTTGAAGTGAATATAAGTCTTCAAAAACTCATGAAATTTGAAGTGAATATAAGTCTTCGTAAAATCGATGAAATTTGAAGTGAATATAAGTCTTCGTAAAACTGTGAAACTTATGAATATAAGTCTCTAAAATTAGATGAAATTTGAAGTGAATATAAGTCTTCAAAAACTGATGAAAATTGAAGTGAATATAAGTCTCGTAAAATCGATGAAATTTGAAGGAATATAAGTCTTAAAAATTAGATGAAATTTGAAGTGAATATAAGTCTTCGAAAATCTGTGAAAATTGAAGTGAATATAAGTCTCTAAAATGATGAAATTTGAAGTGAATATAAGTCTTCGAAAACTGATGAAATTTAATGAATATAAGTCTTCGTAAAATCTGTGAAAATTGAAGTGAATATAAGTCTTCTAAAACTGATGAAATTTGAAGTGAATATAAGTCTTCAAAAATATGATGAAATTTGAAGTGAATATAAGTCTTTAGAAAATCATGAAATTTGAAGTGAATATAAGTCTTCGAAAAACTGATGAAATTTGAAGTGAATATAAGTCTTCTAAAATCTTATGAAATTTGAAGTGAATATAAGTCTTCGTAAAACTGATGAAAATTGAAGTGAATATAAGTCTTCGTAAAATCTAAAATTGAAGTGAATATAAGTCTTCAAAATCGATGAAATTTGAAGTGAATATAAGTCTTCAAAAATCTAATGAAATTTGAAGTGAATATAAGTCTTAAAAAATCTGATGAAATTTGAAGTGAATATAAGTCTTCGTAAAACTGAAAATTTGAAGTGAATATAAGTCTTCAAAAACTGATGAAATTTGAAGTGAATATAAGTCTTCAAAAATATGAAATTTGAAGTGAATATAAGTCTTCAAAAATCGATGAAATTTGAAGTGAATATAAGTCTTCAGAAAATCTGGTGAAATTTAAGTGAATATAAGTCTTCAGAAAATTAGATGAAATTTGAAGTGAATATAAGTCTTCTAAAACTGTGAAAATTGAAGTGAATATAAGTCTTCGTAAAACTGATGAAATTTGAAGTGAATATAAGTCTTAAAATTAGATGAAATTTGAAGTGAATATAAGTCTTCGTAAAATCAAAAATGAAGTGAATAAGTCTTCTAAAATCTGATGAAATTTGAAGTGAATATAAGTCTTCAAAAACTATGAAATTTGAAGTGAATATAAGTCTTCGTAAAATCGATGAAATTTGAAGTGAATATAAGTCTTCAGAAAATATGGTGAAATTTAAGTGAATATAAGTCTTCGTAAAATTAGATGAAATTTGAAGTGAATATAAGTCTTCTAAAATCGTGAAAATTGAAGTGAATATAAGTCTCTAAAACTGATGAAATTTGAAGTGAATATAAGTCTTCAAAAATCTATGAAATTTAATGAATATAAGTCTTCGAAAACTCAAAAATTGAAGTGAATATAAGTCTTCGTAAAATCATGAAATTTGAAGTGAATATAAGTCTTCAAAAATCATGAAATTTGAAGTGAATATAAGTCTTCTAAAATATGATGAAATTAATGAATGAATAAGTCTTCGTAAAATCTATGAAATTTGAAGTGAATATAAGTCTTCGTAAATTAGATGAAATTTGAAGTGAATATAAGTCTTCAAAAATCGGTGAAAATTGAAGTGAATATAAGTCTTCGAAAACTGATGAAATTTGAAGTGAATATAAGTCTTAAAATATGATGAAATTTGAAGTGAATATAAGTCTTCGTAAAACTCATGAAATTTGAATGAATATAAGTCTTCAAAAATCTGATGAAATTTGAAGTGAATATAAGTCTTCAAAAATCTTATGAAATTTGAAGTGAATATAAGTCTTCAAAACTGATGAAAATTGAAGTGAATATAAGTCTTCGTAAAATTGATAAAAATTGAAGTGAATATAAGTCTTCTAAAATCGATGAAATTTGAAGTGAATATAAGTCTTCAAAAATCTAATGAAATTTGAAGTGAATATAAGTCTTCAAAAAATCGATGAAATTGAAGTGAATATAAGTCTTCGAAAACTGGTGAAATTTGAAGTGAATATAAGTCTTCATAAAACTGATGAAATTTGAAGTGAATATAAGTCTTCAAAAATCTGATGAAATTTGAAGTGAATATAAGTCTTCGTAAAAATCGATGAATTTGAAGTGAATATAAGTCTTTAAAATCATGAAATTTAGTGAATATAAGTCTTCTAAAATTAGATGAAATTTGAAGTGAATATAAGTCTTCGTAAAATCTGAAAATTGAAGTGAATATAAGTCTTCGTAAAATCAATGAAATTTGAAGTGAATATAAGTCTCAAAAATCGATGAAATTTGAAGTGAATATAAGTCTCTAAAATTGGAAAAATTGAAGTGAATATAAGTCTTCGAAAATCTGATGAAATTTGAAGTGAATATAAGTCTTCAAAAATCGATGAAATTTGAAGTGAATATAAGTCTTCAAAAACTGATGAAAATTGAATGAATATAAGTCTTCGTAAAATCTTGTGAAATTGAAGTGAATATAAGTCTTCGTAAAATTAGATGAAATTTGAAGTGAATATAAGTCTTCGTAAAACTGATGAAATTGAAGTGAATATAAGTCTTCGTAAAACTGATGAAATTTGAAGTGAATATAAGTCTTCAAAAATATGATGAAATTTGAAGTGAATATAAGTCTTCGTAAAATCATGAAATTGAAGTGAATATAAGTCTTCGAAAATCATGAAATTTGAAGTGAATATAAGTCTCTCGAAAATCTTGATGAAATTTGAAGTGAATATAAGTCTTCTAAAATCGATGAAAATTGAAGTGAATATAAGTCTTCTAAAATCTGAAAAATTGAAGTGAATATAAGTCTTCGTAAAATCGATGAAATTTGAAGTGAATATAAGTCTTCAAAAATCTATGAAATTTGAAGTGAATATAAGTCTTCAAAAAATCTGATGAAATTTGAAGTGAATATAAGTCTTCAAAAACTGTGAAATTTGAAGTGAATATAAGTCTTCAAAACTGATGAAATTTGGTGAATATAAGTCTTCAAAAACTGATGAAATTTGAAGTGAATATAAGTCTTCGAAAATCGATGAAATTTGAAGTGAATATAAGTCTCTAAAAATCTGATGAAATTTAGTGAATATAAGTCTTCTAAAATTAGATGAAATTTGAAGTGAATATAAGTCTTTGAAAATCGATAAAATTGAAGTGAATATAAGTCTTCTAAAACTGGTGAAATTTGAAGTGAATATAAGTTTTAAAAATATGATGAAATTTGAAGTGAATATAATCTTCTAAAAATCTGATGAAATTTGAAGTGAATATGTCTTCTAAAAATCGATGAAATTTGAAGTGAATATAAGTCTTAAAACTGATGAAATTTGAAGTGAATATAAGTCTTCGTAAACTGAAAATTGAAGTGAATATAAGTCTTCGTAAACTAATGAATTTGAAGTGAATATAAGTCTTCAAAAATCTGATGAAATTTGAAGTGAATATAAGTCTTAAAAATCGATGAAATTTGAAGTGAATATAAGTCTTCGTAAAATCTTGTGAAATTTAAGTGAATATAAGTCTTCGTAAAATTAGATGAAATTTGAAGTGAATATAAGTCTTCGAAAATCTGATGAAAATTGAAGTGAATATAAGTCTTCTAAAACTGATGAAATTTGAAGTGAATATAAGTCTCTAAAAATGTTAAAAATTGAAGTGAATATAAGTCTTTAAAATGATGAAATTTAAGGAATAAGTTCTGAAAATCTGATGAAATTTAAGTGAATATAAGTCTCGTAAAAATTTTAAAATGAAGTGAATATAAGTCTTCGTAAAATTAGATGAAATTTTGGTATATGTCTTCAAAAATCTGATGAAATTGTGAATATAAGTCTTCTAAAACTGATGAAATTGAAGTGAATATAAGTCTCTTCTAAAATCTGTGAAATTGAAGTGAATATAAGTCTTCGTAAAATTAGATGAAATTTGAAGTGAATATAAGTCTTCGTAAAAATCCTATGAAAATTGAAGTGAATATAAGTCTTCTAAAACTTATGATGAAATTTGAAGTGAATATAAGTCTTCGTAAAATATGATGAAATTTGAAGTGAATATAAGTCTTCAAAATCTGATGAAATTGATGAATATAAGTCTTCGAAAAATCGATGAAATTTGATGAATATAAGTCTTCGAAAATCTTATGAAATTTGAAGTGAATATAAGTCTCTAAAAACTGATGAAAATTGAAGTGAATATGTCTTCGTAAAATCTGATAAAATTGAAGTGAATATAAGTCTTCAAAATCGATGAAATTTGAAGTGAATATGTCTTCAAAATCTAATGAAATTTGAAGTGAATATAAGTCTTCAAAATCAATGAAATTTGAAGTGAATATAAGTCTTCTAAAAATCATAAAATTTGAAGTGAATATAAGTCTTCATAAAACTGATGAAATTTGAAGTGAATATAAGTCTTCAAAAATCTGATGAAATTTAAGTGAATATAAGTCTTCAAAAATCAGAGAAATTTGAAGTGAATAAGTTCTAAAAATCATGAAATTTGAAGTGAATATAAGTCTTAAAAATTAGATGAAATTTGAAGTGAATATAAGTCTTTAAAAATCAAAATTGAAGTGAATATAAGTCTTCGTAAAACTGATGAAATTTGAAGGAATATAAGTCTTCTAAAAATATGATGAAATTTGAAGTGAATATAAGTCTTCGAAACCATGAAATTTGAAGTGAATATAAGTCTTCTAAAAATCTGATGAAATTTGAAGTGAATATAAGTCTTCAAAAACTGATGAAATTTGAAGTGAATATATGTTCGTAAAATCGATGAAAATTGAAGTGAATATAAATTTCAAAATCGATGAAATTTAATGAATATAAGTCTCAAAAACTGATGAAATTTGAAGTGAATATAAAGTTCAAAAACTGATGAAATTTGAAGTGAATATAAGTCTTCGTAAAATCTTATGAAATTTAGTGAATATAAGTCTTCGTAAAATTAGATGAAATTTGAAGTGAATATAAGTTCTAAAATCGTGAAAATGAAGTGAATATAAGTCTTCGTAAAATCATGAAATTTGAAGTGAATATAAGTCTCGTAAAATCTGATGAAATTTGAAGTGAATATAAGTCTTCTAAAATATGATGAAATTTGAAGTGAATATAAGTCTTCAAAATTTGATGAAATTTGAAGTGAATATAAGTCTCTTAAAATCTAATGAAATTGGTGAATATAAGTCTTCAAAAATCAGATGAAATTTGAAGTGAATATAAGTTCAAAACTGTGAAATTGAAGTGAATATAAGTCTTCGTAAAACTTATGAAATTTGAAGTGAATATAAGTCTTCAAAAATCTAATGAAATTGAAGTGAATATAAGTCTTCAGAAAACTGATGAAATTTGAAGTGAAATAAGTCTTAAAACTATGAAATTGAAGTGAATATAAGTCTTCAAAAATTAGATGAAATTTGAAGTGAATATAAGTCTTCTAAAATCAAGGAAATTGAAGTGAATATAAGTCTTCGTAAAATCTAATGAAATTAAGTGAATATAAGTCTTCTAAAACTGATGAAATTGAAGTGAATATAAGTCTTCATAAAACTGATGAAATTTGAAGTGAATATAAGTCTTCAAAAATCATGAAATTTAAGTGAATATAAGTCTCTAAAAACTGATGAAATTTGAAGTGAATATAAGTCTTCGAAAATCTTGTGAAATTGAAGTGAATATAAGTCTTCAAAAATTGATGAAATTTGATGAATATAAGTCTCTAAAAATCTGATGAAAATTGAAGTGAATATAAGTCTTCAGAAAATATGATGAAATTTAGTGAATATAAGTCTTCAAAAAATTTGATGAAATTGAAGTGAATATAAGTCTTCTCAAAATCTGATGAAATTTGAAGTGAATATAAGTCTTCAAAAACTGTGAAAATTGAAGTGAATATAAGTCTTCGTAAAAATTAGATGAAATTTGAAGTGAATATAAGTCTTCAAAAATCTGATGAAAATTGAAGTGAATATAAGTCTTCTAAAACTAGATGAAATTTGAAGTGAATATAAGTCTTCGTAAAATATGATGAAATTGAAGTGAATATAAGTCTTCTAAAACTGAAATTTGAAGTGAATATAAGTCTTCAAAAACTGATGAAATTTGAAGTGAATATGTATCTCTAAAAATCTAATGAAATTGAAGTGAATATAAGTCTTCATAAAATCTATGAAATTTGAAGTGAATATAAGTCTTTAAAATCGTGAAAATTGAAGTAATATAAGTCTTCAAAAAATCATGAAATTTGAAGTGAATATAAGTCTTCAAAAAATCGATGAAATTTGAAGTGAATATAAGTCTCTAAAATCAATGAAATTTGAAGTGAATATAAGTCTTCTAAAATTCATGAAATTTGAAGTGAATATAAGTCTTCTCAAAAATTAGATGAAATTTGAAGTGAATATAAGTCTTCGTAATCTGAAAATTGAAGTGAATATAAGTCTTTAGAAAACTGATGAAATTTGAAGTGAATATAAGTCTTCGTAAAATCAGATGAAATTTGAAGAATATAAGTCTTCAAAAATCTTATGAAATTTGAAGTGAATATAAGTCTTCAGAAAACTGATGAAATTTGAAGTGAATATAAGTCTTCAAAAATCGATGAAATTTGAAGTGAATATAAGTCTTTAAAATTAGATGAAATTTAGTGAATATAAGTCTTCAAAAACTGTGAAAATTTGAAGTGAAATAAGTCTTCGTAAATTAGATGAAATTTGAAGTGAATATAAGTCTCTTTAAAACTGGTTAAAATTGAAGTGAATATAAGTCTCAAAAATCGATGAAATTTGAAGTGAATATAAGTTCTAAAACTGATGAAATTTGAAGTGAATATAAGTCTTAGAAAATATCATGAAATTTGAAGTGAAATATAAGTCTTTAGAAAATATGATGAAATTTGAAGTGAATATAAGTCTTCAAAACTGATGAAATTGAAGTGAATATAATAATCTTCTAAAATCTATGAAATTTGAAGTGAATATAAGTTCTAAAAATCAATGAAATTTGAAGTGAATATAAGTCTTCTAAAATTTGATGAAATTGAAGTGAATATAAGTCTTCAGAAAATCTCATGAAATTGAAGTGAATATAAGTCTCAAAAATCTGAAAATTTGAAGTGAAATAAGTCTTCTAAAATCTATGAAATTTGAAGTGAATATAAGTCTTCAAAAATGATGAAATTGAAGTGAATATAAGTCTCTAAAAATCTGTGAAAATTGAAGTGATATGTCTTCGTAAAATCATGAAATTTGAAGTGAATATAAGTCTTCTAAAATCTGTGAAATTTGAAGTTATAAGTCTTCAAAAACTGATGAAATTTGAAGTGAATACAGTCTCAAAAATCTGATGAAATTTGAAGTGAATATAAGTCTTCGAAAATCGATGAAATTTAGTGAATATAAGTCTTCGTAAAACTGATGAAATTTGAAGTGAATATAAGTCGTAAAATTAATGAAATTTGAAGTGAATATAAGTCTTCAAAAATCTGATGAAATTTGAAGTGAATATAAGTCTTCAGTAAAATCATGAAATTTGAAGTGAATATAAGTCAAAATATTAAAATTTGAAGTGAATATAAGTTTTCGAAAATCTTATGAAATTGAAGTGAATATAAGTCTTGAAATGAAATTTGAAGTGAATATAAGTCTTCAAAAAACTTGATGAATTTGAAGTGAATATAAGTCTTCAAAAATCTTGTGAAATTTGAAGTGAAATAAGTCTTCAAAAAATTAGATGAAATTGAAGTGAATATGTCTTCAAATAATCCGTGAAATTGAAGTAATATAAGTCTTCAAAATTGATGAAATTTGAAGTGAATATAAGTTTCTAAAATAAGATGAAATTTGAAGTGAATATAAGTCTTCGAAAATCTAATGAAATTTGAAGTGAATATAAGTCTTCAAAATCAGATGAAATTTGAAGTGAATATAAGTCTTCTAAAAATCTAGATGAAATTTGAAGTGAATATAAGTCTTCGTAAATCATATGAAATTTGAAGTGAATATAAGTCTTCTAAAATCTGATAAAATTTGAAGTGAATATAAGTCTTCAAAAATCTAATGAAATTTGAAGTGAATATAAGTCTTCAAAAATCAATGAAATTTAAGTGAATATAAGTCTTTAAAAACTGATGAAATTGAAGAATATAAGTCTTCAAAAATCTATGAAATTTGAAGTGAATATAAGTCTCTAAAATTAGATGAAATTTGAAGTGAATATAAGTCTTCGTGAAAATCTTGAAATTTGAAGTGAATATAAGTCTTCAAAACTGATGAAATTTGAAGTGAATATAAGTCTTCAAAAATCGATGAAATTTGAAGTGAATATAAGTCTTCTAAAACTGAAAATTGAAGTGAATATAAGTCTTCAGAAAAACTGATGAAATTTGAAGTGAATATAAGTCTTCAGAAAATCTGATGAAATTTGAAGTGAATATAAGTCTTCAAAAATCTGATGAAATTTGAAGTGAATATAAGTCTTCAAAAATCTATGAAACTTGAAGTGAATATAAGTCTTCGAAAATTACATGAAATTTGAAGTGAATATAAGTCTTCAAAAATCATGAAATTTGAAGTGAATATATCTTCTAAAACTGATGAAATTTGAAGTGAATATAAGTCTTCAAAAACTAATGAAATTTGAAGTGAATATAAGTCTTCAAAAACTGAGAAATTTAGTGAATATAAGTCTTCAAAACTGATGAAATTTGAAGTGAATATAAGTCTTCTTCTAAATAGATGAAATTTCAGTGAATATAAGTCTTCTAAAATCAATGAAAATGAATGAATATAAGTCTTCGTAAAATCTAATGAAATTTGAAGTGAATATAAGTCTTCGTAAAATCATGAAATTTGAAGTGAATATAAGTCTTTAAAAATATGATGAAATTTGAAGTGAATATAAGTCTTCGAAAACTGATGAAATTTGAAGTGAATATAAGTCTGTAAAATCTATGAAATTTAATGAATATAAGTCTTCAAAAATCATGAAATTTGAAGTGAATATAAGTCTTTAAAATATGGTAAATTTGAAGTGAATATAAGTCTTCAAAAATATTATTTGAAGTGAATATAAGTCTTCAAAAAAATTTAATGAAATTGAAGTGAATATATGTCTTCTAAAATCTAATGAAATTTTATGAATATAAGTCTTCAAAATCTGAAAATGAAGTGAATATAAGTCTTCGAAAATTAGATGAAATTGAAGTGAATATAAGTCTTCGTAAAAATCGTTAAAATTAAGTGAATATAATCTTTAAAATCGATGAAATTTGGTGAATATAAGTCTCGTAAAAATCGTTAAAATGAAGTGAATATAAGTCTTCAAAAATCAATGAAATTTAGTG
>CM038796.1:171185623-171258730 GCA_021764765.1 Vicia sativa
TTTCATAAATTTTTGAAGACTTATATTCACTTCAAATTTTATAAGATTTTTGAAGACTTATATTCACTTCAATTTCATCAGTTATCTTAAGATGTATGTTCACTTCAATTTTCATAAGATTTTGAGACTTATATTCACTTCAAACTTCATGGATTTTTGAGAAACTTATATTCACTTCAAATTTTATGATTTTTTGAAGACTTATATTCACTTCAATTTCATCCAGTTATCTTAAGATGTATATTTCACTTCAATTTTCATAAGATTTTTGAGACTTATATTCACTTCAAACTTCATCAGTTTTTGAAGACTTATATTCACTTCAAATTTATCAGTTTTAAAGACTTATATTCACTTCATTCATCGATTATCTTAAGATGTATATTCTTAATTTTCATAAGATTTTTTGAGACTTATATTCACTTCAAACTTCATCTTATTTTGAAGACATATTCACTTCAAATTTTATGATTTACGAGACTTATATTCACTTCATTTCTTCAGTTATCTTAAGATGTATATTCACTTCAATTTTCATAAGATTTTTGAGACTTATATTCACTTCGAACTTCATGATTTTTTGAGACTTATATTCACTGAATTTTATATGATTTTACGAGACTTATATTCACTTCAAATTTCATTGATTATCTTAAGATGTACTTCATTTTCATAAGATTTTTGAGACTTATATTCACTTGAACTTCATCATTTTTGAAGACTTATATTCACTTCAAATTTATCAGTTTATTTATATTCACTTCAAATTTCATAAATTATCTTAAGATGTATGTTCCTTCAATTTTCATAAGATTTTTGAAGACATATTCACTTCAAATTTTATAAGATTTTACGAAGACTTATATTCACTTCAAATTTCATCAGATTATCTTAAGATGTATATTCACTTCAATTTTCATAAGATTTTTGAGACTTATATTCATTCAAACTTCATGATTTTTGAAGACTTATATTCACTTCAAATTTTATGATTTTAAGGACTTATATTCACTTCAAATTTCATGAGATTATCTTAAGATGTATGTTCACTTCAATTTTCATAAGATTTTTTGAAGACTTATATTCTTCAAACTTCATGATTTTTGAAGACTTATATTCACTTCAAATTTTATCAGATTTACGAAGACTTATATTCACTTCAAATTTCATAGTTATCTTAAGATGTATATTCACTTCAATTTTCATAAGATTTTTTGAAGACTTATATTCATGAAACTTCTCAGATTTTTGAAGACTTATATTCACTCAAATTTTATGATTTTAAAGACTTATATTCCTTCAAATTTCATAGTTATCTTAAGATGTATATTCACTTCAATTTTCATAGATTTTTGGAACTTATATTCACTTCAAACTTCATGATTTTTTGAAGACTTATATTCACTTCAAATTTATGATTTTACGAAGACTTATATTCCTTCAAATTTCATAGATTATCTTAAGATGTATATTCACTTCAATTTTCATAAGATTTTGAAGACTTATATTCACTTCAAACTTCATGATTTTTGAAGACTTATATTCACTTCAAATTTCCAGTTTTACGAAGACTTATATTCATAAATTTCATGATTATCTTAAGATGTATATTCACTTCAATTTTCATAAGATTTTTTGAAGACTTATATTCATGACTTCGCCAGTTTTTTTGAGACTTATATTCACTTCAAATTTTATCAGATTTTGAGACTTATATCACTAAATTTCATCAGTTATCTTAAGATGTATATTCCTTCAATTTTCATAAGATTTTTTGAAGACTTATATTCACTTCAAATTTTATAGATTTTACGAGACTTATATTCACTTCAATTTCATTCAGTTATCTTAAGATGTATGTTCACTTCAATTTTCATAAGATTTTTGAGACTTATATTCACTTCAAACTTCATCATTTTTAGAACTTATTTCACTTCAAATTTTATCAGTTTTTACGAGACTTATATTCACTTCAAATTTCATTGATTATCTTAAGATGTATATTTCTTCAATTTTCATAAGATTTTTTGAAGACTTATATTCACTTCAAACTTCATGATTTTGAAGACTTATATTCACTTCAAATTTTATCAGTTTAAAGACTTATATTCACTTCAATTTCATTGATTATCTTAAGATGTATATTCACTTCAATTTCATAAGTTTTTGAAGACTTATATTCACTTCAAACTTCATCAGATTTTTGAAGACTTATATTCACTTCAAATTTTATCAGTTTTGAGACTTATATTCACTTCAAATTTCATGGATTATCTTAAGATGTATATTCACTTCAATTTTCATAAGATTTTGAAGACTTATATTCACTTCAAACTTCATCGATTTTTGAAGACTTATATTCACTTCAAATTTATCAGTTTTTACGAGACTTATATTCACTTAAATTTCATCAGTTATCTTAGATGTATATTCAATTTTCATAAATTTTTGAGACTTATATTCACTTCAAACTTCATCGATTTTTGAAGACTTATATTCACTTCAAATTTCCAGTTTTTACGAAGACTTATATTCACTTCAAATTTCATGATTATCTTAAGATGTATATTCACTTCAATTTCATAAGATTTTTGAAGACTTATATTCCTCAAACTTCATGATTTTTGAGACTTATATTCACTTCAATTTTATCAGATTTTTGAAGACTTATATTCACTTCAAATTTCATCAGATTATCTTAAGATGTATGTTCCTAATTTTCATAAATTTTTGAAGACTTATATTCACTTCAAACTTCATGATTTTTGAGACTTATATTCACTTCAAATTTTATTAGATTTTACGAGACTTATATTCACTTCAAATTTCATTGATTATCTTAAGATGTATATTCACTTCAATTTTCATAGATTTTTGAAGACATATTCACTTCAAACTTCATCAGTTTTTGAAGACTTATCACTAAATTTCATCAGTTATCTTAAGATGTATATTCACTTCAATTTCATAAGATTTTTGAAGACTTATATTCATTCAAACTTCATTGATTTTTGAAGACTTATATTCACTTCAAATTTATAGAGATTTTAGAGACTTATATTCACTTCAAATTTCATGATTTCTTAAGATGTATATTCACTTCAATTTTCATAAGATTTTTGAGACTTATATTCAAACTTCATGATTTTTGAAGACTTATATTCACTTCAAATTTTATCAGTTTTACGAGACTTATATTCACTTCAAATTTCATGATTATCTTAAGATGTATATTCACTTCAATTTTCATTGATTTTTGAGACTTATATTCACTTCAACTTCATCAATTTTTTGAGACTTATATTCACTTCAAATTTTATGATTTTCGAAGACTTATATTCACTTCAAATTTCATGATTATCTTAAGATGTATGTTCATTCATTTCATAAGATTTTTTGAGACTTATATTCATGAAACTTCATCAGTTTTTGAGACTTATATTCACTTCAAATTTATCAGTTTACGAAGACTTATATTCACTTCAAATTTCATCAGTTATCTTAAGATGTATGTACTTCAATTTCATAAGATTTTTTGAAGACTTATATTCACTTCAAACTTCATCAGATTTTTGAGGACTTATTCCACTTCAAATTTTATGATTTTACGAGACATATTCACTTCAAATTTCATGATTATCTTAAGATGTATTCACTTCAATTTTCATAAGATTTTTGAAGACTTATATTCACTTCAAACTTCATGATTTTTGAGACTTATATTCACTTCAAATTTTATCAGTTTACGAGACTTATATTCACTTCAAATTTCATCAAGTTATCTTAAGATGTTATTCCTTCATTTTCATAGATTTTTGAGACTTATATTCACTTCAAACTTCATCCAGTTTTTGAAGACTTATATTCACTTCAAATTTCTGGATTTTACGAGACTTATATTCACTTCAAATTTCATCAAATTATCTTAAGATGTATATTCACTTCAATTTTCATAAGATTTTTGAAGACTTATATTCACTTCAAATTTTATAAGATTTTTTAGAGACTTATATTCACTTCAAATTTCATTGATTATCTTAAGATGTATATTCACTTCAATTTTCATAAGATTTTTGAGACTTATATTCACTTCAAACTTCATCAGTTTTTGAGACTTATATTCACTTCAAATTTTATCAGTTTCGAAGACTTATTCACTTAATTTCATCAGTTATCTTAAGATGTATATTCACTTCAATTTTCATAAGATTTTTGAAGACTTATATTCACTGAACTTCATGATTTTGAGACTTATATTCACTTCAAATTTTATCAGTTACGAAGACTTATATTCACTTCAAATTTCATTGATTATCTTAAGATGTATATTTCTTCAATTTTCATGATTTTTTTGAAGACTTATCATGAACTTCATCAAATTTTTGAAGACTTATATTCACTTCAAATTTTATCAGTTTTACGAAGACTTATATTCACTTCAAATTTCATCCAGTTATCTTAAGATGTATATTCACTTCAATTTCATAAGATTTTTGAGACTTATATTCACTTCAAACTTCATGATTTTTGAAGACTTATATTCACTTCAAATTTTATCAGTTTACGAAGACTTATATTCACTTCAAATTTCATGATTATCTTAAGATGTATGTTCCTTCAATTTCATAAGATTTTTGAGACTTATATTCACTTCAAACTTCATGATTTTGAAGACTTATATTCACTTCAAATTTTATCAGTTTTGAGGTATATTCACTTCAAATTTCATCAAATTATCTTAAGATGTATGTTCACTTCAATTTTCATAAGATTTTTGAAGACTTATATTCACTTCAACTTCAGTTTTGAAGACTTATATTCACTTCAAATTTTATCGATTTTCACGAGACTTATATTCACTTCAATTTCATCGAATATCTTAAGATGTATGTTCACTCAATTTCCTTAAGATTTTTGAGACTTATATTCACTTCAAACTTCATTGATTTTTGAAGACTTATATTCACTTCAAATTTCATTAGATTATCTTAAGATGTATATTCACTTCAATTTCATAAGATTTTTGAAACTTATATTCACTTCAATTTTATCGAGATTTTACGAAGACTTATATTCACTTCAAATTTCATTAGATTATCTTAAGATGTATATTCCTTCATTTTCATAAGATTTTTTAAGACTTATATTCACTTCAATTTCATCAGATTTTGAAGACTTATATTCACTTCAATTTCATGGATTATCTTAGATGTATATCACTTCAATTTTCATAAGATTTTTGAGACTTATATTCACTTGAACTTCATGATTTTTTGAGACTTATATTCACTTCAAATTTTATGATTTACGAAGACTTATATTCACTTCAAATTTCATCAGATTATCTTAAGATGTATGTTCATTCAATTTTCATAAGATTTTTGAAGACTTATATTCACTTCAAACTTCATGATTTTTTGAGACTTATATTCACTTCAATTTTATCAGTTTTGAGACTTATATTCACTTCAAATTTCATTGATTATCTTAAGATGTATTCACTTCAATTTTCATAAGATTTTTGAAGACTTATATTCACGAACTTCATGATTTTTTGAAGACTTATATTCACTTCAAATTTATGATTTACGAAGACTTATATTCACTTCAAATTTCATCAGATTATCTTAAGATGTATGTTCACTTTAATTTTCATCAGATTTTTTGAAGACTTATATTCACTTCAAACTTCATCAGATATTTTGAGGCTTATATTCACTTCAAATTTTATCAGATTTTATGAAGACTTATATTCACTTCAAATTTCATCAGATTATCTTAAGATGTATGTTCACTTCAATTTTCATAAGATTTTTGAGACTTATATTCATGACTTCATGTTGATTTTTTGAAGACTTATATTCACTTCAATTTTATCAGATTTACAAGACTTATATTCACTTCAAATTTCATCAAATTATCTTAGATGTA
Organism: Vicia sativa; assembly: GCA_021764765.1. NCBI lineage: Eukaryota > Viridiplantae > Streptophyta > Magnoliopsida > Fabales > Fabaceae > Vicia > Vicia sativa. The sequence continues at coordinate 171,191,555 of CM038796.1, forward strand.
TATTCCTTCATTTTCATAAGATTTTTGAGACTTATATTCACTTCAAATTTCATGATTTTTGAGACTTATATTCTTCAAATTTCTATCAGTTATCTTAAGATGTATATTCACTTCAATTTCATAAGATTTTTGAAGACTTATATTCACTTCAAATTTCATAAGTTTTTGGATTATATTCACTTCATTTCATAAGATTTTTGAAAGACTTATATTCACTTCAAATTTCATGGATTTTTGAAGACTTATATTCACTTCAAATTTCATTGGATTATCTTAAGATGTATGTTCACCAATTTTCATAAGATTTTTGAAGACTTATATTCACTTCAACTTCATCAGATTTTTTGAAGACTTATATTCACTTCAAATTTTATCAGTTTTAAAGACTTATATTCACTTCAAATTTCATTGATTATCTTAAGATGTATATTCACTTCAATTTTCATAAGATTTTTGAGACTTATATTCACTTCAAACCATCAGATTTTTGAAGACTTATATTCACTTCAAATTTTCCAGTGATTTTGAAGACTTATATTCACTTCATTTCATCGGATTATCTTAAGATGTATATTCTTCAATTTTCATAAGATTTTTTGAGACTTATATTCACTTCAAACTTCATCAGTTTTTGAAGACTTATATTCACTTCAAATTTTATCAGTTTTAGAAGACTTATATTTCAAATTTCCTTGATTATCTTAAGATGTATGTTCACTTCAATTTTCATAGATTTTTGAGACTTATATTCACTTCAAATTTTCAGATTTTACGAGACTTATATTCACTTCAAATTTCATGATTATCTTAAGATGTATTCACTTCAATTTTCATAAGATTTTTGAGACTTATATTCACTTCAACTTCATTGATTTTTGAAGACTTATATTCACTTCAAATTTTATCAGTTTTCTGACTTATATTCACTTCAAATTTCATCAGTTATCTTAAGATGTATATTCACTTCAATTTCATAAGATTTTTGAAGACTTATATTCACTTCAAACTTCATGATTTTTGAAGACTTATATTCACTTCAAATTTTATGATTTTACGAAGACTTATTCACTTCAAATTTCATTGATTATCTTAAGATGTATATTCACTGATTTTCATAAGATTTTGAGACTTATATTCACTTCAAACTTCATCAGATTTTTGAGACTTATATTCACTTCAATTTTATCAGTTTACGAGACTTATATTCACTTCAATTTCATAGATTATCTTAAGATGTATATTCACTTCAATTTTCATAAGATTTTTGAAGACTTATATTCACTTCAAACTTCATGATTTTTTGAGGACTATTCACTTCAAATTTTATAAGTTTTACGAAGACTTATATTCTTCAAATTTCATCAGATTATCTTAAGATGTATATTACTTCAATTTTCATAGATTTTGAAGACTTATATTCACTTCAAACTTCATCAGATTTTTGAAGACTTATATTCACTTCAATTTTATCAGTTTTACGAAGACTTATATTCACTTCAAATTTCATGATTATCTTAAGATGTATTTCTTCAATTTTCATAGATTTTTGAAGACTTATATTCACTTCAATTTTATCAGATTTTACGAAGACTTATATTCACTTCAAATTTCATTGATTATCTTAAGATGTATGTTCACTTCATTTTCATAAGATTTTTGAGACTTATATTCACTTCAAACTTCATGATTTTTGAGACTTATATTCACTTCAATTTTACAGATTTTCGAGACTTATATTCACTTCAAATTTCATTGATTATCTTAAGATGTATATTCACTTCAATTTTCATAAATTTTTGAAGACTTATATTCACTTCAAACTTCATCAGTTTTTTGACTTATATTCACTTCAATTTTATCAGTTTTACGAGGACTTATATTCACTTCAAATTTCATCAGTTATCAAGATGTATATTCACTTCATTTCACATAAGTTTTTGAAGACTTATATTCATGAAACTTCAAATTTTTTGAAGACTTATATTCACTTCAAATTTTATGATTTTACGAGACTTATATTCACTTCAAATTTCATTGATTATCTTAAGATGTATATTCACTTCAATTTTCATAGATTTTTGAGACTTATATTCACTTCAAACTTCATCAGTTTTTGAGAGACTTATATTCACCAATTTTATCGATTTTACGAAGACTTATATTCACTTCAAATTTCATAAGATTATCTTAAGATGTATTTCCTTCAATTTTCATAAGATTTTTGAAGACTTATATTCACCAAACTTCATCAGATTTTGAAGACTTATATTCACTTCAAATTTTATGATTTTTACGAGACTTATATTCACTTCAAATTTCATCAAATTATCTTAAGATGTATATTCACTTCAATTTTCATAAGATTTTTGAAGACTTATATTCACTTCAAACTTCATGATTTTTTGAAGACTTATATTCACTTCAATTTTATCGGTTTTAAAGACTTATATTCACTTCAAATTCATCGATTATCTTAAGATGTATATTCACTTCAATTTTCATAAGATTTTTGAAGACTTATATTCACTTCAAATTTCATTCAGTTTTATGAAGACTTATATTCACTTCAAATTTCATTAGATTATCTTAAGATGTATGTTCATTCAATTTTCATAAGATTTTTGAAAGACTTATATTCACTTCAAATTTTCAGTTTTTGAAGACTTATATTCACTTCAAATTTCATTAGATTATCTTAAGATGTATATTCACTTCATTTTCATAAGATTTTTAAGACATATTCACTTCAAATTCATGAGATTTTTGAAGACTTATATTCACTTCAAATTTCATTAGATTATCTTAAGATGTATATTCACTAATTTCATAAGATTTTTGAAGACTTATATTCACTAAACTTCATTGATTTTTGAAGACTTATATTCACTTCAAATTTTATGATTTTACGAAGACTTATATTCACTTCAAATTTCATGATTATCTTAAGATGTATATTCCTTCAATTTTCATAAGATTTTTGAAGACTTATATTCACTTCAAACTTCATGATTTTTGAAGACTTATATTCACTTCAAATTTATCAGTTTTTACGAAGACTTATATTCACTTCAAATTTCATTGATTATCTTAAGATGTATATTCACTTCAATTTTCATAAGATTTTTTGAAGACTTATATTCACTTCAAACTTCATGAGATTTTTGAAGACTTATATTCACTTCAAATTTTATCAGTTTTACGAGACTTATATTCACTTCAAATTTCATGATTATCTTAAGATGTATATTCACTTCAATTTTCATAAGATTTTTGAAGACTTATATTCACTTCAAATTTTATCAGATTTTAAAGACTTATATTCACTTCAATTTCATTGATTATCTTAAGATGTATATTCACTTCAATTTTCATAAGATTTTTGAGACTTATATTCACTTCAAACATGATTTTTGAAGACTTATATTCACTTCAAATTTTATCAGTTTTACGAGACATATTCACTTCAAATTTCATCAGATTATCTTAAGATGTATATTCACTTCAATTTTCATAAGATTTTTGAAGACTTATATTCACTTCAAACTTCATCAGATTTTTGAAGACTTATATTCACTTCAAATTTTATCAGATTTTACGAAGACTTATATTCACTTCAATTTCATCATTATCTTAAGATGTATGTTCACTTCAATTTTCATAAGATTTTTTAAGACTTATATTCACTTCAAACTTCATCCAGTTTTTGAAGACTTATATTCACTTCAATTTTATGTTTTTAAGACTTATATTCACTTCAAATTTCATCAGTTATCTTAAGATGTATGTTCACTTCAATTTTCATAAGATTTTTGAGACTTATATTCACTGAAACTTCATGATTTTTGAGACTTATATTCACTTCAAATTTTATCGATTTACGAAGACTTATATTCACTTCAAATTTCATCAGTTATCTTAAGATGTATGTTCACTTCAATTTTCATAAGATTTTTGAAGACTTATATTCACTTCAAACTTCATCAGATTTTTTGAAGACTTATATTCACTTCAAATTTTATCATTTTACGAAGACTTATATTCACTTCAAATTTCATCAGATTATCTTAAGATGTATATTCACTTCAATTTTCATAAGATTTTTGAAGACTTATATTCACTTCAAATTTTATAAGATTTTAGAAGACTTATATTCACTTCAAATTTCATTGATTATCTTAAGATGTATATTCACTTCAATTTTCATAAGATTTTTGAAGACTTATATTCACTTCAAACTTCATGATTTTTGAAGACTTATATTCACTTCAATTTTATCAGTTTTAGAAGACTTATATTCACTTCAAATTTCATTGATTATCTTAAGATGTATATTCACTTCAATTTTCATAAGATTTTTGAAGACTTATATTCACTTCAAACTTCATCGATTTTTGAAGACTTATATTCACTTCAAATTTTATCATTTTAGAAGACTTATATTCACTTCAAATTTCATCAGATTATCTTAAGATGTATATTCACTTCAATTTTCATAAGATTTTTGAAGACTTATATTCACTTCAAACTTCATGATTTTGAAGACTTATATTCACTTCAAATTTTATCGATTTTACGAAGACTTATATTCACTTCAAATTTCATCAGATTATCTTAAGATGTATATTCACTTCAATTTTCATAAGATTTTTGAAGACTTATATTCACTTCAAATTTTATCAGTTTTTGAGACTTATATTCACTTCAAATTTCATTGATTATCTTAAGATGTATATTCAATTTTCATAAGATTTTTGAAGACTTATATTCACTTCAAATTTCATGAGATTTTTGAAGACTTATATTCACTTCAAATTTTATCAGTTTTTACGAAGACTTATATTCACTTCAAATTTCATCAGTTATCTTAAGATGTATATTCACTTCAATTTTCATAAGATTTTTGAAGACTTATATTCACTTCAAACTTCATCAGATTTTTGAAGACTTATATTCACTTCAAATTTTATCAGATTTTACGAGACTTATATTCACTTCAAATTTCAGTTATCTTAAGATGTATATTCACTTCATTTTCATAAGATTTTTGAAGACTTATATTCACTTCAAATTTCATGATTTTTTGAAGACTTATATTCACTTCAAATTTCATTAGATTATCTTAGATGTATATTCACTTCATTTTCATAAGATTTTTGAAGACTTATATTCACTTCATTTCATCGGATTTTTGAAGACTTATATTCACTTCAAATTTCATTAGATTATCTTAAGATGTATATTCACTTCAATTTTCATAAGATTTTTGAAGACTTATATTCACTTCAAACTTCATCAGTTTTTGAAGACTTATATTCACTTCAAATTTTATCAGTTTTCTGACTTATATTCACTTCAAATTTCATCAGATTATCTTAAGATGTATATTCACTTCAATTTTCATAAGATTTTTGAAGACTTATATTCACTTCAAACTTCAGATTTTTGAGACTTATATTCACTTCAAATTTTATCAGTTTTAAAGACTTATATTCACTTCAAATTTCATGATTATCTTAAGATGTATATTCACTTCAATTTTCATAAGATTTTTGAGACTTATATTCACTTCAAACTTCATGATTTTTGAAGACTTATATTCACTTCAAATTTTATCAGTTTTAAAGACTTATATTCACTTCAAATTTCATCAGTTATCTTAAGATGTATATTCACTTCAATTTTCATAAGATTTTTGAAGACTTATATTCACTTCAAATTTCATAGATTTTTGAAGACTTATATTCACTTCAAATTTCATCAGATTATCTTAAGATGTATATTCACTTCAATTTCATAAGATTTTTGAAGACTTATATTCATTCAAACTTCATCATTTTTGAAGACTTATATTCACTTCAAATTTTATGATTTTCGAAGACTTATATTCACTTCAAATTTCATTGATTATCTTAAGATGTATATTCACTTCAATTTTCATAAGATTTTTGAGACTTATATTCACTTCAAACTTCATCAGTTTTTTGAAGACTTATATTCACTTCAAATTTTATCATTTTACGAAGACTTATATTCACTTCAAATTTCATGAGTTATCTTAAGAACTATATTCACTTCAATTTTCATAAGATTTTTGAAGACTTATATTCACTTCAAACTTCATCAAATTTTTGAAGACTTATATTCACTTCAATTTTATCAGTTTACGAGACTTATATTCACTTCAAATTTCATTAGATTATCTTAAGATGTATATTCACTTCAATTTTCATAAGATTTTTGAGACTTATATTCACTTCAACTTCATGATTTTTGAAGACTTATATTCACTTCAAATTTTATCAGTTTTACGAAGACTTATATTCACTTCAAATTTCATCAGATTATCTTAAGATGTATATTCACTTCAATTTTCATAAGATTTTTGAAGACTTATATTCACTTCAAATTTCATCAGATTTTTGAAGACTTATATTCACTTCAAATTTTATGATTTTAGAGACTTATATTCACTTCAATTTCATTGATTATCTTAAGATGTATATTCACTTCATTTTCATAAGATTTTTGAAGACTTATATTCACTTCAAACTTCATCAGATTTTTGAGACTTATATTCACTTCAAATTTTATCAGTTTTTACGAGACTTATATTCACTTCAATTTCATCAGATTATCTTAAGATGTATATTCACTTCAATTTTCATAAGATTTTTGAAGACTTATATTCACTTCAAACTTCATGATTTTTTGAAGACTTATATTCACTTCAAATTTTATCAGTTTTCTAAGACTTATATTCACTTCAAATTTCATCAGTTATCTTAAGACTATATTCACTTCAATTTCATAAGTTTTTGAAGACTTATATTCACTTCAAACTTCATCAAATTTTTGAAGACTTATATTCACTTCAAATTTTATCAGATTTTAAAGACTTATATTCACTTCAAATTTCATGATTATCTTAAGATGTATATTCACTTCATTTTCATAAGATTTTTGAAGACTTATATTCACTTCAAACTTCATGATTTTTGAAGACTTATATTCACTTCAAATTTTATCAGTTTTACGAAGACTTATATTCACTTCAAATTTCATCAGATTATCTTAAGATGTATATTCACTTCAATTTTCATAAGATTTTTGAAGACTTATATTCATGAACTTCATCAGATTTTTTGAGACTTATATTCACTTCAAATTTTATCAGTTTTGACTTATATTCACTTCAAATTTCATCAGATTATCTTAAGATGTATATTCACTTCAATTTTCATAAGATTTTTGAGACTTATATTCACTTCAACTTCATGATTTTTGAAGACTTATATTCACTTCAAATTTATCAGTTTTAAGACTTATATTCACTTCAAATTTCATCAAATTATCTTAAGATGTATATTCACTTCAATTTTCATAAGATTTTTGAAGACTTATATTCACTTCAAATTTTATCAGATTTTTGAAGACTTATATTCTTCAAATTTCATCAGATTATCTTAAGATGTATATTCACTTCAATTTTCATAAGATTTTTGAAGACTTATATTCACTTCAAACTTCATGATTTTTGAAGACTTATATTCACTTCAAATTTTATGATTTTAAAGACTTATATTCACTTCAAATTTCATCAGATTATCTTAAGATGTATATTCACTTCAATTTTCATAAGATTTTTGAAGACTTATATTCACTTCAAACTTCATCAGATTTTGAAGACTTATATTCACTTCAAATTTATCAGTTTTACGAAGACTTATATTCACTTCAAATTTCAGATTATCTTAAGATGTATATTCACTTCAATTTTCATAAGATTTTTGAAGACTTATATTCACTTCAAACTTCATCAATTTTTGAAGACTTATATTCACTTCAAATTTATGATTTACGAAGACTTATATTCACTTCAAATTTCATCAGATTATCTTAAGATGTATATTCACTTCAATTTTCATAAGATTTTTGAAGACTTATATTCACTTCAAACTTCATCAGATTTTTGAAGACTTATATTCACTTCAAATTTTATCAGTTTTACGAAGACTTATATTCACTTCAAATTTCATCAAATTATCTTAAGATGTATATTCACTTCAATTTTCATAAGATTTTTGAAGACTTATATTCACTTCAAATTTTATAGATTTTTGAAGACTTATATTCACTTCAAATTTCATCAGATTATCTTAAGATGTATTCACTTCAATTTCATAAGATTTTTGAAGACTTATATTCACTTCAAACTTCATGATTTTTGAAGACTTATATTCACTTCAAATTTCATCAGATTTTACGAAGACTTATATTCACTTCAAATTTCATCAGTTATCTTAAGATGTATATTCACTTCAATTTTCATAAGATTTTTGAAGACTTATATTCACTTCAAACTTCATGATTTTTGAAGACTTATATTCACTTCAATTTTATGATTTTACGAAGACTTATATTCACTTCAAATTTCATCAGATTATCTTAAGATGTATATTCACTTCAATTTTCATAAGATTTTTGAAGACTTATATTCACTTCAAACTTCATCATTTTTGAAGACTTATATTCACTTCAAATTTTATCAGTTTTCGAAGACTTATATTCACTTCAAATTTCATCAGTTATCTTAAGAACTATATTCACTTCAATTTTCATAATTTTTGAGACTTATATTCACTTCAAACTTCATCAAATTTTTGAGACTTATATTCACTTCAAATTTTATCATTTTACGAAGACTTATATTCACTTCAAATTTCATCAGTTATCTTAAGATGTATATTCACTTCAATTTTCATAAGATTTTTGAAGACTTATATTCACTTCAAACTTCATCAGTTTTTTGAAGACTTATATTCACTTCAATTTATGATTTTCGAGACTTATATTCACTTCAAATTTCATCAGTTATCTTAAGATGTATATTCACTTTTTCATAAGATTTTTGAAGACTTATATTCACTTCAAACTTCATTGATTTTTTGACTTATATTCACTTCAAATTTTATCAGATTTTACGAAGACTTATATTCACTTCAAATTTCATCAGATTATCTTAAGATGTATATTCACTTCAATTTTCATAAGATTTTTGAAGACTTATATTCACTTCAACCATTCAGTTTTTGAAGACTTATATTCACTTCAAATTTTATGATTTTACGAAGACTTATATTCACTTCAAATTTCATCAAATTATCTTAAGATGTATATTCACTTCAATTTTCATAAGATTTTTGAAGACTTATATTCACTTCAAATTTCATAAGATTTTTGAAGACTTATATTCACTTCAAATTTCATGATTATCTTAAGATGTATATTCACTTCAATTTTCATAAGATTTTTGAAGACTTATATTCACTTCAAACTTCATCAGTTTTTGAAGACTTATATTCACTTCAAATTTTATCGATTTTACGAAGACTTATATTCACTTCAAATTTCATCAGATTATCTTAAGATGTATATTCACTTCAATTTTCATAAGATTTTTGAAGACTTATATTCACTTCAAACTTCATGATTTTTGAAGACTTATATTCACTTCAAATTTTATCAGTTTTGAAGACTTATATTCACTTCAAATTTCATCAGATTATCTTAAGATGTATATTCACTTCAATTTTCATCAGTTTTTGAAGACTTATATTCACTTCAAACTTCATCAATTTTTGAAGACTTATATTCACTTCAATTTTATCAGATTTTAAGAAGACTTATATTCACTTCAAATTTCATCAGTTATCTTAAGATGTATATTCACTTCAATTTTCATAAGATTTTTGAAGACTTATATTCACTTCAAACTTCATCAGATTTTTGAAGACTTATATTCACTTCAAATTTTATCATTTTAGAGACTTATATTCACTTCAAATTTCATCAGTTATCTTAAGATGTATATTCACTTCAATTTTCATAAGATTTTTGAAGACTTATATTCACTTCAAACTTCATGATTTTTGAAGACTTATATTCACTTCAAATTTATCAGATTTTACGAAGACTTATATTCACTTCAAATTTCATCAAATTATCTTAAGATGTATATTCACTTCAATTTTCATAAGATTTTTGAAGACTTATATTCACTTCAACTTCATTGATTTTTGAAGACTTATATTCACTTCAAATTTTATGATTTTACGAAGTTATATTCACTTCAAATTTCATCAAATTATCTTAAGATGTATATTCACTTCAATTTTCATAAGATTTTTGAAGACTTATATTCACTTCAAATTTATAAGATTTTAGAAGACTTATATTCACTTCAAATTTCATCAGATTATCTTAAGATGTATATTCACTTCAATTTTCATAAGATTTTTGAGACTTATATTCACTTCAAACTTCATCATTTTTGAAGACTTATATTCACTTCAAATTTCATCAGTTTTACGAAGACTTATATTCACTTCAAATTTCATGATTATCTTAAGATGTATATTCACTTCAATTTTCATAAGATTTTTGAAGACTTATATTCACTTCAAACTTCATCAAATTTTTGAAGACTTATATTCACTTCAAATTTTATGATTTTACGAGACTTATATTCACTTCAAATTTCATCAGATTATCTTAAGATGTATATTCACTTCAATTTTCATAAGATTTTTGAAGACTTATATTCACTTCAAACTTCATCAGATTTTTGAAGACTTATATTCACTTCAAATTTTATCAGTTTTACGAAGACTTATATTCACTTCAAATTTCATCAGTTATCTTAAGATGTATATTCACTTCAATTTTCATAAGATTTTTGAAGACTTATATTCACTTCAAACTTCATCAGATTTTTGAGACTTATATTCACTTCAAATTTTATCAGTTTTACGAAGACTTATATTCACTTCAAATTTCATCAGATTATCTTAAGATGTATATTCACTTCAATTTTCATAAGATTTTTGAAGACTTATATTCACTTCAAACTTCATCAGTTTTTGAAGACTTATATTCACTTCAAATTTTATCATTTTACGAAGACTTATATTCACTTCAAATTTCATCAGATTATCTTAAGATGTATGTTCACTTCAATTTTCATAAGATTTTTGAAGACTTATATTCACTTCAAATTTTATAAGATTTTAAGACTTATATTCACTTCAAATTTCATCAGTTATCTTAAGATGTATATTCACTTCAATTTTCATAAGATTTTTGAAGACTTATATTCACTTCAAACTTCATCAGTTTTTGAAGACTTATATTCACTTCAAATTTTATCAGTTTTACGAAGACTTATATTCACTTCAAATTTCATGATTATCTTAAGATGTATATTCACTTCAATTTTCATAAGATTTTTGAAGACTTATATTCACTTCAAACTTCATCAGATTTTTGAAGACTTATATTCACTTCAAATTTTATCAGATTTTACGAAGACTTATATTCACTTCAAATTTCATCAGTTATCTTAAGAACTATATTCACTTCAATTTTCATAAGATTTTTGAAGACTTATATTCACTTCAAACTTCATCAAATTTTTGAAGACTTATATTCACTTCAAATTTTATCATTTTACGAGACTTATATTCACTTCAAATTTCATCATTATCTTAAGATGTATATTCACTTCAATTTTCATAGATTTTTGAAGACTTATATTCACTTCAAACTTCATCAGATTTTTGAAGACTTATATTCACTTCAAATTTTATCAGTTTTACGAGACTTATATTCACTTCAAATTTCATGATTATCTTAAGATGTATATTCACTTCAATTTTCATAAGATTTTTTGAAGACTTATATTCACTTCAACTTCATCAGATTTTTGAAGACTTATATTCACTTCAAATTTTATCAGTTTTAGAAGACTTATATTCACTTCAAATTTCATCAAATTATCTTAAGATGTATATTCACTTCAATTTTCATAAGATTTTTGAAGACTTATATTCACTTCAAACTTCATCAGATTTTTGAAGACTTATATTCACTTCAAATTTTATCAGATTTTTGAAGACTTATATTCACTTCAAATTTCAAATTATCTTAAGATGTATATTCACTTCAATTTCATAAGATTTTTGAAGACTTATATTCACTTCAAATTTTATAAGATTTTTGAGACTTATATTCACTTCAATTTCATCAGATTATCTTAAGATGTATATTCACTTCAATTTTCATAAGATTTTTGAAGACTTATATTCACTTCAAACTTCATCAGATTTTTGAAGACTTATATTCACTTCAAATTTTATCAGATTTTACGAGACTTATATTCACTTCAAATTTCATCAGATTATCTTAAGATGTATATTCACTTCAATTTTCATAAGATTTTTGAAGACTTATATTCACTTCAAACTTCATCGATTTTTTGAAGACTTATATTCACTTCAAATTTTATCATTTTACGAAGACTTATATTCACTTCAAATTTCATTGATTATCTTAAGACTATATTCACTTCAATTTTCATCAGATTTTTGAGACTTATATTCACTTCAAACTTCATCAAATTTTTGAAGACTTATATTCACTTCAAATTTTATGATTTTTGAAGACTTATATTCACTTCAAATTTCATCAGATTATCTTAAGATGTATATTCACTTCAATTTTCATAAGATTTTTGAAGACTTATATTCACTTCAAACTTCATCAGATTTTGAAGACTTATATTCACTTCAAATTTTATCAGATTTTACGAAGACTTATATTCACTTCAAATTTCATCAGATTATCTTAAGATGTATATTCACTTCAATTTCATAAGATTTTTGAAGACTTATATTCACTTCAAACTTCATCATTTTTGAAGACTTATATTCACTTCAAATTTTATCAGTTTTCTGAAGACTTATATTCACTTCAAATTTCATCATTATCTTAAGATGTATATTCACTTCAATTTTCATAAGATTTTTGAAGACTTATATTCCTTCAAACTTCATGATTTTTGAAGACTTATATTCACTTCAAATTTTATCAGTTTTACGAAGACTTATATTCACTTCAAATTTCATCAAATTATCTTAAGATGTATATTCACTTCAATTTTCATAAGATTTTTGAAGACTTATATTCACTTCAATTTTATAAGATTTTACGAAGACTTATATTCACTTCAAATTTCATCAGATTATCTTAAGATGTATATTCACTTCAATTTTCATAAGATTTTTGAAGACTTATATTCACTTCAAACTTCATGATTTTTGAAGACTTATATTCACTTCAAATTTTATCAGTTTTACGAGACTTATATTCACTTCAAATTTCATCAGTTATCTTAAGATGTATATTCACTTCAATTTTCATAAGATTTTTGAAGACTTATATTCACTTCAACTTCATGAGTTTTTGAAGACTTATATTCACTTCAAATTTTATCAGTTTTACGAAGACTTATATTCACTTCAAATTTCATTGATTATCTTAAGATGTATATTCACTTCAATTTTCATAAGATTTTTGAAGACTTATATTCACTTCAAACTTCATCAAATTTTTGAAGACTTATATTCACTTCAAATTTATCAGATTTTACGAAGACTTATATTCACTTCAAATTTCATAGATTATCTTAAGATGTATATTCACTTCAATTTTCATAAGATTTTTGAAGACTTATATTCACTTCAAACTTCATGATTTTTTGAAGACTTATATTCACTTCAAATTTTATCATTTTACGAGACTTATATTCACTTCAAATTTCATCAGATTATCTTAAGATGTATATTCACTTCAATTTTCATAAGATTTTTGAAGACTTATATTCACTTCAAACTTCATCAGTTTTTGAAGACTTATATTCACTTCAAATTTTATCATTTTGAAGACTTATATTCACTTCAAATTTCATCAAATTATCTTAAGATGTATATTCACTTCAATTTTCATAAGATTTTTGAAGACTTATATTCACTTCAAATTTCATGATTTTTGAAGACTTATATTCACTTCAAATTTCATCAGTTTTACGAAGACTTATATTCACTTCAAATTTCATCAAATTATCTTAAGATGTATATTCACTTCAATTTTCATAAGATTTTTGAAGACTTATATTCACTTCAATTTTATAAGATTTTACGAAGACTTATATTCACTTCAATTTCATCAGATTATCTTAAGATGTATATTCACTTCAATTTTCATAAGATTTTTGAAGACTTATATTCACTTCAAACTTCATGATTTTTTGAAGACTTATATTCACTTCAAATTTTATCAGTTTTTACGAACTTATATTCACTTCAAATTTCATCAGATTATCTTAAGATGTATATTCACTTCAATTTTCATAAGATTTTTGAAGACTTATATTCACTAAACTTCATGAGTTTTTTGAAGACTTATATTCACTTCAAATTTTATCAGTTTTACGAGACTTATATTCACTTCAAATTTCATGATTATCTTAAGACTATATTCACTTCAATTTTCATAAGATTTTTGAAGACTTATATTCACTTCAAACTTCATCAAATTTTTGAAGACTTATATTCACTTCAAATTTTATCAGTTTTAGAAGACTTATATTCACTTCAAATTTCATGATTATCTTAAGATGTATATTCACTTCAATTTTCATAAGATTTTTGAAGACTTATATTCACTTCAAACTTTCAGTTTTTGAAGACTTATATTCACTTCAAATTTATCAGTTTTCGAAGACTTATATTCACTTCAAATTTCATCAGTTATCTTAAGATGTATATTCACTTCAATTTTCATAAGATTTTTGAAGACTTATATTCACTTCAAACTTCATCATTTTTGAAGACTTATATTCACTTCAAATTTTATCAGTTTTACGAAGACTTATATTCACTTCAAATTTCATCAAATTATCTTAAGATGTATATTCACTTCAATTTTCATAAGATTTTTGAGACTTATATTCACTTCAAACTTCATGATTTTTGAAGACTTATATTCACTTAAATTTTATCAGTTTTACGAAGACTTATATTCACTTCAAATTTCATCAGTTATCTTAAGATGTATATTCACTTCAATTTTCATAAGATTTTTGAAGACTTATATTCACTTCAACTTCATCAAATTTTTTGAAGACTTATATTCACTTCAAATTTTGATTTTACGAAGACTTATATTCACTTCAAATTTCATGATTATCTTAAGATGTATATTCAATTTTCATAAGATTTTTGAAGACTTATATTCACTTCAAACTTCATCAGATTTTGAAGACTTATATTCACTTCAAATTTTATGATTTTCGACTTATATTCACTTCAAATTTCATCAGATTATCTTAAGATGTATGTTCACTTCAATTTTCATAAGATTTTTGAAGACTTATATTCACTTCAAACTTCATCAGATTTTTTGAAGACTTATATTCACTTCAAATTTTATCAGTTTTACGAAGACTTATATTCACTTCAAATTTCATCAAATTATCTTAAGATGTATATTCACTTCAATTTTCATAAGATTTTTGAAGACTTATATTCACTTCAAATTTCATGATTTTTGAAGACTTATATTCACTTCAAATTTTATCAGATTTTCTGAAGACTTATATTCACTTCAATATTCATCATATTTTCTTAAGAATTATGTTCACTTCAATTTTTACTAGATTTTCTGAAGAGTTATATTCACTTCAATTTTATCAGATTTTATAAAGACTTATATTCACTTCAAATTTCATGATTATCTTAAGATGTATATTCACTTCAATTTTCATAAGATTTTTGAAGACTTATATTCACTTCAAACTTCATCAGATTTTTGAGACTTATATTCACTTCAAATTTTATCAGTTTTACGAAGACTTATATTCACTTCAAATTTCATCAGTTATCTTAAGATGTATATTCACTTCATTTTCATAAGATTTTTGAAGACTTATATTCACTTCAAACTTCATCAGATTTTGAGACTTATATTCACTTCAAATTTTATCAGTTTTACGAAGACTTATATTCACTTCAAATTTCATTGATTATCTTAGATGTATATTCACTTCAATTTTCACAAGATTTTTGAAGACTTATATTCACTTCAAACTTCATCAAATTTTTTGAAGACTTATATTCACTTCAAATTTCATCAGATTTTCTGAAGACTTATATTCACATCAAATTTCATCAGATTAGCTTAAGATTTATATTCACTTAAATTTTCACCAGAATTTCTGAAGACTTATATTCACTTCAAATTTCATCTGATTTTCTTAAGATTTATATTCACTTCAAATTTCATCATTTTTCTGAAGACTTATATTCACTTCAAATTTCATCAGATTATCTTAAGATGTATATTCACTTCAATTTTCATAAGATTTTTGAAGACTTATTAACTTCAAACTTCATCAGATTTTTGAAGACTTATATTCACTTCAAATTTTATCAGTTTTACGAGACTTATATTCACTTCAAATTTCATCAAATTATCTTAAGATGTATGTTCACTTCAATTTTCATAAGATTTTTGAAGACTTATATTCACTTCAAACTTCATGATTTTTGAGACTTATATTCACTTCAAATTTTATCAGATTTTACGAAGACTTATATTCACTTCAAATTTCATCAGATTATCTTAAGATGTATATTCACTTCAATTTTCATAAGATTTTTGAAGACTTATATTCACTTCAAACTTCATGATTTTTGAAGACTTATATTCACTTCAAATTTTATCAGTTTTACGAAGACTTATATTCACTTCAAATTTCATCAGATTATCTTAAGATGTATATTCACTTCATTTTCATAAGATTTTTGAAGACTTATATTCATGAAACTTCATGATTTTTGAAGACTTATATTCACTTCAAATTTTATCAGTTTTACGAGACTTATATTCACTTCAAATTTCATCAGATTATCTTAAGATGTATATTCACTTCAATTTCATAAGATTTTTGAAGACTTATATTCACTTCAAACTTCATCAGATTTTTGAAGACTTATATTCACTTCAAATTTTATCGATTTTAAGACTTATATTCACTTCAAATTTCATCAGTTATCTTAAGATGTATATTCACTTCAATTTTCATAAGATTTTTGAAGACTTATATTCACTTCAAACTTCATCAGATTTTTGAAGACTTATATTCACTTCAAATTTTCAGTTTTTCGAAGACTTATATTCACTTCAAATTTCATGATTATCTTAAGATGTATATTCACTTCAATTTTCATAAGATTTTTGAAGACTTATATTCACTTCAAACTTCATGATTTTTGAAGACTTATATTCACTTCAAATTTTATCAGTTTTACGAAGACTTATATTCACTTCAATTTCATGATTATCTTAAGATGTATATTCACTTCAATTTTCATAAGATTTTTGAAGACTTATATTCACTTCAAACTTCATCATTTTTGAAGACTTATATTCACTTCAAATTTTATCAGTTTTACGAGACTTATATTCACTTCAAATTTCATCAAATTATCTTAAGATGTATATTCACTTCAATTTTCATAAGATTTTTGAAGACTTATATTCACTTCAAATTTTATAAGATTTTTGAAGACTTATATTCACTTCAAATTTCATAGATTATCTTAAGATGTATATTCACTTCAATTTTCATAAGATTTTTGAAGACTTATATTCACTTCAAACTTCATCAGTTTTTGAAGACTTATATTCACTTCAAATTTTATCAGATTTTACGAAGACTTATATTCACTTCAAATTTCATGATTATCTTAAGATGTATATTCACTTCAATTTTCATAAGATTTTTTGAAGACTTATATTCTTCAAACTTCATGATTTTTGAAGACTTATATTCACTTCAAATTTTATCATTTTACGAAGACTTATATTCACTTCAAATTTCATCAAATTATCTTAAGATGTATATTCACTTCAATTTTCATAAGATTTTTGAAGACTTATATTCACTTCAAACTTCATCAGTTTTTTGAAGACTTATATTCACTTCATTTTATCAGTTTACGAAGACTTATATTCACTTCAAATTTCATCAGATTATCTTAAGATGTATATTCACTTCAATTTTCATAAGATTTTTGAAGACTTATATTCACTTCAAATTTATAAGATTTTGAAGACTTATATTCACTTCAAATTTCATCAGATTATCTTAAGATGTATATTCACTTCAATTTCATAAGATTTTTGAAGACTTATATTCACTTCAAACTTCATCAGTTTTTGAAGACTTATATTCACTTCAAATTTATCAGTTTTGAAGACTTATATTCACTTCAAATTTCATTGATTATCTTAAGATGTATATTCACTTCAATTTTCATAAGATTTTTGAAGACTTATATTCACTTCAACTTCATCAGTTTTGAGACTTATATTCACTTCAAATTTTATCAGATTTAGAGACTTATATTCACTTCAAATTTCATCGATTATCTTAAGATGTATATTCACTTCAATTTTCATAAGATTTTTGAAGACTTATATTCACTCAAACTTCATCAGATTTTTGAAGACTTATATTCACTTCAAATTTTATCAGTTTTGAAGACTTATATTCACTTCAAATTTCATCAGATTATCTTAAGATGTATGTTCACTTCAATTTTCATAAGATTTTTTGAAGACTTATATTCACTTCAAACTTCATTAGATTTTTGAAGACTTATATTCACTTCAAATTTTATCAAATTTTCTGAAGACTTATATTCACTTCAAATTTCATGATTATCTTAAGATGTATATTCACTTCAATTTTCATAAGATTTTTGAAGACTTATATTCACTTCAAACTTCATCAGTTTTTGAAGACTTATATTCACTTCAAATTTTATGATTTTAGAAGACTTATATTCACTTCAAATTTCATGATTATCTTAAGATGTATATTCACTTCAATTTTCATAAGATTTTTGAGACTTATATTCACTTCAAACTTCATGTTTTTGAAGACTTATATTCACTTCAAATTTTATCAGTTTTAAAGACTTATATTCACTTCAAATTTCATCAGATTATCTTAAGATGTATATTCACTTCAATTTTCATAAGATTTTTGAGACTTATATTCACTTCAAATTTTATAAGATTTTAAAGACTTATATTCACTTCAAATTTCATGATTATCTTAAGATGTATATTCACTTCAATTTTCATAAGATTTTTGAAGACTTATATTCACTTCAAACTTCATGATTTTTGAAGACTTATATTCACTTCAAATTTTATCAGATTTTAGAACTTATATTCACTTCAAATTTCATGATTATCTTAAGATGTATATTCACTTCAATTTTCATAAGATTTTTTGAAGACTTATATTCACTTCAAACTTCATCAGATTTTTTGAAGACTTATATTCACTTCAAATTTTATCAGATTTTCTGAAGACTTATATTCACTTCTAATTTCATCAGATTATCTTAAGAACTATGTTCACTTCAATTTTCATCAGATTTTTTGAAGACTTATATTCACTTCAAACTTCATCAAATTTTTTGAAGACTTATATTCACTTCAAATTTATCAGATTTTCTGAAGACTTATATTCACTTCAAATTTCATCAGATTATCTTAAGATGTATATTCACTTCAATTTTCATAGATTTTTGAAGACTTATATTCCTTCAAACTTCATCAGTTTTGAAGACTTATATTCACTTCAAATTTTATCAATTTTACGAGACTTATATTCACTTCAAATTTCATTGATTATCTTAAGATGTATATTCACTTCAATTTTCATAAGATTTTTGAAGACTTATATTCACTTCAAACTTCATCAGATTTTTGAAGACTTATATTCACTTCAAATTTTATCAGTTTCGAAGACTTATATTCACTTCAATTTCATCAGATTATCTTAAGATGTATATTCACTTCATTTTCATAAGATTTTTGAAGACTTATATTCACTTCAAACTTCATCAGATTTTTGAAGACTTATATTCACTTCAAATTTTATCAGATTTTACGAAGACTTATATTCACTTCAAATTTCATGATTATCTTAAGATGTATATTCACTTCAATTTCATAAGATTTTTGAAGACTTATATTCACTTCAACTTCATATTTTTTGAAGACTTATATTCACTTCAAATTTATCAGTTTTAAAGACTTATATTCACTTCAAATTTCATCAAATTATCTTAAGATGTATATTCACTTCAATTTTCATAAGATTTTTGAAGACTTATATTCACTTCAAATTTCATAAGATTTTAGAAGACTTATATTCACTTCAAATTTCATCAGATTATCTTAAGATGTATATTCACTTCAATTTTCATAAGATTTTTGAAGACTTATATTCACTTCAAACTTCATGATTTTTGAAGACTTATATTCACTTCAAATTTCATCAGATTTTACGAGACTTATATTCACTTCAAATTTCATTGATTATCTTAAGATGTATATTCACTTCAATTTCATAGATTTTTGAAGACTTATATTCACTTCAACTTCATGATTTTTGAAGACTTATATTCACTTCAAATTTTATCAGATTTTACGAAGACTTATATTCACTTCAAATTTCATCAGATTATCTTAAGACTATATTCACTTCAATTTTCATAAGATTTTTGAAGACTTATATTCACTTCAAACTTCATCAATTTTTTGAAGACTTATATTCACTTCAAATTTTATCATTTTACGAGACTTATATTCACTTCAAATTTCATCAGTTATCTTAAGATGTATATTCACTTCATTTTCATAAGATTTTTGAAGACTTATATTCACTTCAAACTTCATGATTTTTGAAGACTTATATTCACTTCAAATTTTATCAGTTTTACGAAGACTTATATTCACTTCAAATTTCATCAGATTATCTTAAGATGTATATTCACTTCAATTTTCATAAGATTTTTGAAGACTTATATTCACTTCAAACTTCATTGATTTTTGAAGACTTATATTCACTTCAAATTTTATGATTTTACGAGACTTATATTCACTTCAAATTTCATCAAATTTCTTAAGATGTATATTCACTTCAATTTCATAAGATTTTTGAAGACTTATATTCACTTCAAATTTTATAAGATTTTTAGACTTATATTCACTTCAAATTTCATCAGTTATCTTAAGATGTATATTCACTTCAATTTTCATAAGATTTTTGAAGACTTATATTCACTTCAAACTTCATTTTTTGAAGACTTATATTCACTTCAAATTTTATCAGATTTTAGAAGACTTATATTCACTTCAAATTTCATCAGATTATCTTAGATGTATATTCACTTCAATTTTCATAAGATTTTTGAAGACTTATATTCACTTCAAACTTCATGATTTTTGAAGACTTATATTCACTTCAAATTTCATCAGATTTTACGAGACTTATATTCACTTCAAATTTCATCAAATTATCTTAAGATGTATATTCACTTCAATTTTCATAAGATTTTTGAGACTTATATTCACTTCAAATTTCATAAGATTTTTGAGACTTATATTCACTTCAAATTTCATGATTATCTTAAGATGTATATTCACTTCAATTTTCATAAGATTTTTGAAGACTTATATTCATTCAAACTTCATGATTTTTGAAGACTTATATTCACTTCAAATTTTATCATTTTACGAAGACTTATATTCACTTCAAATTTCATCAGTTATCTTAAGATGTATATTCACTTCAATTTTCATAAGATTTTTGAAGACTTATATTCACTTCAAACTTCATCAGATTTTTGAAGACTTATATTCACTTCAAATTTTATGATTTTACGAAGACTTATATTCACTTCAAATTTCATCAGATTATCTTAAGATGTATATTCACTTCAATTTTCATAAGATTTTTGAAGACTTATATTCACTTCAAACTTCATGATTTTTGAAGACTTATATTCACTTCAAATTTTATGATTTTACGAAGACTTATATTCACTTCAAATTTCATGATTATCTTAAGATGTATATTCACTTCAATTTTCATAAGATTTTTGAAGACTTATATTCACTTCAAACTTCATTAGATTTTTGAAGACTTATATTCACTTCAAATTTTATGATTTTACGAAGACTTATATTCACTTCAAATTTCATCAGATTATCTTAAGATGTATATTCACTTCAATTTTCATAAGATTTTTGAAGACTTATATTCACTTCAAACTTCATGATTTTTTGAAGACTTATATTCACTTCAAATTTTATGATTTTGAAGACTTATATTCACTTCAAATTTCATGATTATCTTAAGATGTATATTCACTTCAATTTTCATAAGATTTTTGAAGACTTATATTCACTTCAAACTTCATGATTTTTGAAGACTTATATTCACTTCAAATTTTATCAGTTTTAAGACTTATATTCACTTCAATTTCATCAGTTATCTTAAGATGTATATTCACAATTTTCATAAGATTTTTGAAGACTTATATTCACTTCAAACTTCATGATTTTTGAAGACTTATATTCACTTCAAATTTTATCAGTTTTACGAAGACTTATATTCACTTCAAATTTCATGATTATCTTAAGATGTATATTCACTTCAATTTCATAAGATTTTTGAAGACTTATATTCACTTCAAACTTCATCAAATTTTTGAAGACTTATATTCACTTCAAATTTTATCAGATTTACGAAGACTTATATTCACTTCAAATTTCATCAGTTATCTTAAGATGTATATTCACTTCAATTTTCATAAGATTTTTGAAGACTTATATTCACTTCAAACTTCATTGATTTTTGAAGACTTATATTCACTTCAAATTTTATCAGTTTTACGAAGACTTATATTCACTTCAAATTTCATCAGTTATCTTAAGATGTATATTCACTTCAATTTTCATAGATTTTTGAAGACTTATATTCACTTCAAACTTCATCAGATTTTTGAAGACTTATATTCACTTCAAATTTTATGATTTTAGAAGACTTATATTCACTTCAAATTTCATCAAATTTCTTAAGATGTATATTCACTTCAATTTTCATAAGATTTTTGAGACTTATATTCACTTCAAATTTTATAAGATTTTACGAAGACTTATATTCACTTCAAATTTCATCAGTTATCTTAAGATGTATATTCACTTCAATTTTCATAAGATTTTTGAAGACTTATATTCACTTCAAACTTCATGATTTTTGAAGACTTATATTCACTTCAATTTTATCAGTTTTACGAGACTTATATTCACTTCAAATTTCATCAAATTATCTTAAGATGTATATTCACTTCAATTTTCATAAGATTTTTGAAGACTTATATTCACTTCAAACTTCATCAGTTTTTGAAGACATATTCACTTCAAATTTTATGATTTAAGACTTATATTCACTTCAAATTTCATCAAATTATCTTAAGATGTATATTCACTTCAATTTTCATAAGATTTTTGAAGACTTATATTCACTTCAAATTTTATAAGATTTTTGAAGACTTATATTCACTTCAAATTTCATCAGTTATCTTAAGATGTATATTCACTTCAATTTTCATAAGATTTTTGAAGACTTATATTCATTCAAACTTCATGATTTTTGAAGACTTATATTCACTTCAAATTTTATCATTTTACGAAGACTTATATTCACTTCAAATTTCATCAGATTATCTTAAGATGTATATTCACTTCAATTTCATAAGATTTTTGAAGACTTATATTCACTTCAAACTTCATGATTTTTGAGACTTATATTCACTTCAAATTTTATGATTTTTAAAGACTTATATTCACTTCAAATTTCATCGATTATCTTAAGATGTATATTCACTTCAATTTTCATAAGATTTTTGAAGACTTATATTCATCAAACTTCAGATTTTTTGAAGACTTATATTCACTTCAAATTTTATCAGTTTTACGAAGACTTATATTCACTTCAAATTTCATCAGTTATCTTAAGATGTATATTCACTTCAATTTTCATAAGATTTTTGAAGACTTATATTCACTTCAAACTTCATTAGATTTTTGAAGACTTATATTCACTTCAAATTTTATCAGTTTTAAGACTTATATTCACTTCAAATTTCATCAGATTATCTTAAGATGTATGTTCACTTCAATTTTCATAAGATTTTTTGAAGACTTATATTCACTTCAAACTTCATTAGATTTTTTGAAGACTTATATTCACTTCAAATTTTATCAGATTTTCTGAAGACTTATATTCACTTCAAATTTCATCAGATTATCTTAAGATGTATGTTCACTTCAATTTTCATAAGATTTTTTGAAGACTTATATTCACTTCAAACTTCATGATTTTTGAAGACTTATATTCACTTCAAATTTTATCAGTTTTAAAGACTTATATTCACTTCAAATTTCATCAATTATCTTAAGATGTATTCACTTCAATTTTCATAAGATTTTTGAAGACTTATATTCACTTCAAATTTCATAAGATTTTTAGAACTTATATTCACTTCAAATTTCATCAGTTATCTTAAGATGTATATTCACTTCAATTTCATAAGATTTTTGAAGACTTATATTCACTTCAAACTTCATCAGTTTTTGAAGACTTATATTCACTTCAAATTTTATCAGTTTTACGAAGACTTATATTCACTTCAAATTTCATGATTATCTTAAGATGTATATTCACTTCAATTTTCATAAGATTTTTGAAGACTTATATTCACTTCAAACTTCATGATTTTTTGAAGACTTATATTCACTTCAAATTTTATGATTTTAAAGACTTATATTCACTTCAAATTTCATTGATTATCTTAGACTATATTCACTTCAATTTTCATAAGATTTTTGAAGACTTATATTCACTTCAAACTTCATCAAATTTTTGAAGACTTATATTCACTTCAAATTTTATGATTTTACGAAGACTTATATTCACTTCAATTTCATCAGATTATCTTAAGATGTATATTCACTTCAATTTTCATAAGATTTTTGAAGACTTATATTCACTTAAACTTCATTTTTTGAAGACTTATATTCACTTCAAATTTATCAGTTTTACGAAGACTTATATTCACTTCAAATTTCATCAGTTATCTTAAGATGTATATTCACTTCAATTTCATAAGATTTTTGAAGACTTATATTCACTTCAAACTTCATTAGATTTTTGAGACTTATATTCACTTCAAATTTTATCAAGTTTACGAAGACTTATATTCACTTCAAATTTCATCGATTATCTTAAGATGTATATTCACTTCAATTTTCATAAGATTTTTGAAGACTTATATTCACTTCAAACTTCATCAGATTTTTGAAGACTTATATTCACTTCAAATTTTATCAGATTTTACGAAGACTTATATTCACTTCAAATTTCATCAGATTATCTTAAGATGTATATTCACTTCAATTTTCATAAGATTTTTGAAGACTTATATTCACTTCAAACTTCATCAGATTTTTGAAGACTTATATTCACTTCAAATTTTATCAGTTTACGAAGACTTATATTCACTTCAAATTTCATCAAATTATCTTAAGATGTATATTCTTCAATTTTTAAGATTTTTGAAGACTTATATTCACTTCAAATTTCATAAGATTTTCGAAGACTTATATTCACTTCAAATTTCATCAGATTATCTTAAGATGTATATTCACTTCAATTTTCATAAGATTTTTGAAGACTTATATTCACTTCAAACTTCAGATTTTTGAAGACTTATATTCACTTCAAATTTTATCGATTTTACGAAGACTTATATTCACTTCAAATTTCAGATTATCTTAAGATGTATATTCACTTCAATTTTCATAAGATTTTTGAAGACTTATATTCACTTCAACTTCATCAGATTTTTGAAGACTTATATTCACTTCAAATTTATCAGTTTTACGAAGACTTATATTCACTTCAAATTTCATTGATTATCTTAAGAACTATATTCACTTCAATTTTCATGATTTTTGAAGACTTATATTCACTTCAAATTTCATCAAATTTTTGAAGACTTATATTCACTTCAAATTTTATCAGATTTTGAAGACTTATATTCACTTCAAATTTCATTGATTATCTTAAGATGTATATTCACTTCAATTTTCATAAGATTTTTGAAGACTTATATTCACTTCAAACTTCATGATTTTTGAAGACTTATATTCACTTCAAATTTTATCAGATTTTGAGACTTATATTCACTTCAAATTTCATCAGATTATCTTAAGATGTATATTCACTTCAATTTTCATAAGATTTTTGAAGACTTATATTCACTTCAACTTCATGATTTTTGAAGACTTATATTCACTTCAAATTTTATGATTTTCGAAGACTTATATTCACTTCAAATTTCATCAAATTTCTTAAGATGTATATTCACTTCAATTTTCATAAGATTTTTGAAGACTTATATTCACTTCAAATTTCATAAGATTTTAAGACTTATATTCACTTCAATTTCATCAGATTATCTTAAGATGTATATTCACTTCAATTTTCATAAGATTTTTGAAGACTTATATTCACTTCAAACTTCATGATTTTTGAAGACTTATATTCACTTCAAATTTTATCAGTTTTACGAAGACTTATATTCACTTCAATTTCATCAGATTATCTTAAGATGTATATTCACTTCAATTTTCATAAGATTTTTGAAGACTTATATTCACTTCAAACTTCATCAGTTTTTGAAGACTTATATTCACTTCAAATTTTATCAGATTTTACGAAGACTTATATTCACTTCAAATTTCATCAGATTATCTTAAGACTATATTCACTTCAATTTTCATAAGATTTTTGAAGACTTATATTCACTTCAAACTTCATCAAATTTTTGAAGACTTATATTCACTTCAAATTTTATCAGTTTTACGAAGACTTATATTCACTTCAAATTTCATGATTATCTTAAGATGTATATTCACTTCAATTTTCATAAGATTTTTGAAGACTTATATTCACTTCAAACTTCATCAGATTTTGAAGACTTATATTCACTTCAAATTTTATCAGATTTTAGAAGACTTATATTCACTTCAAATTTCATCAGTTATCTTAAGATGTATATTCACTTCAATTTTCATAAGATTTTTGAAGACTTATATTCACTTCAAACTTCATCAGATTTTTGAAGACTTATATTCACTTCAAATTTTATCAGTTTTTGAAGACTTATATTCACTTCAAATTTCATCAAATTATCTTAAGATGTATATTCACTTCAATTTTCATAAGATTTTTGAAGACTTATATTCACTTCAAACTTTGATTTTTGAAGACTTATATTCACTTCAAATTTATCAGTTTTACGAAGACTTATATTCACTTCAAATTTCATCAAATTATCTTAAGATGTATATTCACTTCAATTTTCATAAGATTTTTGAAGACTTATATTCACTTCAAATTTTATCAGATTTTGAGACTTATATTCACTTCAAATTTCATCAGATTATCTTAAGATGTATATTCACTTCAATTTTCATAAGATTTTTGAAGACTTATATTCACTTCAAACTTCATGATTTTTGAAGACTTATATTCACTTCAAATTTTATCAGTTTTACGAAGACTTATATTCACTTCAAATTTCATCAGTTATCTTAAGATGTATATTCACTTCAATTTCATAAGATTTTTGAGACTTATATTCACTTCAAACTTCATCAGTTTTTGAGACTTATATTCACTTCAAATTTTATGATTTTACGAAGACTTATATTCACTTCAATTTCATCAGTTATCTTAAGACTATATTCACTTCAATTTCATTGATTTTTGAAGACTTATATTCACTTCAAACTTCATCAAATTTTTGAAGACTTATATTCACTTCAAATTTTATCAGTTTTACGAAGACTTATATTCACTTCAAATTTCATCATTATCTTAAGATGTATATTCACTTCAATTTTCATAAGATTTTTGAAGACTTATATTCACTTCAAACTTCATGATTTTTGAAGACTTATATTCACTTCAAATTTTATCAGTTTTACGAAGACTTATATTCACTTCAAATTTCATCAGATTATCTTAAGATGTATATTCACTTCAATTTTCATAAGATTTTTGAAGACTTATATTCACTTCAAACTTCATGATTTTTGAAGACTTATATTCACTTCAAATTTTCAGATTTTTGAAGACTTATATTCACTTCAAATTTCATCAAATTATCTTAAGATGTATATTCACTTCAATTTCATAAGATTTTTGAAGACTTATATTCACTTCAAACTTCATCAGTTTTTGAAGACTTATATTCACTTCAAATTTTATCATTTTACGAGACTTATATTCACTTCAAATTTCATCAGATTATCTTAAGATGTATATTCACTTCAATTTTCATAAGATTTTTGAAGACTTATATTCACTTCAATTCATCAGATTTTGAAGACTTATATTCACTTCAAATTTTATCAGTTTTTGAAGACTTATATTCACTTCAAATTTCATCAGTTATCTTAAGATGTATATTCACTTCAATTTTCATAGATTTTTGAGACTTATATTCACTTCAAACTTCATCAGTTTTTTGAAGACTTATATTCACTTCAAATTTTATGATTTTACGAAGACTTATATTCACTTCAAATTTCATCAGTTATCTTAAGATGTATATTCACTTCAATTTTCATAAGATTTTTGAAGACTTATATTCACTTCAAACTTCATCATTTTTTGAAGACTTATATTCACTTCAAATTTTATCAGATTTTCGAAGACTTATATTCACTTCAAATTTCATCATTATCTTAAGATGTATATTCACTTCAATTTTCATAAGATTTTTGAAGACTTATATTCACTTCAAACTTCATCAGATTTTTGAAGACTTATATTCACTTCAAATTTTATCAGTTTTACGAGACTTATATTCACTTCAAATTTCATCAGATTATCTTAAGATGTATATTCACTTCAATTTTCATAAGATTTTTGAAGACTTATATTCACTTCAAACTTCATCATATTTTTGAAGACTTATATTCACTTCAAATTTTATCAGTTTTACGAAGACTTATATTCACTTCAAATTTCATCAGATTATCTTAAGATGTATATTCACTTCAATTTTCATAAGATTTTTGAAGACTTATATTCACTTCAAACTTCATCAGTTTTTGAAGACTTATATTCACTTCAAATTTTATCAGTTTACGAAGACTTATATTCACTTCAAATTTCATCAAATTATCTTAAGATGTATTCACTTCAATTTTCATAAGATTTTTGAAGACTTATATTCACTTCAAATTTTATAAGATTTTAGAAGACTTATATTCACTTCAAATTTCATGATTATCTTAAGATGTATTCACTTCAATTTTCATAAGATTTTTGAAGACTTATATTCACTTCAAACTTCATGATTTTTGAAGACTTATATTCACTTCAAATTTTATCAGTTTTACGAGACTTATATTCACTTCAAATTTCATCAGATTATCTTAAGATGTATTTCACTTCAATTTTCATAAGATTTTTGAAGACTTATATTCACTTCAAACTTCATGATTTTTGAAGACTTATATTCACTTCAAATTTTATCAGTTTTCGAAGACTTATATTCACTTCAAATTTCATCGATTATCTTAAGATGTATATTCACTTCAATTTCATAAGATTTTTGAAGACTTATATTCACTTCAAACTTCATGATTTTTGAAGACTTATATTCACTTCAAATTTTATCAGTTTTGAGACTTATATTCACTTCAAATTTCATTCAGTTATCTTAAGATGTATATTCACTTCAATTTTCATAAGATTTTTGAAGACTTATATTCACTTCAAACTTCATTAGATTTTTGAAGACTTATATTCACTTCAAATTTTATGTTTTGAAGACTTATATTCACTTCAAATTTCATCAGTTATCTTAAGATGTATATTCACTTCAATTTTCATAAGATTTTTGAAGACTTATATTCACTTCAAACTTCATCAGTTTTTGAAGACTTATATTCACTTCAAATTTTCTCAGTTAAAGACTTATATTCACTTCAAATTTCATCAGATTATCTTAAGATGTATATTCACTTCAATTTTCATAAGATTTTTGAAGACTTATATTCACTTCAAATTTCATGATTTTTGAGACTTATATTCACTTCAAATTTTATCAGTTTTAGAAGACTTATATTCACTTCAAATTTCATCAAATTATCTTAAGATGTATATTCACTTCAATTTTCATAAGATTTTTGAAGACTTATATTCACTTCAAATTTATAAGATTTTTGAAGACTTATATTCACTTCAAATTTCATCAGTTATCTTAAGATGTATATTCACTTCAATTTCATAAGATTTTTGAAGACTTATATTCACTTCAAACTTCATCAGATTTTTGAAGACTTATATTCACTTCAAATTTATCAGTTTTAGACTTATATTCACTTCAAATTTCATCAGATTATCTTAAGATGTATGTTCACTTCAATTTTCATAAGATTTTTGAGACTTATATTCACTTCAAACTTCATCAGATTTTTGAAGACTTATATTCACTTCAAATTTTATCAGTTTTACGAAGACTTATATTCACTTCAAATTTCATTGATTATCTTAAGACTATATTCACTTCAATTTTCATAAGATTTTTGAGACTTATATTCACTTCAAACTTCATCAGATTTTTGAAGACTTATATTCACTTCAAATTTTATGATTTTACGAAGACTTATATTCACTTCAAATTTCATGATTATCTTAAGATGTATATTCACTTCAATTTTCATAAGATTTTTGAAGACTTATATTCACTTCAAACTTCATGATTTTTTGAAGACTTATATTCACTTCAAATTTTATCAGATTTTCGAAGACTTATATTCACTTCAAATTTCATGATTATCTTAAGATGTATATTCACTTCAATTTTCATAAGATTTTTGAAGACTTATATTCACTTCAAACTTCATCAGATTTTTGAAGACTTATATTCACTTCAAATTTTATCAGTTTTAAGACTTATATTCACTTCAAATTTCATCAAATTATCTTAAGATGTATATTCACTTCAATTTTCATAAGATTTTTGAAGACTTATATTCACTTCAACTTCATGATTTTTGAAGACTATATTCACTTCAAATTTTATCGATTTTTACGAAGACTTATATTCACTTCAAATTTCATCAGATTATCTTAAGATGTATATTCACTTCAATTTTCATAAGATTTTTGAAGACTTATATTCACTTCAAATTTCATCAGATTTTTGAAGACTTATATTCACTTCAAATTTCATTAGATTATCTTAAGATGTATATTCATTCAATTTCATAAGATTTTTTTAAGACTTATATTCACTTCAAATTTCATCGATTTTTGAAGACTTATATTCACTTCAAATTTCATTAGATTATCTTAAGATGTATATTCACTTCATTTTCATAAGATTTTTGAAGACTTATATTCACTTCAAATTTCATCAGATTTTTGAAGACTTATATTCACTTCAAATTTCATTAGATTATCTTAAGATTTATATTCACTTCAATTTTCATAAGATTTTTGAAGACTTATATTCCTTCAAATTTCATCAGTTTTTGAAGACTTATATTCACTTCAAATTTTATCAGTTTTAGAAGACTTATATTCACTTCAAATTTCATCAGTTATCTTAAGATGTATATTCACTTCAATTTTCATAAGATTTTTGAAGACTTATATTCACTTCAAACTTCATCAGTTTTTGAAGACTTATATTCACTTCAATTTTATCAGTTTTAAAGACTTATATTCACTTCAAATTTCATCAAATTATCTTAAGATGTATATTCACTTCAATTTTCATAAGATTTTTGAAGACATATTCACTTCAAACTTCATCAGTTTTTGAAGACTTATATTCACTTCAAATTTATCGATTTTACGAAGACTTATATTCACTTCAAATTTCATCAAATTATCTTAAGATGTATATTCACTTCAATTTTCATAAGATTTTTGAGACTTATATTCACTTCAAATTTCATAAGATTTTTGAAGACTTATATTCACTTCAAATTTCATCAGATTATCTTAAGATGTATATTCACTTCAATTTTCATAAGATTTTTGAAGACTTATATTCACTTCAAACTTCATGATTTTTGAAGACTTATATTCACTTCAAATTTTATCAGATTTTACGAAGACTTATATTCACTTCAAATTTCATCAGATTATCTTAAGATGTATATTCACTTCAATTTTCATAAGATTTTTGAAGACTTATATTCACTTCAAACTTCATGATTTTGAAGACTTATATTCACTTCAAATTTTATGATTTTACGAAGACTTATATTCACTTCAAATTTCATCAGATTATCTTAAGATGTATATTCACTTCATTTTCATAAGATTTTTGAAGACTTATATTCACTTCAAACTTCATGATTTTTGAGACTTATATTCACTTCAAATTTTATCAGTTTTACGAGACTTATATTCACTTCAAATTTCATGATTATCTTAAGATGTATATTCACTTCAATTTTCATAAGATTTTTGAAGACTTATATTCACTTCAAACTTCATTAGATTTTTGAGACTTATATTCACTTCAAATTTTATCAGTTTTACGAGACTTATATTCACTTCAAATTTCATGATTATCTTAAGATGTATATTCACTTCAATTTTCATAAGATTTTTGAAGACTTATATTCACTTCAAACTTCATCAGATTTTTGAAGACTTATATTCACTTCAAATTTTATCAGTTTTAGAAGACTTATATTCACTTCAAATTTCATCAAATTATCTTAAGATGTATATTCACTTCAATTTTCATAAGATTTTTGAAGACTTATATTCACTCAAACTTCATGAGATTTTTGAAGACTTATATTCACTTCAAATTTTATCAGTTTTGAAGACTTATATTCACTTCAAATTTCATCAAATTATCTTAAGATGTATATTCACTTCAATTTTCATAAGATTTTTGAAGACTTATATTCACTTCAAATTTCATAAGATTTTTGAAGACTTATATTCACTTCAAATTTCATCATTATCTTAAGATGTATATTCACTTCAATTTTCATAAGATTTTTGAAGACTTATATTCACTTCAAACTTCATGATTTTTTGAGACTTATATTCACTTCAAATTTTATGATTTTAGAAGACTTATATTCACTTCAAATTTCATCAGTTATCTTAAGATGTATATTCACTTCAATTTTCATAAGATTTTTGAAGACTTATATTCACTTCAAACTTCATCAGTTTTGAAGACTTATATTCACTTCAAATTTTATGATTTTAGAAGACTTATATTCACTTCAAATTTCATCAGATTATCTTAAGATGTATATTCACTTCAATTTTCATAAGATTTTTGAAGACTTATATTCACTTCAAATTTCATGATTTTTGAAGACTTATATTCACTTCAAATTTTATCAGTTTTCGAAGACTTATATTCACTTCAAATTTCATTAGATTATCTTAAGATGTATATTCACTTCAATTTTCATAAGATTTTTGAGACTTATATTCACTTCAAACTTCATTAGATTTTTGAAGACTTATATTCACTTCAAATTTTATCAGTTTTACGAAGACTTATATTCACTTCAAATTTCATCAATTATCTTAAGATGTATATTCACTTCAATTTTCATAAGATTTTTGAAGACTTATATTCACTTCAAACTTCATCAGATTTTTGAAGACTTATATTCACTTCAAATTTTATCATTTTGAAGACTTATATTCACTTCAAATTTCATGATTATCTTAAGATGTATATTCACTTCAATTTTCATAAGATTTTTTGAAGACTTATATTCACTTCAAACTTCATTAGATTTTCTGAAGACTTATATTCACTTCAAATTTTATGATTTTACGAAGACTTATATTCACTTCAAATTTCATGATTATCTTAAGATGTATATTCACTTCAATTTTCATAAGATTTTTGAGACTTATATTCACTTCAAACTTCATCAGTTTTTGAAGACTTATATTCACTTCATTTTATCAGTTTTTAGAAGACTTATATTCACTTCAAATTTCATAAATTATCTTAAGATGTATATTCACTTCAATTTTCATAAGATTTTTGAAGACTTATATTCACTTCAAATTTCATGATTTTTGAAGACTTATATTCACTTCAAATTTTATCATTTTACGAGACTTATATTCACTTCAAATTTCATCAAATTATCTTAAGATGTATATTCACTTCAATTTTCATAAGATTTTTGAAGACTTATATTCACTTCAAATTTTATAAGATTTTACGAGACTTATATTCACTTCAAATTTCATCAGTTATCTTAAGATGTATATTCACTTCAATTTTCATAAGATTTTTGAAGACTTATATTCATTCAAACTCATCAGATTTTGAAGACTTATATTCACTTCAAATTTTATCAGTTTTACGAAGACTTATATTCACTTCAAATTTCATTGATTATCTTAAGATGTATATTCACTTCAATTTTCATAAGATTTTTGAAGACTTATATTCACTTCAAACTTCATGATTTTTGAAGACTTATATTCACTTCAAATTTTATCAGTTTACGAAGACTTATATTCACTTCAAATTTCATCAGATTATCTTAAGATGTATATTCACTTCAATTTTCATAAGATTTTTGAAGACTTATATTCACTTCAAACTTCATGATTTTTTGAAGACTTATATTCACTTCAAATTTTATCAGTTTTACGAGACTTATATTCACTTCAATTTCATCATTATCTTAAGATGTATATTCACTTCAATTTTCATAAGATTTTTGAAGACTTATATTCACTTCTTCATTAGATTTTTGAAGACTTATATTCACTTCAATTTTCAGATTTTAAAGACTTATATTCACTTCAAATTTCATCAGATTATCTTAAGATGTATATTCACTTCAATTTTCATAAGATTTTTGAAGACTTATATTCACTTCAAACTTCATCAGTTTTTTGAAGACTTATATTCACTTCAAATTTTATGATTTTAAAGACTTATATTCACTTCAAATTTCATGATTATCTTAAGATGTATATTCACTTCAATTTTCATAAGATTTTTGAGACTTATATTCACTTCAAACTTCATGATTTTTGAAGACTTATATTCACTTCAAATTTTATCAGTTTTACGAGACTTATATTCACTTCAAATTTCATCAAATTATCTTAAGATGTATATTCACTTCAATTTTGAGATTTTTGAAGACTTATATTCACTTCAAATTTTATAAGATTTTAGAGACTTATATTCACTTCAAATTTCATCAGATTATCTTAAGATGTATATTCACTTCAATTTTCATAAGATTTTTGAAGACTTATATTCACTTCAAATTTCATAGATTTTGAAGACTTATATTCACTTCAAATTTCATGATTATCTTAAGATGTATATTCACTTCAATTTTCATAAGATTTTTGAAGACTTATATTCACTTCAAACTTCATGATTTTTTGAAGACTTATATTCACTTCAAATTTTATCAGTTTTAGAGACTTATATTCACTTCAAATTTCATTGATTATCTTAAGATGTATATTCACTTCAATTTTCATAAGATTTTTGAAGACTTATATTCACTTCAAACTTCATGATTTTTGAGACTTATATTCACTTCAAATTTTATGATTTTACGAAGACTTATATTCACTTCAAATTTCATCAGATTATCTTAAGATGTATATTCACTTCAATTTTCATAAGATTTTTGAGACTTATATTCACTTCAAACTTCATCAGATTTTTGAAGACTTATATTCACTTCAAATTTTATCGATTTTGAGACTTATATTCACTTCAAATTTCATCAGTTATCTTAAGATGTATATTCACTTCAATTTTCATAAGATTTTTGAAGACTTATATTCACTTCAACTTCATTAGATTTTTGAAGACTTATATTCACTTCAAATTTTATCAGTTTTACGAAGACTTATATTCACTTCAAATTTCATGATTATCTTAAGATGTATATTCACTTCAATTTTCATAAGATTTTTTGAAGACTTATATTCACTTCAAATTTCATCAGATTTTTGAAGACTTATATTCACTTCAAATTTTATCAGTTTTCGAGACTTATATTCACTTCAAATTTCATCAGATTATCTTGAATGTATATTCACTTCAATTTTCATAAGATTTTTGAAGACTTATATTCACTTCAACTTCATCAGTTTTTGAGACTTATATTCACTTCAAATTTTATCAGATTTTTGAAGACTTATATTCACTTCAAATTTCATCAGATTATCTTAAGATGTATATTCACTTCAATTTTCATAAGATTTTTGAAGACTTATATTCACTTCAATTTTATAGATTTTAGAAGACTTATATTCACTTCAAATTTCATCAGATTATCTTAAGATGTATATTCACTTCAATTTTCATAAGATTTTTGAAGACTTATATTCACTTCAAATTTCATAAGATTTTTGAAGACTTATATTCACTTCAAATTTCATTAGTTATCTTAAGATGTATTCACTTCATTTTCATAAGATTTTTTGAAGACTTATATTCACTTCAAATTTCATCAGATTTTTGAAGACTTATATTCACTTCAAATTTTATCAGATTTTACGAAGACTTATATTCACTTCAAATTTCAGATTATCTTAAGATGTATTCACTTCAATTTTCATAAGATTTTTGAAGACTTATATTCACTTCAACTTCATTGATTTTTGAAGACTTATATTCACTTCAAATTTTATGATTTTACGAGACTTATATTCACTTCAAATTTCATCAAATTATCTTAAGATGTATATTCACTTCAATTTTCATAAGATTTTTGAGACTTATATTCACTTCAAACTTCATCAGTTTTTGAAGACTTATATTCACTTCAAATTTCAGTTTTACGAAGACTTATATTCACTTCAAATTTCATGATTATCTTAAGATGTATATTCACTTCAATTTTCATAAGATTTTTGAAGACTTATATTCACTTCAAACTTCATTAGATTTTTGAAGACTTATATTCACTTCAAATTTTATCAGTTTTAGAAGACTTATATTCACTTCAAATTTCATGATTATCTTAAGATGTATATTCACTTCAATTTTCATAAGATTTTTGAAGACTTATATTCACTTCAAACTTCATGATTTTTTGAAGACTTTACTTCAATTTTATTTCAGATTTTAGAGACTTATATTCACTTCAAATTTCATCAGATTATCTTAAGATGTATATTCACTTCAATTTTCATAAGATTTTTGAAGACTTATATTCACTTCAAACTTCATCATTTTTGAAGACTTATATTCACTTCAAATTTCATGATTTTCGAAGACTTATATTCACTTCAAATTTCATCAGATTATCTTAAGATGTATATTCACTTCAATTTTCATAAGATTTTTGAAGACTTATATTCACTTCAAATTTCATAAGATTTTAC
The DNA here is from genome assembly GCA_021764765.1 of Vicia sativa. Lineage (NCBI taxonomy): Eukaryota > Viridiplantae > Streptophyta > Magnoliopsida > Fabales > Fabaceae > Vicia > Vicia sativa. Next base: position 171,228,789 of record CM038796.1, read on the forward strand.
GAAGACTTATATTCACTTCAAATTTCATCAATTATCTTAAGATGTATATTCACTTCAATTTTCATAAGATTTTTGAAGACTTATATTCACTTCAAACTTCATCAGTTTTTGAAGACTTATATTCACTTCAAATTTTATCAGATTTTAAAGACTTATATTCACTTCAAATTTCATGATTATCTTAAGATGTATATTCACTTCAATTTCATAAGATTTTTGAAGACTTATATTCACTTCAAACTTCATCATTTTTGAAGACTTATATTCACTTCAAATTTTATCATTTACGAAGACTTATATTCACTTCAAATTTCATCAGTTATCTTAAGATGTATATTCACTTCAATTTTCATAAGATTTTTGAAGACTTATATTCACTTCAAACTTCATTTTTTGAAGACTTATATTCACTTCAAATTTTATCAGTTTTCGAAGACTTATATTCACTTCAAATTTCATCAAATTATCTTAAGATGTATATTCACTTCAATTTTCATAAGATTTTTTGAAGACTTATATTCACTTCAAACTTCATGATTTTTGAAGACTTATATTCACTTCAAATTTCATCAGTTTTACGAGACTTATATTCACTTCAAATTTCATCAGATTATCTTAAGATGTATATTCACTTCAATTTTCATAAGATTTTTGAAGACTTATATTCACTTCAAATTTCATCAGTTTTATGAAGACTTATATTCACTTCAAATTTCATTAGATTATCTTAAGATGTATGTTCACTTCAATTTTCATAAGATTTTTGAAGACTTATATTCACTTCAAATTTCATGATTTTAAAGACTTATATTCACTTCAAATTTCATTAGATTATCTTAAGATGTATATTCACTTCAATTTCATAAGATTTTTAAGACTTATATTCACTTCAAATTTCAGATTTTTGAAGACTTATATTCACTTCAAATTTCATTAGATTATCTTGATGTATATTCACTTCAATTTTCATAAGATTTTTGAAGACTTATATTCACTTCAAATTTCATGATTTTTGAAGACTTATATTCACTTCAAATTTCAGATTTTTGAAGACTTATATTCACTTCAAATTTCATCAGATTATCTTAAGATGTATATTCACTTCAATTTTCATAAGATTTTTGAAGACTTATATTCACTTAAACTTTCAGATTTTTGAAGACTTATATTCACTTCAATTTTATCAGTTTTGAAGACTTATATTCACTTCAAATTTCATTGATTATCTTAAGATGTATATTCACTTCAATTTTCATAAGATTTTTTGAAGACTTATATTCACTTCAAACTTCATGATTTTTGAAGACTTATATTCACTTCAAATTTTATCAGTTTGAAGACTTATATTCACTTCAAATTTCATCAATTATCTTAAGATGTATATTCACTTCAATTTCATAAGATTTTTTAAGACTTATATTCACTTCAAACTTCATCAGTTTTTTGAGACTTATATTCACTTCAAATTTTATCAGTTTACGAAGACTTATATTCACTTCAAATTTCATCAAATTATCTTAAGATGTATGTTCACTTCAATTTCATAAGATTTTTGAAGACTTATATTCACTTAAACTTCATGATTTTTGAAGACTTATATTCACTTCAAATTTTATCAGTTTTGAAGACTTATATTCACTTCAAATTTCATCAATTATCTTAAGATGTATATTCACTTCAATTTTCATAAGATTTTTTGAAGACTTATATTCACTTCAAATTTTATCATTTTACGAAGACTTATATTCACTTCAAATTTCATGATTATCTTAAGATGTATATTCACTTCAATTTTCATAAGATTTTTGAAGACTTATATTCACTTCAAACTTCATGATTTTTGAAGACTTATATTCACTTCAAATTTTATCAGTTTTGAAGACTTATATTCACTTAAATTTCATCAGTTATCTTAAGATGTATATTCACTTCAATTTTCATAAGATTTTTTGAAGACTTATATTCACTTCAAACTTCATGATTTTTGAAGACTTATATTCACTTCAAATTTTATCATTTTACGAAGACTTATATTCACTTCAAATTTCATCAGTTATCTTAAGATGTATATTCACTTCAATTTTCATAAGATTTTTGAAGACTTATATTCACTAAATTTCATCAGATTTTTGAAGACTTATATTCACTTCAAATTTCATTAGATTATCTTAAGATGTATGTTCACTTCATTTTCATAAGATTTTTGAAGACTTATATTCACTTCAAATTTCATCAGATTTTTGAAGACTTATATTCACTTCAAATTTCATTAGATTATCTTAAGATGTATATTCACTTCATTTTCATAAGATTTTTGAAGACTTATATTCACTTCAGATTTTTGAGACTTATATTCACTTCAATTTTATCAGATTTTACGAAGACTTATATTCACTTCAAATTTCATCAGTTATCTTAAGATGTATATTCACTTCAATTTCATAAGATTTTTGAAGACTTATATTCATGAAACTTCATCAGATTTTTGAAGACTTATATTCACTTCAAATTTTATGATTTTGAAGACTTATATTCACTTCAAATTTCATCAGTTATCTTAAGATGTATATTCACTTCAATTTTCATAAGATTTTTGAGACTTATATTCACTTCAAACTTCATCAGATTTTTTGAAGACTTATATCCACTTCAAATTTTATCAGATTTTATGAAGACTTATATTCACTTCAAATTTCATCAGATTATCTTAAGATGTATATTCACTTCAATTTTCATAAGATTTTTGAAGACTTATATTCACTTCAAATTTCATAAGATTTTAAGACTTATATTCACTTCAATTTCATTAGATTATCTTAAGATGTATATTCACTTCAATTTTCATAAGATTTTTGAAGACTTATATTCACTTCAAACTTCAGATTTTTGAAGACTTATATTCACTTCAAATTTTATCAGTTTCGAGACTTATATTCACTTCAAATTTCATGATTATCTTAAGATGTATATTCACTTCAATTTCATAAGATTTTTGAAGACTTATATTCACTCAAACTTCATGATTTTTGAAGACTTATATTCACTTCAAATTTTATCAGTTTTACGAGACTTATATTCACTTCAAATTTCATGAGTTATCTTAAGATGTATATTCACTTCAATTTTCATGATTTTTGAGACTTATATTCACTTCAAACTTCATCAAATTTTTGAAGACTTATATTCACTTCAAATTTTATCAGATTTTAAGACTTATATTCACTTCAATTTCATAGATTATCTTAAGATGTATATTCACTTCAATTTTCATAAGATTTTTGAGACTTATATTCACTCAAACTTCAGATTTTTGAAGACTTATATTCACTTCAAATTTTATGATTTTAAGAAGACTTATATTCACTTCAAATTTCATCAGATTATCTTAAGATGTATTACTTCAATTTTCATAAGATTTTTTGAAGACTTATATTCATCAAACTTCATGATTTTTGAAGACTTATATTCACTTCAATTTTATGATTTTACGAAGACTTATATTCACTTCAAATTTCATCAGATTATCTTAAGATGTATATTCACTTCAATTTTCATGATTTTTTGAAGACTTATATTCACTTCAAACTTCATGATTTTTGAAGACTTATATTCACTTCAAATTTTATCAGTTTTAGACTTATATTCACTTCAAATTTTCAGATTATCTTAAGATGTATATTCACTTCAATTTTCATAAGATTTTTTGAAGACTTATATTCACTTCAAACTTCATCAGATTTTTGAAGACTTATATTCACTTCAAATTTTATCAGATTTTCGAGACTTATATTCACTTCAAATTTCATCAGATTATCTTAAGATGTATTCACTTCAATTTTCATAAGATTTTTTGAGACTTATATTCACTTCAAACTTCATGATTTTTTGAGACTTATATTCACTTCAAATTTATTAGATTTTGAAGACTTATATTCACTTCAAATTTCATCAAATTATCTTAAGATGTATATTCACTTCAATTTCATAAGATTTTTTAAGACTTATATTCTTCAAACTTCAGATTTTTGAAGATTATATTCACTTCAAATTTTCTCAGTTTTACGAAGACTTATATTCACTTCAAATTTCATGATTATCTTAAGATGTATGTTCACTTCAATTTCATAAGATTTTTGAGACTTATATTCACTTCAAACTTCATCAGATTTTTGAGACTTATATTCACTTCAAATTTTATCAGATTTACGAGACTTATATTCACTTCAAATTTCATGATTATCTTAAGATGTATATTCACTTCAATTTTCATAAGATTTTTGAAGACTTATATTCACTTCAAACTTCATGAGATTTTTGAAGACTTATATTCACAAAATTTATCAGTTTTGAAGACTTATATTCACTTCAAATTTCATGATTATCTTAAGATGTATATTCACTTCAATTTTCATAAGATTTTTGAAGACTTATATTCACTTCAAACTTCATCATTTTTTGAAGACTTATATTCACTTCAAATTTTATCAGATTTTACGAAACTTATATTCACTTCAAATTTCATCAGATTATCTTAAGATGTATATTCACTTCAATTTTCATAAGATTTTTGAAGACTTATATTCACTTCAAACTTCATTGATTTTTTGAAGACTTATATTCACTTCAAATTTTATCAGTTTTTAGAGACTTATATTCACTTCAATTTCATGATTATCTTAAGATGTATGTTCACTTCAATTTTGATTTTTGAGACTTATATTCACTAAACTTCATGAGTTTTGACCTGTTCTTCAAATTTTATGATTTTGGGAGACTTATATTCATTCAAATTTCAGTTATCTTGATGTATATTCCTTCAATTTCATAAGATTTTTTGAAGACTTATATTCACTTCAAACTTCATGGATTTTTGAGACTTATATTCACTTCAAATTTTATCAGTTTACGAGACTTATATTCACTTCAAATTTGGTTATCTTAAGATGTATATTCACTTCAATTTTCATAAGATTTTTTGAAGACTTATTTCACTTCAAACTTCATGATTTTTTGAAGACTTATATTCACTTCAAATTTTATAGATTTTAGAAGACTTATATTCACTTCAATTTCATCAGATTATCTTAAGATGTATCTTCAATTTCATTAGATTTGAAGACTTATATTCACTTCAAACTTCGCATGATTTTTGAAGACTTATTCACTTCAAATTTTATCAGTTTTCGAAGACTTATATTCACTTCAAATTTCATTGATTATCTTAAGATGTATATTCACTTCAATTTTCATAGATTTTTGAAGACTTATATTCACTTAACTTCAGTTTTTGAAGACTTATATTCACTTCAAATTTTATCAGTTTTCGAGACTTATATTCACTTCAAATTTCATCATTATCTTAAGATGTATATTCACTTCAATTTTCATAAGATTTTTGAATTATATTCTGAACTTCAGTTTTTGAGACTTATTCACTTCAAATTTTATCATTTATGAAGACTTATATTCACTTCAAATTTCATCAAATTATCTTAAGATGTATATTCACTTCAATTTTCATAGATTTTTGAAGACTTATATTCACTTCAAATTTCCAGTTTTACGAAGACTTATATTCACTTCATTTCATGATTATCTTAAGATGTATTCACTTCAATTTTCATAAGATTTTTGAAGACTTATATTCACTAAACTTCATGATTTTTGAAGACTTATATTCACTTCAAATTTCTCAGTTTACGAAGACTATTTCACTTCAAATTTCATCAAATTATCTTAAGATGTATATTCTTCAATTTTCATAAGATTTTTGAAGACTTATATTCATGAACTTGATTTTGAAGACTTATATTCACTTCAAATTTTATGATTTTTGAGACTTATATTCACTAAATTTCATAAATTATCTTAGATGTATATTCACTTCAATTTCATAAGATTTTTGAAGACTTATATTCACTTCAAATTTTATGATTTTAGAAGACTTATATTCACTTCAATTTCTGATTATCTTAAGATGTATATTCACTTCAATTTCATAAGATTTTTGAAGACTTATATTCACTTCAACTTCATCGATTTTTGAAGACTTATATTCACTTCATTTATGATTTTACGAGACTTATATTCACTTCAATTTCATGATTATCTTAAGATGTATATTCACTTAATTTTCATAGATTTTTGATTATATTCCTCAAACTTCATGATTTTTGAACTTATATTCACTTCAAATTTTCAGTTTTACGAGACTTATATTCACTAAATTTCATTGGATTATCTTAAGATGTATGTTCACTTCAATTTTCATAAGATTTTTGAGACTTATATTCACTTCAAACTTCATGATTTTTGAGACTTATATTCACTTCAAATTTTATGATTTTTGATTATATTCACTTCAAATTTCATCATATTAAGATGTATATTCCTTCAATTTTCATAATTTTTTGAAGACTTATATTCACTTCAAATTTTATGAGATTTTAAGACTTATATTCACACAAATTTCATTAGATTATCTTAAGATGTATATTCACTTCAATTTTCATAAGATTTTTTGAAGACTTATATTCACTTCAAACTTCATCAAATTTTGAGACTTATATTCACTTCAAATTTTATCAGTTTTAAGACTTATATTCACTTCAAATTTCCTCGGATTATCTTAAGATGTATATTCCTTCAATTTTCATAAGATTTTTGAGACTTATATTCATGAACTTCATCCAGTTTTTGAAGACTTATATTCACTTCAAATTTATCAGATTTACAAGACTTATATTCACTTCAAATTTCAGATTATCTTAAGATGTATGTTCACTTCATTTCATAAGATTTTGAAGACTTATATTCTTCAAACTTCATGATTTTTGAGACTTATATTCACTTCAAATTTTATGATTTTAGAGACTTATATCACTTCAAATTTCATCATTATCTTAAGATGTATATTCACTTCAATTTTCATAAGATTTTTGAAGACTTATATTCAACTTCATCAGATTTTTGAAGACTTATATTCACTTCAAATTTTATCAGTTTACGAGAAGACTTATATTCACTTCAAATTTCATCAGTTATCTTAAGATGTATATCACTTCAATTTTCATAATTTTTGAGACTTATTCCTTCAAACTTCATCAGATTTTTGAAGACTTATATTCACTTCAAATTTTATCAGTTTGAAGACTTATATTCACTTCAAATTTCATTCAGTTATCTTAAGATGTATATTCACTTCATTTCATAGATTTTTGAACTTATATTCACTTCAAACTTCATGATTTTTGAGACTTATATTCACTTCAAATTTTATTAGATCTTAAGACTTATATTTAAATTTCATAAATTATCTTTGATGTATTTCACTTCAATTTATAAGATTTTTGAAGACTTATATTCACTTCAAATTTGTGATTTTTGAAGACTTATATTCACTTCAAATTTTATCTCAGTTTACGAGGACTATTCCTTCAATTTCATTGGATCTTATGTATAACCCACTTCAATTTCATAAGATTTTTGAAGACTTATATTCATGAACTTCAAGCAGTTTTTGAAGACTTATATTCACTTCAAATTTTATGATTTACATATTCACTTCAAATTCATTTCAGTTATCTTAAGATTATGTTCACTTCAATTTCATAAGATTTTTTGATAGACTTATTCACTTCAAACTTCATTGATTTTTTGAGACTTATATTCACTTCAATTTTATCATTTTTGAGACTTATATTCACTTCAAATTTCATCGGATTATCTTGAATGTATATTTCACTTCATTTTCATAAGATTTTTGAGACTTATATTCACTTCAAACTGATTTTTTGAAGAACTATTCACTTCAATTTTATGAGATTTACGAAGACTTATATTCACTTCATTTCATAAATTATCTTAAGATGTATATTCCTCCAATTTTCATAAGTTTTTGACATATTCTTCACTTCGCCAGTTTTTGAACTTATATTCACTTCATTTTATGATTTTACGAAGACTTATATTCACTTCAAATTTCATTCATTATCTTAAGATGTATGTTCACTTCAATTTTCATAAGATTTTTTGAAGACTTATATTCACTTCAATTTTATAAGATTTTCGAGACTTATATTCACTTCAAATTTCATAAGATTATCTTAAGATGTTCAGCAATTTCATAAGATTTTTGAGACTTATATTCAATTCAAACTTCATCAGATTTTTGAAGACTTATATTCACTTCAATTTTATCAGTTTTACGAAGACATATTCACTAAATTTCATTGATTATTTAAGATGTATGTTCACTTCAATTTTCATAAGATTTTTGAAGACTTATATTCACTTCAAACTTCATTGATTTTTGAAGACTTATATTCACTTCAATTTTATCAGTTTTGAGACTTATATTCACTTAATTTCTTCAGTTATCTAAGATATATTCACTTATTTCATAAGATTTTTGAGACTTATATTCACCAAACTTCATGAAATTTTTTGAAGACTTATATTCACTTCAAATTTTATCAGTTTACGAGACTTATTCACTTCAAATTTCATGATTTATCTTAAGATGTATATTCACTTCAATTTTCATAAGATTTTTGAAGACTTATATTCACTTCAAACTTCATTGAGATTTTGAAGACTTATTCAATTTTGATTGCTTAAGACTTATATTCACTTCAAATTTCATATATTATCTTAAGATGTATATTACTTCAATTTTCATAAGATTTTTGAGACTTATATTCACTTCAAACTTCATTCAGTTTTTGAAGACTTATATTCACTTCAATTTATGATTTTACGAGACTTATATTCACTAAATTTCATTGATTATCTTAAGACCACTTCCAATTTTCATAAGATTTTTTGAAGACTATTCACTTCAAATTTTATAGATTTTTGAAGACATATTCACTTCAATTCATAGATTATCTTAAGATGTATATTCACTTCATTTCCATAAGTTTTTGAAGACTTATATTCAATTCAAACTTCATCGATTTTTGAAGACTTATATTCACTTCAAATTTCCAGATTTTACGAAGACATATTCACTTCAAATTTCATTAGTTAAATGTATATTCATTCATTTTCATAAGATTTTTGAAGACTTATATTCACTTAAAACTTATTGATTTTTGAAGAACTTATATTCACTTCAAATTTTATCGATTTTACGAAGACTTATATTCACTTCAAATTCCTTAAGTTATCTTAAATGTATTCACTTCAATTTTCAGATTTTTGAAGACTATTCCTTCAACTTAATTTTTTGAGGACTTATATTCACTTCAATTTTATGATTTTACGAAGACTTATATTCACTTCAATTTCATGGATTATCTTAAGATGTATTTCACTTCAATTTCATAAGATTTTTTGAAGACTTATAAACTTCACTTCCTTCCAGTTTTGAGACTTATATTCACTTAAATTTTATAGTTTTACGAAGACTTATATTACTTCAATTTCATGATTATCTTAAGATGTATTCACTTCAATTTTCATAAGATTTTTGAGACTTATATTCACTTAAACTTCATCAAATTTTTGAAGACTTATTCACTTCAAATTTTATGATTTTACGAGACTTATATTCACTTCAAATTTTCGATTATCTTAAGATGTACATGATTTTCATAAGTTTTTTGAAGACTTATATTCACTGACTTCATAGTTTTGAAGACTTATATTCACTTAAATTTTATGAGATTTAGAGACTTATATTCACTTCAAATTTCATCAAATTATCTTAAGATGTATATTCACTTCATTTCAAGTTTTTGAAGACTTATATTCACTGAACTTCAGATTTTGAGACTTATATTCAAATTTTATCAGTTTTTGAGAAGATATATTCACTTCAAATTCATCAGATTATCTTAAGATGTATATTCCTTCCAATTTTCATAGATTTTTGAAGACTTATATTCACTTCAATTTTATAAATTTTACGAAGACTTATATTCATAATTTTCACAATTATCTTAAGATGTATGTTCACTTCAATTTCATAAGATTTTTGAAGAGCTTATATTCACTTAAACTTCATTGATTTTTGAGACATATTCACTTCAAATTTTATGATTTTACGAGACTTATATTCATTCAATTTCATTGATTATCTTAAGAATGTATATGATTTTCATAAGATTTTTGAAGACTTATATTCACTTCAAACTTCATGGTTTTGAGACATATTCTTCAAATTTTATCAGTTTTGAAGACTTATATTCACTTCAAATTTCATTGATTATCTTAAGATGTATGTTCATATTTCCTTCCAGTTTTTTAAGACTTATATTCACTGAGCAATCTAATTTTTTGAAGACTTATATTCACTTCAAATTTTATATTTTAAAGACTTATATTCACTTAAATTTCATTGATTATCTTAAGATGTATATTCACTTCAATTTTCATAAGATTTTTTTGAACTTATATTCACTTGAACTTCATCAGATTTTTTGAGAGACTTATATTCACTTCAAATTTATTCCAGTTTCGAAACTTATATTCACTTCAAATTTCATGTATTATCTTAAGATGTATATTCACTTCAATTTTCATAAGATTTTTGAGACTTATATCACTGAACTTCATAGATTTTTGAAGACTTATATTCACTTCAAATTTTATGATTTACGAAGACTTATATTCACTTCAATTTCATGGATTATCTTAAGATGTATGTTCACTTCATTTCATAAGATTTTTGAAGACTTATATTCATTCAAATTTTATAAGATTTTCAAGACTTATATTCACTTAAATTTCATGGATTATCTTAAGATGTATGTTCACTTCAATTTTCAGATTTTTGAGACTTATATTCACTTCAAACCAGATTTTTGAGACTTATATTCACTTCAAATTTTATCATATTTTAAAGAGACTTATATTCACTTCAAATTCCATCATTATCTTAAGATGTATATTCACTTCAATTTCATAAGATTTTGAAGACTTATATTCACTTCAAACTTCATCAGTTTTGAAGACATATTCACCAATTTATGATTTTACGAAGACTTATATTCACTTCATTCATCAGTTATCTTAAGATGTATATTCACTTCAATTTCACATAAGTTTTTTGAGACTTATATTCACTTCAAACTTCATCAAATTTTTGAAGACTTATATTCACTTCAAATTTTATCAGTTTTCAAGACTATATTCACTTCAAATTTCATGGATTATTTTAAGATGTATTTCTTCATTTTCATAAGATTTTTGAGACTTATATTCACTTCAAACTTCCATTTTTGAGACTTATATTCACTTCAAATTTTATGAGTTTTAGAGACTTATATTCACTTCAAATTCATCAGATTATCTTAAGATGTATATTCACTTCAATTTTCATAAGATTTTTGAGACTTATATTCACTTCAAACTTCAATGATTTTTGAAGACTTATATTCACTTCAAATTTTATCAGTTTTAGAAGAGACATATTCACTTCAAATTTCATCAGATTATCTTAAGATGTATATTCCTTCAATTTTCATAAGATTTTGAAGACTTATATTCACTTCAAACTTCATTAGATTTTGAAGACTTATATTCACTAAATTTATGAGATCTTGAACTTATATTCACTTCAAATTTCATCAAATTATCTTAAGATGTATATTCACTTCAATTTTCATAAGATTTTTGAACTTATATTCACTTCAAATTTATAAGATTTTACGAGAAACATATTCACTTAATTTCATGATTATCTAAGATGTATATTCACTTCAATTTCATAAGATTTTTGAAGACTTATATTCATTCAAACTTCATCAGTTTTGAAGACTTATATTCACTTCAAATTTTATCAGTTTACGAAGACTTATATTCACTTCAAATTTCATTGATTATCTTAAGATGTATATTCACTTCATTTCATAAGATTTTTTGAGACTTATATTCACTTCAAACTTCATGATTTTTGAGACTTATATTCACTTCAAATTTTATCAGTTTTAGAACTTATATTCACTTCAATTTCATCAGTTATCTTAAGATGTATGTTCACTTCAATTTTCATAAGATTTTTGAGACTTATATTCACTTCAAACTTCATCAATTTTTGAGACTTATATTCACTTCAAATTTTCTGATTTAGAGACTTATATTCACTTAAATTTCTGATTATCTTAAGATTGCTTCAATCATAAGATTTTTTGAGACTTATATTCACTTCAAACTTCATGAGATTTTTGAAACATATTCACTTCAAATTTTATGATTTTCGAACTTATATTCACTTCAAATTTCATCATATTATCTTAAGATGTATGTTCACTTCAATTTTCATAAGATTTTTGAAGACTTATATTCATGAACTTCATGATTTTTGAGACTTATATTCACTTCAAATTTTATCATTTTACGAGACATATTCACTTCAAATTTCATTGATTATCTTAAGATGTATTATTCAATTTTCATAAGATTTTTTGAGAGCTTATATTCACTTCAAATTTAAGATTTTTAGAACTTATATTCACTTCAATTTCCTTCAGTTATCTTAAGATGTATATTACCAATTTTCATAAGATTTTGAAGACTTATATTCAATTCAAACTTCATCAGTTTTTGAAGACTTATATTCACTTCAAATTTTATCATTTTTGAAGACTTATATTCACTTCAATTTCATGATTATCTTAGATATGTTTCTTCAATTTTCATAAGATTTTTGAGACTTATATTCATTCAACTTCATGATTTTTGAAGACTTATATTCACTTCAAATTTTATGATTTTACGAACTTATATTCACTTCAAATTTCATGATTATCTTAAGATGTATATTCACTTCAATTTTCATAAGTTTTTGAAGACTTATATTCATGAACTTCATCAAATTTTTGAAGACTTATATTCACTTCAAATTTTATCAGATTTTGAACTTATATTCACTTCAAATTTCATTCAGTTATCTTAAGATGTATATTCACTTCAATTTCATAAGATTTTTGAAGACTTATATTCACTGAACTTCATCAGATTTTTGAAGACTTATATTCACTTAATTTTTCAGTTTAAGGACTTATTCCTTCAAATTTCATTGATTATCTTAAGATGTATATTCACTTCAATTTTCATAAGATTTTTTGAAGACTTATATTCACTTAAACTTCATCAAATTTTTGTGAGACTTATATTCACTTCAAATTTTATTGATTTCGAGACTTATATTTCTTCAAATTTCATCAGTTATCTTAAGATGTATATTCACTTCAATTTTCATAAGATTTTTGAAGACTTATATTCACTTCAAACTTCATCAAATTTTGAAGACTTATATTCACTTCAATTTATCAGATTTTAAGGCTTATATTCACTTCATTTGGATTATCTTAGATGTATATTCACTTCAATTTTCATAAGATTTTTGAAGACTTATATTCACTTCAAATTTTATAAGATTTTACGAAGACTTATATTCACTTCAAATTTCATCCAGTTATCTTAAGATGTATATTCACCCAATTTCATAAGATTTTGAGACTTATATTCACTTCAAACTTCATCAGTTTTTGAAGACTTATATTCACCAAATTTTATGATTTTGGGACTTATATTCACTTAATTTCCTTGATTATCTTAAGATGTATTCACTTCATTTTCATAGATTTTTTGAGACTTATATTCACTGACTTCATGATTTTTTGAGACTTATATTCACTTCAAATTTTATCAGATTTTAGAGACTTATATTCACTTCAAATTTCATGATTATCTTAAGATGTATGTTCCTTCAATTTTCATAAGATTTTTAAGACTTATATTACTTCAAACTTCATCAGATTTTTTGAAGACTTATATTCACTTCAAATTTTATCAGTTTTCGAGACTTATATTTCATAAATTTCATGATTATCTTAAGATGTATATTCACTTCAATTTTCATAAGATTTTTGAAGACTTATATTCACTTCGAACTTTATGCGATTTTGAAACACTATTACTTCAAATTTGTCAGTTATAGAACTTATATTCTTCAAATTTCATCATATTATCTTAAGATGTATATTCACTTCAATTTTCATAAGATTTTTGAAGACTTATATTCACTTCAAACTTCATGATTTTTTGAAGACTTATATTCACTTCAATTTCTCAGTTTTCGAGAGACTATATTCACCAAATTTCATAGTTATCTTAAGATGTATGTTCACTTCAATTTTCATAAGATTTTTGAGACTTATATTCACTTCAAATTTTATAAGATTTTACGAACTTATATACTTCATTCATCAGTTATCTAGATGTATATTCACTTCATTTCTTAAGATTTTTGAAGACTTATATTCACTTCAAACTTCATGATTTTTTGAAGACTTATATTCACTTCAAATTTTATCAGATTTTACGAGACTTATATTCACCAAATTTCATTGATTATTTAGAAGTGTATATTCACTTCAATTTCATAAGATTTTTGAAGACTTATATTCACTTCAAACTTCATGATTTTTGACTTATATTCACTTCAATTTCCAGATTTTACGAAGACTTATATTCACTTAATTTCATTGATTATCTTAGATGTATTCACTTCAATTTTCATAAGATTTTTGAGACATATTCCTTCAAACTTCAAATTTTTGAAGACTTATATTCACTTCAAATTTTATGATTTTGAAGACTTATATTCACTAAATTTCATTAGATTATTTAAGATGTATGTTCACTTCAATTTTCATAAGATTTTTGAAGACTTATATTCACTTCAAACTTCAGCCAGTTTTTGAAGACTTATATTCACTTAAATTTTATGATTTTACGAAGACTTATATTCTTCAAATTTCATCGATTATCTTAAATGTATATTCACTTCAATTTCATAAGATTTTTGAAGACTTATATTCACTTCAACTTCCATTTTTTAAGACTTATATTCACTTCAAATTTTATTAGATTTTAGAGACTTATTACTTCAAATTTCATCAATTTATCTTAAGATGTATATTCACTTCAATTTTCATAAGATTTTTGAAGACTTATATTCACTTCAAACTTCATCAGATTTTGAAGACTTATATTCACTTCAAATTTCATGAATTTGAAGTTATATTCCTTAATTTTGTCAAATTATCTTAAGATGTATGTTCACTTCAATTTTCATAAGATTTTTGAGACTTATATTCACTTAAATTTATAGATTTTTGAAGACTTATATTCACTTCAAATTTCATGATTATCTTAAGATGTATATTCACTTCAATTTTCATAAGATTTTTGAAGACTTATATTCACTTCAAACTTCATCCAGTTTTTGAAGACTTATATTCACTTCAAATTTGCTCAGTTTTCGGACTTATATTCACTTCAAATTTCTTGATTATCTTAAGATGTATATTCTTCAATTTTTCATATTTTTTTGAACTTATATTCACTTCAAACTTCATCAGATTTTTGAGACTTATATTCACTTCAATTTGTAGATTTTAGAGACATATTCACTTCAAATTTCAATGATTATCTTAAGATATATTCACTTCAATTTTGATTTTTGAAGACTTATATTCACTTCAAACTTCATCAAATTTTTAGACTTATATTCACTTCAAATTTTATCAGTTTTGAAGACTTATATTCACTTCATTCCTTCAGATTATCTTAAGATGTATGTTCACTTCAATTTTCATAAGATTTTGAGACTTATTTCACTTCCATTGATTCCTCAGTGTCTATTTCATTCTAGGATTTTTTGAAGCTTATATTCACTTCAAACTTCACCAGTTTTGAGACTTATATTCACTTCAAATTTATCAGTTTACGAAGACTTATATTCACTTCATTTCATTATCCTTTTTTCTTAAGATGTATATTTCACTTGATTTCATACGAAGACTTATATTACTTCAAATTTATAAGATTTTTGAAGACTTATATTCACTTAAATTTCTTCAGTTATCTTAAGATGTATATTCACTTCAATTTCATAAGATTTTTGAAGACTTATATTCACTTCAAACTTCATCAGATTTTTGAAGACTTATATTCACTTCAAATTTTATCAGATTTTCTGAGACTTATATTCACTTCAAATTTCATCAGATTATTTTAGATGTATATTCACTTCAATTTTCACTTAAAAGATTTTTTTTGAGACTTATATTCACTTGAACTTTGTGATTTTTTGAAACATATTCACTTCAAATTTTATGATTTTACGAAGCTTATATTCACTTCAAATTTCATGATTTATCGAAGATGTATATTCACTAATTTTCATAAGTTTTTGAAGCTTATATTCACTTCAAACTTCATAAATTTTTGAAGACTTATATTCACTTCAATTTATCAGTTTTACGAAGACTTATATTCACTTCATTTCATGATTATTTTAAGATGTATATTCACTTCATTTCATAAGATTTTTTGAGACTTATATTCACTTCAACTTCATAGATTTTTTGAAGACATATTCACTTCAAATTTTATCAGTTTTAGAACATATTCACTTCAAATTTCATGATTATCTTAAGATGTATTCAACTAATTTTCATAAGATTTTGAAGACTTATATTACTTCAAACTTCATCAGATTTTTGAGGCATATTCACTTCAATTTTCAGTTTTAGAACTTAATTACTTAATTTCTTCAGATTATTTTAAGATGTATATTCCTTCAATTTTCATAAGATTTTTGAGACTTATATTCACTTCAAACTTCATCAGTTTTTGAGACTTATATTCACTTCAAATTTTATGATTTTAGAAGACTTATATTCACTTTTCAACAGTTATCTTAAGATGTATATTCCTTCAATTTTCATAGATTTTTGAGACTTATTCACTTCAAAACTTCACCAGTTTTTGAAGACTTATATTCACTTCAAAATTTTATGATTTTACGAAGACTTATATTCACTTCAAATTCATGATTATCTTAAGATGTATGTTCCTTCAATTTCCATGATTTTTGAGACTTATATTCACTTCAAACTTCATCAAATTTTTGAGACTTATATTCACTTCAAATTTTATTGATTTCTGAAGACTTATTCAAATTTCATTGATTATTTTAAGATGTATATTCACTTCATTTTAATTTTTGAGGCTTATATTCACTTCAAACTTCCTTGATTTTTTGAAGACTTATATTCACTTCAAATTTTATCAGTTTTACGAGACTTATATTCTTCAAATTTCATTGATTATCTTAAGATGTATATTCCCTTCAATTTTCATAAGATTTTTTGAGACTTATATTCACTTCAAACTTTCATTTTTGAAGACTTATATTCACTTCAAATTTTATGAGATCTTAAAGACTTATATTATTCACTTCAAATTTCATCAAATTTCTTAAGATGTATATTTCATAATTTTCTGTATTTTTGAGAAATATTCCTTCATTTTATAAGATTTTAAAGACTTATATTCACTTCAAATTTCATCCAGATTATCAAGATGTATATTCACTTAATTTCATAAGATTTTTGAAGACTTATATTTCACTTCAAATTTATAAGATTTTACGAAGACTTATATTCACTTCAAATTTCATGAGATTATCTTCAGATGTATATTCACTTCAATTTTCATAAAAGACTTTCAGAACTTATATTCACTTCAAACTTTGATTTTTGAGACTTACTTCCTTCAAATTTCTCCAGTTTCGAAGACTTATATTCTTCATTCATGATTATTTTAAGATGTATATTCACTTCAATTTTCATAAGATTTTTGAAGACTTATATTCACTTGAACTTCCTTGATTTTTGAGGCTTATATTCACTTCAAATTTATGATTTTACGAAGACTTATATTCACTTCAAATTTCATGATTATCTTAAGATATATTCACTTCAATTTCTTGGAATTTTTTGAAGACTTATATTCACTTTAACTTCATAAATTTTGAAGACTTATTCACTTCAAATTTTATGATTTCGAGAACTTATATTCACTTCATTTCATGAATTATCTTAAGATGTATGTTCATGATTTTCATTGAATTTTTGAAGACTTATATTCACTTCAAACTTCATGATTTTTGAGACTTATATTCCTTCATTTCTCGTTTGAGAACTATATTCCTTAAATTTCATAGTTATCTTCAGATGTTATTCACTTCAATTTTCTTAGTTTTTGAAGACTTATATTCACTTCAAACTTCATAAATTTTTGAGACTTATATTCACTTCAATTTTCTCAGTTTTACGAAGACTTATTCACTTCATTTCTTCAAATTTCTTAAATGTATATTCACTTCAATTTTCATAGATTTTTGAAGACATATTTCACTGACTATTGATTTTTTGAAGACTTATATTCACTTCAAATTTTATGAGATCTTAAGACTTATATTCCTTCATTTGTCAATTATCTTCAGGTATTTATTTTCATAGATTTTTGAGGCTTATATTCACTTCAAACTTCATGATTTTTTTTGAGACTTATTACTTCAATTTGTCATTTTAGAACCTATTATTTAATTTCGTCAGTTATCTTATTAAGATGTATGTTCACTTAATTTCATAAGATTTTTGAAGACATATTCACTTCAAATTTTATAATTTGAGAACATATTCACTTTAATTTATCCAGTTATCTTAAGATGTGTTCCTTCAAATTTTCATAAGATTTTTGAAGACTTATATTCACTTCAAACTTCATTGATTTGAAGACATATTCACTTCAAATTTTATAGTTTTAGAGCTTATATTCACTTCAATTTCCTTGATTATTTTAAGATGTATACTTCAATTTCATAAGATTTTTGAAGACTTATATTCACTTCAAACTTCATCAGTTTTTGAGAGACTTATATTCCTTCAATTTTCTTGATTTTACGAACTTATATTCACTTCAATTTCATCAGATTATCTTAAGATGTATTCATTCAATTTTCCTTGATTTTTTGAACTTTTATTTTCTACTTCTTAATTTTTGAAGACTTATATTCAATTTCTGATTTTAGAACATATTCACTTCAAATTCATGATTATCTTAAGATGTATGTTACTTCATTTCATAAGATTTTTTGAACTTATATTCAGCAAACTTCAGCATTTTTGAGAAACATATTCACTTCAATTCATCAGTTTTCCGAGGTTTATATTCACTTCAAATTTCATCATATTATCTTAAGATGTATATTCACTTCAATTTTCATAAGATTTTTGAGACTTATATTCACTTCAAACTTCATTCGATTTTTGACTTATTCACTTCAATTTTATCAGTTTAGACCTATATATTTCTAAATTTCATCCAGTTATCTTAAGATGTATATTCACTTCAATTTTCATAGATTTTAGAGCCTATTCACTTCATTTTAAGATTTTACGAAGACTTATATTCACTAATTTCATCCAGTTATCTTAAGATGTATTTCACTTCAATTTTCACCGAACTTTTTGAAGACTTATATTCAAACTTCATTGTTTTTGAACTTATTACTTCAATTTTATCAGATTTTGAGGACTTATATTCTTAAATTCATAGTTATTTTAGATGCACTTCATTTCATAAGATTTTTTGAAGACTTATATTCACTTCAAACTTCATAGTTTTTAAGACTTATATTCACTTCAAATTTTCTGATTTTACGAAGACTTATATTCACTTCAAATTTCGCCAGTTATCTTAAGATGTTTATGTTCACTTCAATTTTCATAAGATTTTTGAAGACTTATATTCCTTCAAACTTCATCAGATTTTTTGAAGACTTATATTCATTCAATTTTATGATTTTAAAAGACTTATATTCACTTGAATTTCCATGATTATTTTAAGATGTTATATTTCACTTCAATTTTTCATAGATTTTTGAGACTTATATTCACTTCAAACTTCATCAGATTTTTGAAGACTTATATTCACTTCATTTTATGATTTTCGAAGACTTATATTCACTTCAAATTTCTTGATTATCTTAAGATGTATATTCACTTCATTTTCATAAGATTTTTGAAGACTATACTTCAAACTTCATCTAATTTTTGAACTTATATTCACTTCAAATTTTACTCATTTTACGAAGACTTATATTCACTTCAAATTTCCTTGATTCTCTGGATGTCACTTCAATTTTTCATAGTTTTTGAAGACTTATATTCACTTCAACTTCACCAGTTTTTGAAGACATATTCACTTCAAATTTTATCGATTTTCGAACTTATATTCACTTCAATTTCATGATTATCTTAAGATGTATATTCCTTCAATTTCCATAGATTTTTGAAGACTTATATTCACTTCAAACTTCCTTGATTTTTGAAGACTTATATTCACTTCAAATTTTATCAATTTGAGACTTATATTCACTTCAAATTTCATCATATTATCTTAAGTATGTTCACTTCAATTTTCATATGATTTTAAAGACTTATTCCTTATTCATCAGTTTTTGAAGACTATATTCACTTCAAATTTTATGATTTTAGGGCTTATATTCACTTCAAATTTCATGATTATCTTAGATGTATATTCACTTCAATTTCATAAGATTTTTGAAGACTTATATTCACTTCAAACTTCATGATTTTTGAGACTTATATTCACTTAATTTTATCAGTTTTGAGAGAGACTTATATTCACTTCAAATTTCATCCAGTTATCTTAAGATGTTATATTCACTTCAATTTTCATAAGTTTTGAAGACTTATATTCACTTCAAACTTCATCAGTTTTGAGAGACTTATATTCACTTAAAATTTTATAGATTTTGAAGACTTATATTCACTTCAAATTCATCAGTTATCAAGATGTATATTCACTTCAATTTTCATAAGATTTTTAAGACTTATATTCACTTCAACTTCATTGATTTTTTGAAGATTATATTCACTTCAAATTTGCCAGTTTTACAGACTTATATTCACTTCAAATTTCTTCAAGATTATCTTAAGATGTGTTATCACAATTTCATAAGATTTTTGAAGACTTATATTCCTTCAAACTATTGATTTTTGAGACTTATATTCACTTCAAATTTTATCAGTTTTAGAGCTTATATTCACTTCAAATTTCATCAGATTATCTTAAGATGTATATTCACTTCAATTTCATAAGATTTTTTGAAGACTTATATTCACACTTCAACATGATTTTGATTATCTTCATACTTTAAATTTCTCAGTTTTGGAAGACTTATATTCCTTCAAATTTACCAGTTATCTTAAGATGTATATTCACTTCATTTCATAAGATTTTTGAAGACTTATATTCACTTCAAACTATGATTTTTGAAGACTTATATTCACTTCAAATTTTATAAGATTTTCAAGACTTATATTCACTTCAAATTTCATCCATTATCTTAAGATGTATTTCACTTCAATTTTTGAATTTTTTGGACTTATATTCACTTCAAACTTCATGATTTTTTGAGACTTATATTCACTTCAAATTTTATGATTTTGAAGATTTCACTTCAATTTCAAGTTATCTTAAGATGTATATTTCCTTGATTTTCATAAGATTTTTTTGAGACTATATCACTTCAAACTTCATCATTTTTGAGGACTTATCCATGGTTTTATCAGATCTTAGAGACTTATATTCACTTAAATTTCATCAATTATCTTAAGATGTTATATTCACTTCCAATTTCATAAAATTTTTGAGACTTATTCACTTGAACTTCATCGGTTTTTAAGACTTATATTCACTAAATTTTATCAGTTTCGAAGACTTATATTCCTTCAAATTTCATCATTATCTTAAGATGTATATTCCTTCATTTTCTTGAATTTTTGAAGACTTATATTCACTTCAAATTTCAATTTAGACTTATATTCACTTCAAATTTCATATTGATTATCTTGAATCAATTTCCTTCAATTTTCATAGACTTTTTGAAGTTATATTCACTTCAAACTTCATCAGTTTTTGAAACTTATATTCACTGATTTCTTCAGATTTTGAAGACTTATATTCACTTCAAATTTCTTGATTATCTTAAGATGTATGTTCTTCAATTTTCATAAGATTTTTGAAGACTTAATATTCACTTGAACTTCCTGATTTTTGAAGGCTATTCACTTCAAATTTTATCAGTTTTTTACGAAACTTATATTCACTTCAATTTTCATCAATTTATCTTAAGATGTACTTCAATTTTCATAAGATTTTTGAAGACTTATATTCACTTAACTTCATGATTTTTGAGACTTATATTCAAATTTTATAGTTTTTGAAGCTTATATTCCTTCATTTCATGGTTATCTTAAGATGTATGTCACTTCAATTTTCCTAAAATTTTTGAAGACTTATATTCACTTCAACTTCAGTTTTGAAGACACCTCAAATTTTTCAATTTTAGAAGACCATTAAAGCAAATTCATCGGATTATCTTAAAGTGTATATTCACTTCAATTTCCTTGATTTTTGAACTTATTCTTCAATTTAGATTATCCCAGATGTATATTCAATTATCTTGGTTACTTCTGTTCACTTTAAATTTCATATTGGGATCTTTTGAGGACTTATTTCACTTCAATTTCATCAAATTATCTTAAGATGTATATTCACTTCAATTTTCATAAGATTTTTTGAGACTTATATTCACTTCAAACTTCATGATTTTTGAATATTCACTTCATTTATCATTTTTTTGAAGACATATTCACTTCAAATTCATCAGATTATCTTAAGATATATTCACTTCATTTCATAAGATTTTTTGAGACTTATTCCACTTCAAACTTCAGTTTTTGAGACTTATATTATTCACTTAATTTCAGTTTAAAGACTTATATTCACTAAATTTCATCGTTATCTTAAGATGTATATTCACTTCAATTTCATAAGATTTTTGAAGACTTATATTCACCAAACTTCATGATTTTGAGACTTATATTCACTTCAAATTTTATGATTACGAAGACTTATATTCACACCAAATTTATTAGAATTTCTTAAGATGTATATTCACTTCAATTTTCTGATTTTTGAGGCTATATTCTTCAATTTATAAGATTTTGAAGACTTATATTCACTTAATTTCATTAAGTTATCTTAAGATGTATATTCCTTCAATTTTCATAAGATTTTTGAGAACTATATTCAATTCAAACTTCATTGATTTTTGAGACTTATATTCACTTCAAATTTCATCAGTTTTACGAGACTTATATTTTTCAAGTTATCTTAGATGTATGTTCACTTGATTTTCATAAGATTTTTGAAGACTTATATTCACTTCGAACTTCATAAGATTTTTGAGACATATTCACTTCAAACATGGTTTTTGAGAAACATATTCACTTCAAATTTCATCAGTTATCTTAAGATGTATATTACTTCAATTTTCATAAGATTTTTGAGACTTATATTCATGAAACTTCATCAGTTTTTTGAAGACTTATATTCACTTCAAATTTATAAGTTCACGAAGACTTATATTCACTTTCATTTCATCAAATTATCAAGGTATGTTCACTTCAATTTTCATAAGATTTTTTGAAGACTTATATTCACTTCAAATTTTATAAGTTTTACAGACTTATATTCACTTCATTCATCCAGTTATCTTAAGATGCCATTCTGATTTCATAAGACTTTTGAAGACTTATATTCAATTCAAACTTCATGATTTTTGAAGACTTATATTCACTTCAATTTTATCGATTTTCGAGACTTATATTCACTTCAAATTTCATGATTATCTTAAGATGTATATTCACTGAATTTTCATTAAGATTTTTGAGAACATATTCTCAGAACTTCATAGATTTTTGAAGACTTATATTCTTCAAACTTTATGATTTTACGAGCTTATATTCACTTCAAATTTCATCCAGTTTATCTTAGTCTTATGTTCAAAGCTAATTTTATGAGATTTTGAGACTTATTCACTAAAACTGACTTCTTCAGATTTTTGATTATAGCTTATATTCACTTCAAATTTTATCATTTTTGAAGACTTATATTCACTTTAAATTTCATCAAATTATCTTAGATGTATATTCATCAATTTCATAAGATTTTTGAACTTATATTCACTTCAATTTTATAGTTTGAAGACTTATATTCACTTCAATTCTGGTTATCTTAAGATGTATGTTCCTTCAATTTCATAAGATTTTTGAGACTTATATTCAATTCAAACTTCCCAGTTTTGACTTTATTATTTCAAATTTTATCAATTTTGAACTTATATACTTCAAATTTCTCAGTTATCTTAAGATGTATATTCCTTCAATTTCCATGATTTTTGAAGCTTATATTCACTTCAAACTTCCATGATTTTTGAGACTTATATTCAATTCAAATTTTATGATTTTCGAAGACTTATATTCACTTAATTTCATGATTATCTTAAGGTATATTCACTTCAATTTTCATAAGATTTTTGAGACTTATATTCAATTCAATTTCATGATTTTTTGAGACTTATATTCACTTCAAATTTTTAGTTTTAAAGACTTATATTCATCAATTTCATCATTATCTTAAGATCTATGTTAATTCAATTTCATAGATTTTTGAAGACTTATATTCACTTCAACTTCATGATTTTGAGACTTATATTCACTTCAAATTTTGTAGATTTTTACGAGACTTATATTCACTTTAAATTTCATGATCTTGGATGTATTCACTTTTCATAGTTTTGAAGACTTATATTCACTTCAAACTTCCGTGATTTGAGAACTTATATTCATTCAAATTTTATGATTTTGAAGACTTATATTCACTTCATTTCATCAGTTAAGAAGATGTATCCTTCAATTTTCCTAAAATTTTTTGAAGACATACTTGAACTTCATCATATTTTTGAACTTATATTCACTTCAAATTTTATCAGTTTTGAAGACTTATATTCCTTCAAATTTTAGATTATCTTAAGATGTATTACTTCAATTTCATAAGATTTTTGAGACATATTCATGAACTTCAGATTTTGAAGCTTATATTCACTTCAAATTTTATTGATTTTAGAGACTTATATTCACTTCAAATTTCATCAGTTATCTTAAGATGTGTGTTCACTTCAATTTTCATAAAATTTTTGAGACTTATATTCACTTCAAACTTCCAGTTTTTGAAGACTAATATTCACTTCAATTTTCAAATTTTGAACTTATATTCACTTCAATTTCATAGTTATCTTAAGATGTATATTCATTTTTCATAAGATTTTTTTTTTAGACTTATATTCACTTCAAACTTGATTTTTTTGAAGGCTTATATATCACTTCAAATTTTATATTTTACAGAAGACTTATATTCACTTCAAATTTCATCAAATTATCTTGAGATGTATATATTCACTTAATTTTCATAGATTTACGAAGACTTATATTCACTAAACTTCATCAGTTTTTTGAAGACTTATATTATGTTGTGTTCAGTTTAAATTTTACGCCTAGATTTTTAGAAGCTGCCTTCATATTCACTTCCAATTTCTTGGATTATCTAGATGTATATTCCCTTGATTTTCATCATTATCACCTTAAGATGTATATTCATGATTTCAGATTTTTGACATATTCTTCCCATTTTCTTAGTTTTGAAGACTATATTCTTCATTTCATGATTATCTTGGATGTATTCACTTCAATTTTCATAAGACTTTTTGAGACTTATATTCATTCAAACTTCATCAGATTATGAGGCTATATTCAAAATTTTCATTTCGGGGCCTATATTCACTGTTTCTTTGACGGATTATCTTGAATGTATGTTCACTTCAATTTTCATAAGATTTTGAGACTTATATTCACTTCAACTTCGCCAGTTTTTGAAGACTTATATTCACTTCCATTTTGCCAGTTTTCAGAGGCCTATTACTTCAAATTTCCTTTTGGTTATCCAAGATGTATTTCCTTCCCAATTTCATAAAGATTTTGAGACTTATATTCATTCAAACTTCATTGAGATTTTTTGAGACTTATATTCACTTCAAATTTTATGATTTCGAAGACTTATATTCACTTCAAATTTATGATTATCTTAGATGTATATTCACTTGATTTCATAGATATTTGAGACTTATATTCACTTCAAAACTTCATCGTTTTTGAAGACTTATATTCATAATTTTGCTAGTTTGAACTATATTCAAATTCCTTGATTATCTTAAGATGTATATTCATCCAATTTTCATAAGATTTTTGAAGACATATTCATTAAACTTACAGTTTTTGAAGACTTATATTCCATATTTATGATTTTAGGGCCTATTCACTTTAAATTTCTTGATTATCTTAAGATGTATATTCACCCAATTTTCATAAGATTTTTGAGACTTATATTCATGAAACTTCATAAGTTTTTGAAGACTTGTTCAATTTTATCAGTTTTACAGAGACTTATATTCACTTAAATTTCATGATTATCTTAAGATGTATATTATTAATTTCACTTAAGATTTTTGAACTTATATTCACTTCAAACTTCATTGATTTTTGAAGACTTATATTCACTTCAAATTTTATCAGTTTTTGAAACTTATATTCACCAAATTTCATCAGTTAACTTCAGATGTATCCTTAATTTTCCATCAAATTTTGAGACGCCATATTCTTCCAACTTCATCAGTTTTTGAGGACTTATATTCACTTCAAATTTTATAGATTTGAGAAGACTATTCACTTCAAATTCATCAATTATCTTAAGATGTATTCTTCAATTTCAGAGATTTTTGAAGACTTATATTCATGAACTTCATTGATTTTTGAGATATTATTCACCCAAATTTTATCCGTTACGAGGCTTATACTTCAAATTTCATCAAATTATCTTAAGATGCTTATATTTCACTTCAATTTTCCATAAGATTTTTGAAGACTATTACTTCAAACTTCCTTGATTTTTGAAGACTTATATTCACTTCAAATTTATGGTTTTGAGACACTTATTTCCTTCAAATTTCATCAGATTATCTTAAGATGTATGTTCACTTCAATTTCATGATTTTTGAGAGGCCTATTCGCTTCAAATTTTTTCTAAGATTTTACGAGAGACATATTCACTTCAATTTCGCCAGTTATCTTAAGATGTATATTTTAACTTCAATTTTCACTTAAGACTTTTGAAGACTTATATTCACTTCACTTCATCGATTTTTGAAGACTTATATTCACTTCAAATTTTATCAGTTTAGAACATATTCATTTCATGGTTTTCTTGAGATGTATATTCAATTTTCATAAGATTTTGAGACTTATATTCACTCACTTCAACTTTGAGAGACTTATATTCACTTCAATTTTATCAGTTACGAGACTTATATTCACTTCAAATTTCATCAAGTTATCTTAAGATTATATTCACTTCAATTTCAAGATTTTTTGAACATATTTCACCATTGATTTTTGAAGATAATATTCACTAAATTTATCAAATTTACGAAGACTTATATTCCTTCGAATTTCATCAAATTATCTTAAGATGTATGTTCCCAATTTCATAAGATTTTTTCAGACTTATATTCACCAACTTCCTTGATTTTTGAGACATATTCCTTCAAATTTGTAAGATTTGAGGAACTTATATTCACTTCAAATTTCATCAATTATCTTAAGATGTATATTCAATTCAATTTTCATAATTTTTGAGACTTGTATTCACTCAAACTGTATTTTTGAGACTTATATTCACTTAATTCAGATTTTTTGAAGACTTATATCACTTCAATTTCATCAGATTAGCTTTTAGATGTATATCCATAATTTTCCTTAAATTTTTTTGAAGACTTATATTCCTTGAACTTCTTCCAGTTTTTTGAGGCTTGCTATTCACTAAATTTTATAAGATTTCTGAAGGCTTATATTCACTTCAAATTTCATGATTATCTTGGGATGTATCTTCACTAATTTTCATAGATTTTTTAGAACTTATATTCACTTCAAATTTCATTAGATTTTCTTAAGATGTATAGGTAATTTTCTATGAATTTTTTAGGATGTATTTCCATTCCAAATTTCATGATTTTTGAAGACTTATATTCACTTCAAATATTTTTAGATTATTCCCAGATGTATGTTCACTTGAATTTCATTAAGATTTTTAAAGACTTATATTCACTTCAATTTCATCGGATCTTTTGAGACTTATTCACTTTAAATTTCATCAAATATCTTAAGATGTATATTCACTTCAATTTCATAAGATTTTTGAAGACTTATGACTTCAAAACTGTGATTTTTGAGACTTATATTCCTTCAATTTCATTAGTTTTGCAGAAGACTTATATTCACTTCAATTTCATGATTATCTTAGATGTATTGCTTTCAATTTTCATAAGATTTTTGAGACATATTCACCTCAAACTTCAAAGTTTCAAGAAGACTTATATTCACTTCAAATTTTTGCTCAGTTCTTGAAGACTTATATTCACTTTAAATTTCATCAATTATCTTAAGATGTATATTAACCATTTTCATAGTTTTTGAAGACTTATATTCACTTCAAATTTTATAAATTTTCAGGGACTTATATTCACTTCAATTTCATGAATTATCTTAAGATGTATGTTCCTTCAATTTTCATGAACTTTTTGAGACTTATATTCAATTCAAACTTCATCATTTTTTGAAGACTTATATTCACTTCAAATTTTATGATTTACGAGAGCTTATATTCACTTCAAATTTCTTGGTTATCTTAAGATGTGTATTCACAATTTTCATAAGATTTTTGAAGACTTATATTCATTAAACTTCATCAATTTTTAGAACTTATATTCCTTCAATTTTATCAATTTGAAGACTATATTCACTTCATTATCTTGGATTATTATATTTCATTTTCTCAATTTTTTTTTGAGACTTATTATTCACTTGAAACTTCCGCCGTTTTTGAGACATATTCTTCAATTTCTTGATTATTTGAGCTGTATTCACTTTAAATTCCTCAGGTTTTCCAGATGTATATTCCTTCAATTTTCATGTTTTTGAAGACTTATATTCACTTCAAATTTATCAATTTTAGACTTATATTCACTTCATTCATCGATTATATCTTAGATGTATGTTCCCTTCAATTTTCATGAGACTTTTGGAGACTTATATTCACTTCAAACTTCATCACATTTTTGAGACTTTTATATTCACTGAATTTTATCGGTTTCACGAGGACTTATATTCACTAAATTTCTGATTCATCTTGGTGTATGTTCACTTCATTTCTTAAATTTTTGAACTTATACTTCAAACTTCCAGTTTTTGAGAACTTATATTCACTAAATTTTTATGATTTAAGACTTATATTCCTTCAATTTAGTCATCTTAAGTTTTCTGGACTTTTTGAGACTGTATTCAGTTATTCATCATTTTAGAGGCACTTATATTCCACTTCAATTTTATGATTGACTATATTCACTTCAAATTTCTTCTGATTATCTGAATGACTATATTCATAGTTTTCATAAGATATTTTGAAGACTTATATTCACTTGAACTGTGATTTTGGGGCTTATATTCCTTCAAATTTTCTTCGATTTTAGAAGACTTATATTCACTTCAAATTTCATTGTTATCTTCAGATGTATTTTCCTTCATTTCTCTAAGATTTTTGAAGACTTATATTCACTTCAAACTTCATTAGTTTTTTGAAGACTTATTTCACTTCAAATTTTATGAAGTTTTTCGAACTTATATTCAAATTTCAGCCAGTTATCTTGGATCTATATTCCTTCAGTTTTCTTAAGATTTTTGAGAGACTTATATTCACTTCAAACTTCATGATTTTTTGGAGACTTATATTTCACTTCAATTTTATAAGTTTAGAGACTTATTTCGCTTCAAATTTCATGAGATTATCTTAAGATGTATATTCCTTCAATTTTCATAAAACTTTTTGAGACTTATATTCAATTTAAACTTCATCAGATTTTTGAGACTTATATTCACTTAAATTTTATCAGTTTACGAAGACTTATTTCAACAAATTTCTTGTTTATCCCAGATGTATTCACTTCAATTTTCATAGTTTTTAGAGACTTATATTCAATTCAAACTTCATTGATTTTTTGAGGAGCTTATATTCACTTCAAATTTTATGATTTTACGAGT
>CM038796.1:171258830-171294661 GCA_021764765.1 Vicia sativa
TCTAAAATCATAAAATGAAGTGAATATAAGTCTTCAAAAAATCGATGAAATTTGAAGTGAATATAAGTCTTCAAAAAAATCTTAAGTGAAAATTGGTTAACACATCTTAAGATAATCAATGAAATTTGGTGAATATAAGTCTTCGTAAAATGATGAAATTGAAGTGAATATAAGTCTTCAAAAATCTTATGAAATCAGCTTAATATACATCTTAAGATAATCATGAAATTTGAAGTGAATATAAGTCTCGAAAACCGATAAATTTGAAGTGAACATAAGTCTTCGTAAAATATGATGAAGTTTCAAGTGAATATATGTTCAAAATCTTAATGAAAATTTAAGTGAACATACATCTTAAGATAATCTAATGAAATTTGAAGTGAATATAAGTCTTCAAAAAATCCTGATGAAATTGAAGTGAATATAAGTCTTCAAAAATCTTATGAAAATTGAAGTGAACATACATCTTAAGATAATCTAATGAAATTTGAAGTGAATATAAGTCTTCAAAAACTGGAAAATTAAGGAATATAAGTCTTCAAAAATCTATGAAAATTGAAGTGAACATACATCTTAAGATAATCTAATGAAATTGAAGTGAATATAAGTCTTCAAAATTCAATGAAGTTTAGTGAATATAAGTCTCAAAAAATCTTATGAAAATTGGGTAACATACATCTTAAGATAATCTCATGAAATTTGAAGTGAATATAAGTCTCTAAAACTGATAAAATTTGAAGTGAATATAAGTCTTCAAAAATCTTACAGTTTGAAGTGAATATAAGTTCAAAAATCTTATGAAAATTGAAGTGAACATACATCTTAAGATAATCATGAAATTTGAAGTGAATATAAGTCTTTAAAATCTGATGAAATTTGAAGTGAATATAAGTCTTCAAAAACTGATGAAATTTAAGTGAATATAAGTCTTCAAAAAATCTTATGAAAATTGAAGAAATATACATCTTAAGATAATCTGATGAAATTGAAGTGAATATAAGTCTTCGTAAATCTGATAAAATTAAGTGAATATAAGTTTTCAAAAATCTGATGAAATTTAGTGAATATAAGTTTCAAAAATCTTATGAAAATTTGAAGTAATATACATCTTAAGATAATCTAATGAAATTTGAAGTGAATATAAGTTCGTAAAATCATGAAATTTGAAGTGAATATAAGTCTTCAAAAATCATGAAATTGAAGTAATATAAGTCTTCAAAAATCTTATGAAAATTGAAGTGAATATACATCTTAAGATAATCTGATGAAATTTGAAGTGAATATAAGTCTTCAAAAATCTTATAAAATTTGAAGTAATATAAGTCTTCAAAAATCATGAAATTGAATGAATATAAGTCTTCAAAAATCTTATGAAATTGAAGTGAATATAATCTCAAAAATAATTATGAAATTTGAAGTGAATATAAGTCTTCAAAAATCTGATGAAATTTGAAGTGAATATAAGTCTTTAAAAATCTAATGAAATTTGAAGTGAATATAAGTCTTCAAAAATCTTATGAAATTGAAGGAACATACATCTTAAGATAATCATGAAATTAAGTAATATAAGTCTTCGAAAATCATAAAATTTAAGTGAATATAAGTCTTCAAAAAAATCGATGAATTTGAAGTGAATATATCTTCAAAAAATCTTATGAAAATTGAAGTGAACATACATCTTTAAGATAATCTAATGAAAATTGAAGTGAATATAAGTCTTCATAAACTGATGAAATTGAAGTGAATATAAGTCTTCAAAAATCTTATGAAAATAAGTGAATATACATCTTAAGATAATCTAATGAAATTGAAGTGAATATAAGTCTTCAAAACTGATGAAATTTGAAGTGAATATAAGTCTTCAAAAATCTGATGAAGTTTAGTGAATATAAGTCTTCAAAAAATCTTAATGAAATTTAAGTGAATACATCTTAAGATAATCGAATGAAATTGCTGAATATAAGTCTTCAAAAACTGATATGAAGTGAATATAAGTCTTCAAAACTGGATGGTTTGAAGCAATATAAGTCTTCAAAAAATCTTATGAAAATTGAAGTGAATATACATCTTAAGATAATCATGAAATTGAAGTGAATATAAGTTTCAAAAATCGATGAAATTTAAGTGAATATAAGCTTCAAAAATCTTATGAAATTAATGAATATAAGTCTTCAAAAATCTTATGAAAATTGAAGTGAACATACATCTAAGATAATCTAATGAAATTGAAGTGAATATAAGTCTTCAAAAATCTTATAAAATTTGTTGAATATAAGTCTTCAAAAAACTGATGAAATTGAAGGAATATAAGTCTTCAAAATTATGAAAATTGAAGTGAATATAATCTTAAGATAATTTGATGAAATTTGAAGTGAATATAAGTCTTCAGAAAATCTTATGAAATTTGAAGTGAATATAAGTCTTCAAAATTGATGAATTTGAAGTGAATATAAGTCTTCAAAATCTTATGAAAATTGAGTGAATATACATCTTAAGATAATCTGATGAAATTGGTGAATATAAGTCTTCGAAAATCATAAAATTTGAAGTGAATATAAGTCTCAAAAAATCAATGGCTAAGTGAATATAAGCTTCAAATCTTATGAAAATTGAAGTTAACATACATCTTAAGATAATCTAATGAAATTTGAAGTGAATATAAGTCTTCAAAAACTGATGAAATTTGAAGTGAATATAAGTCTCAAAAATCTTATGAAAATTGAAGTAACATACATCTTAAGATAATCTAATGAAATTTGAAGTGAATATAAGTTCAAAAACTGATAAAATTGAAGTGAATATAAGTCTTCAAAAATCTTATGAAATTGAAGTGAATATAAGTCTTCAAAAAATCTTATGAAAATGAAGTGAATATACATCTTAAGATAATCTAATGAAATTGAAGTGAATATAAGTCTTCAAAAAATCCATGAAATTTGAAGTGAATATAAGTCTTCAAAAATCTTATGAAAATTTGAAGTGAACATACATCTTAAGATAATCTAATGAAATTTGAAGTGAATATAAGTCTTTAAAATCGATAAAATTAAGTGAATATGTCTTCAAAAATCATGAAATTTGAAGTGAATATAAGTCTTCAAAAATTCATGAAAATTGAAGTGAATATAATCTTAAGATAATCTATGAAATTTAAGTGAATATAAGTTCAAAAATCGATGAAAATTGAAGTGAATATAAGTCTTCAAAAAATCAATGAAATTTGAAGTGAATATAAGTCTTCAAAAAATCTTATGAAAATTGAAGTGAATATACATCTTAAGAAATCTAATGAAATGAAGTGAATATAGTCTTCAAAAATTTATGAAAATTGAAGGAATATAAGTCTTCAAAAAATCAATGAAATTTGAAGTGAATATAAGTCCTCAAAAATCTTATGAAAATTGAAGTGAATATACATCTTAAGATAATTTGATGAAATTAGTGAATATAAGTCTTCAAAAATCAATGAAATTTGAAGTGAATATAAGTCTTCAAAAATCTAATGAAATTTGAAGTGAATATAAGCTTCAAAAATCTTATGAAATTGAAGTGAATATAATCTTAAGATAATCTAATGAAATTTAGTGAATATAAGTCTTCGAAAATCATGAAATTTGAAGTGAATATAAGTCTTCAAAAATCTTATGAAATTTAAGTGAATATAAGTCTTCAAAAAATCTTATGAAAATGAAGTGAATATAACATCTTAAGATAACTATGAAATTTGAAGTGAATATAAGTCTTCAAAAATCGATGAATTTGAAGTGAATATAAGTCTTCAAAAATCTTATGAAAATTGAAGTGAATACATCTTAAGATAATCTAATGAAATTTGAAGTGAATATAAGTCTTAAAACTGATGAAATTTGAAGTGAATATAAGTCTTCAAAAATCTATGAAATTTGAAGTGAATATAAGTCTTCAAAAATCTTATGAAAATGAAGTGAATATACATCTTAAGATAATCAATGAAATTTAGTGAATATAAGTTCAAAAATCTTATGAAATTTGAAGTGAATATGTTCAAAAATCATGAAATTGAAGTGAATATAAGTCTCAAAAATCTTATGAAAATTGAAGTGAACATACATCTTAAGATAATCTGATGAAATTTGAAGTGAATATAAGTCTTCAAAAATCTGATGAAATTTGAAGTGAATATAAGTCTTCAAAAATCTATGAAATTTGAAGTGAATATAAGTCTTCAAAAAATCTTATGAAAATTGAAGTGAATATACATCTTAAGATAATGATGAAATTTGAAGTGAATATAAGTCTTCAAAAATCATAAAATTGAAGTGAATATAAGTCTTCAAAAACTGATGAAATTTGAAGTGAATATAAGTCTTCAAAAATCTTATGAAATTGAAGTGAATATACATCTTAAGATAATCTAATGAAATTTGAAGTGAATATAAGTCTTCAAAAATCTATGAAATTTGTTGAATATAAGTCTTCAAAAATCTTATGAAAATTGAAGTGAACATACATCTTAAGATAATCTAATGAAATTTGAAGTGAATATAAGTCTCAAAAACCAAAAATTTGAAGTGAATATAAGTCTTCAAAAAAGATGAAGTTTGAAGTGAATATAAGTCTTCAAAAATCTTATGAAAATTGAAGTGAACATACATCTTAAGATAATCTGATGAAATTTGAAGTGAATATAAGTCTTCTTAAAATCGATGAAATTTGAAGTGAATATAAGTCTTCAAAAACTGATGAATTTGAAGTGAATATAAGTCTTCAAAAATCTTATGAAAATTGAAGTGAATATACATCTTAAGATAATCTAATGAAATTTGAAGTGAATATAAGTCTTCAAAAATCGATAAATTTGAAGTGAATATAAGTCTTCAAAAATCTGATGAAATTGAAGTGAATATAAGTCTTCAAAAAATTATGAAAATTGAAGTGAACATACATCTTAAGATAATCTAATGAAATTTGAAGTGAATATAAGTCTTCAAAAATCTGATGAAATTTGAAGTGAATATAAGTCTTCAAAAATCTTATGAATTTGAAGTGAATATAAGTCTTCAAAAATCTTATGAAAATTGAAGTGAATATACATCTTAAGATAATTTGATGAAATTTGAAGTGAATATAAGTCTTCTAAAAATCTGATGAAATTTGAAGTGAATATAAGTCAATCAAATGAAATTTGAAGAATATAAGTCTTCAAAAATCTTATGAAATTGAAGTGAATATACATCTTAAGATAATCTAATGAAATTTGAAGTGAATATAAGTCTTCAAAAATCTGATGAAATTTGAAGTGAATATAAGTCTTCAAAAATCTTATGAAAATTGAATGAATATATCTAAGATAATCTTATGAAATTGAAGTGAATATAAGTCTTAAGTAACTAATGAAATTTGAAGTGAATATAAGTCTTCAAAAACTGATGAAATTTGATGTGAATATAAGTCTTCAAAAAATCTTATGAAAATTGAAGTGAACATACATCTTAAGATAATCTAATGAAATTTGAAGTGAATATAAGTCTTCAAAAATCTGATGAAATTTGAAGTGAATATAAGTCTTCAAAAAAGTCTTATGAAATTTGAAGTGAATATAAGTCTTCAAAAAATCTTATGAAAATTGAAGTGAATATACATCTTAAGATAATTTAATGAAATTTGAAGTGAATATAAGTCTTCAAAAATCATGAAATTTGAAGTGAATATAAGTCTTCAAAAATCTTATGAAAATTGAAGTGAACATACATCTTAAGATAATCTAATGAAATTTGAAGTGAATATAAGTCTCTAAAAATCTGATAAAATTTGAAGTGAATATAAGTCTTCAAAAATCTGATGAAATTTGAAGTGAATATAAGTCTTCAAAAATCTTATGAAAATTGAAGTGAATATAATCTTAAATAATCTGATGAAATTTGAAGTGAATATAAGTCTTAAAAATCTGATGAAATTTGAAGTGAATATAGTCTTCAAAAATCATGAATTTGAAGTGAATATAAGTCTTCAAAAATCTATGAAAATTGAAGTGAACATAATCTTAAGATAATCTGATGAAATTTGAAGTGAATATAAGTCTTAAAAATGAAATTTGAAGTGAATAAGTCTTCAAAAATCTGATGAAATTTGAAGTGAATATAAGTCTTCAAAAATCTTATGAAAATTGAAGTGAATATACATCTTAAGATAATCTGATGAAATTTGAAGTGAATATAAGTCTTCAAAAATCATGAAATTTGAAGTGAATATAAGTCTTCAAAAATCGATGAAATTTGAAGTGAATATAAGTCTTCAAAAATCTTATGAAAATTGAAGTGAACATACATCTTAAGATAATCTGATGAAATTTGAAGTGAATATAAGTCTTCGAAAAACTAATAAAATTTGAAGTGAATATAAGTCTTCAAAAATCATGAAATTTGAAGTGAATATAAGTCTTCAAAAATCTTATGAAAATTGAAGTGAATATACATCTTAAGATAATCTAATGAAATTTGAAGTGAATAGTCTTCAAAATCATGAAAATTTGAAGTGAATATAAGTCTTCAAAAATCATGAAATTGAAGTGAACATACATCTTAAGATAATCTAATGAAATTTGAAGTGAATATAAGTCTTCAAAATCTGATAAAATTTGAAGTGAATATAAGTCTTCAAAAATCTGATGAAATTTGAAGTGAATATAAGTCTTCAAAAATCTTATGAAAATTGAAGTGAATATACATCTTAAGATAATCTAATGAAATTTGAAGTGAATATAAGTCTTCAAAAACTGATGAAATTTGAAGTGAATATAAGTCTCAAAAATCTGATGAAATTTGAAGTGAATATAAGTCTTCAAAAATCTTATGAAAATTGAAGTGAACATACATCTTAAGATAATCTGATGAAATTGAAGTGAATATAAGTCTTCAAAAACTGATGAAATTTGAAGTGAATATAAGTCTTCAAAAATCTTATGAAAATTGAAGTGAACATACATCTTAAGATAACTAATGAAATTTGAAGTGAATATAAGTCTTAAAAAAATCTGATGAAATTTGAAGTGAATATAAGTCTTCAAAAATCTTATGAAAATTGAAGTGAACATACATCTTAAGATAATCTAATGAAATTTGAAGTGAATA
Source organism: Vicia sativa (assembly GCA_021764765.1). Classification (NCBI taxonomy): domain Eukaryota; kingdom Viridiplantae; phylum Streptophyta; class Magnoliopsida; order Fabales; family Fabaceae; genus Vicia; species Vicia sativa. The sequence goes on from CM038796.1 coordinate 171,265,940, forward strand.
TAAGTCTTCAAAAAATCTGATGAAATTTGAAGTGAATATAAGTCTTCAAAAAATCTTATGAAAATTGAAGTGAACATACATCTAAAGATAATCTAATGAAATTTGAAGTGAATATAAGTCTCAAAAATCTCATGAAATTTGAAGTGAATATAAGTCTTCCAAAAATCTTATGAAAATTGAAGTGAACATACATCTTAAGATAATCTGATGAAATTTGGAGTGAATATAAGTCTTCATAAAATCTGATGAAATTTGAAGTGAATATAAGTCTTCAAAAATCTGATGAAATTGAAGTGAATATAAGTCTTCAAAAATCTTATGAAAATTGAAGTGAATATAATCTTAAGATAATCTGATGAAATTGAAGTGAATATAAGTCCTCAAAATCTTATGAAAATTTGAAGTGAATATAAGTCTTCAAAAAATCTGATGAATTTGAAGTGAATATAAGTCTTCAAAAATCTTATGAAAATTGAAGTGAATATACATCTTAAGATAATCTGATGAAATTTGAAGTGAATATAAGTCTTCAAAACTGATGAAATTTGAAGTGAATATAAGTCTTCAAAAATCGATGAAATTTGAAGTGAATATAAGTCTTCAAAAATCTTATGAAAATTGAAGTGAACATACATCTTAAGATAATCTAATGAAATTTGAAGTGAATATAAGTCTTCAAAAATCATGAAATTTGAAGTGAATATAAGTCTTCAAAAAATCTTATGAAATTTGAAGTGAATATATCTTCAAAAATCTTATGAAAATTGAAGTGAACATACATCTTAAGATAATCTAATGAAATTTGAAGTGAATATAAGTCTTCAAAAATCATGAAAGTGAATATAAGTCTTCAAAAATCTTATGAAATTGAAGTGAATATACATCTTAAGATAATCTGATGAAATTTGAAGTGAATATAAGTCTTAAAAACTGATGAAATTGAAGTGAATATAGTCTTCAAAAAATATTATGAAATTTGAAGAATATAAGTCTTCAAAAATCTTATGAAAATGAACATACATCTTAAGATAATCTAATGAAATTTGAAGTGAATATAAGTCTTCAAAAATCGATGAAATTTGAAGTGAATATAAGTCTTCAAAAATCTTATGAAAATTGAAGTGAATATACATCTTAAGATAATCTAATGAAATTGAATGAATATAAGCTTCAAAAATCTATGAAATTTGAAGTGAATATAAGTCTCAAAAAATCGATGAAATTTGAAGTGAATATAAGTCTTCAAAAATCTTATGAAAATTGAAGTGAACATACATCTTAAGATAATCTAATGAAATTGAAGTGAATATAAGTCTTCAAAAATCAAGAAATTGAAGTGAATATAAGTCTAAAAACTGATGAAATTGAAGAATATAGTCTTCAAAAATCTTATGAAAATTGAAGTGAATATACATCTGATAATCTGATGAAATTTGAAGTGAATATAAGTCTTCTCAAAAAACTATAAAATTGAAGTGAATATAAGTTCAAAAATCATGAAGTTTGAAGTGAATATAAGTCTTCAAAAATCTTATGAAATTGAAGTGAATATACATCTTAAGATAATCTGATGAAATTTGAAGTGAATATGTCTCTAAAACTGATAAAATTTGAAGTGAATATAAGTCTTCAAAAATCATAAATTTGAAGTGAATATAAGTCTTCAAAAATCTTATGAAAATTGAAGTGAATATAATCTTAAGATAATCTAATGAAATTTGAAGTGAATATAAGTCTTAAAAATCGATGAAATTTGAAGTGAATATAAGTCTTCAAAAACTGATGAAATTTGAAGTGAATATAAGTCTTCAAAAATCTTATGAAATTGAAGTGAATATACATCTTAAGATAATCTAATGAAATTGAAGTGAATATAAGTCTTCAAAAATCTGATGAAATTTGAAGTGAATATAAGTCTTCAAAAATCTGATGAAAATTGAAGTGAATATAAGTCTTCAAAAATCTGATGAAATTTGAAATAAGTCTTCGTAAAATCTGATGAAATTGAAGTGAATATAAGTCTTCAAAAAATCAATGAAATTTGAAGTGAATATAAGTCTTCAAAAATCTATGAAATTGAAGTGAATATACATCTTAAGATAATCTGATGAAATTTGAAGTGAATATAAGTCTTCAAAAATCCATGAAATTTGAAGTGAATATAAGTCTTCAAAAATCTATGAAATTTGAAGTGAATATAAGTCTTCAAAAATCTAATGAAATTTGAAGTGAATATAAGTCTTCAAAAATCATGAAATTTGAAGTGAATATAAGTCTTAAAAATCATGAAATTTGAAGTGAATATAAGTCTTCAAAAATCTTATGAAAATTGAAGTGAATATACATCTTAAGATAATCTAATGAAATTTGAAGTGAATATAAGTCTTCAAAAACTGATGAAATTGAAGTGAATATAAGTTAAAAATCCATGAAAATGAAGTGAATACATCTTAAGAAATCTAATGAAGGTGAATATAAGTCTTCAAAAATCTTATGAAAATTGAAGTGAATATACATCTTAAGATAATCTGATGAAATTTGAAGTGATATAAGTCTTAAGAAATCTGATAAAATTTGAAGTGAATATAAGTCTTCAAAAATCTGATGAATTTGAAGTGAATATAAGTCTTCAAAAATCTTATGAAAATTGAAGTGAACATACATCTTAAGATAATCTGATGAAATTTGAGTGAATATAAGTCTTCAAAAATCTATGAAAATTTGAAGTGAATATAAGTCTTCAAAATCTGATGAAATTTGAAGTGAATATAAGTCTTCAAAAAATCTTATGAAAATTGAAGTGAATATACATCTTAAGATAATCTGATGAAATTTGAAGTGAATATAAGTCTCAAAAATCTGATGAAATTTGAAGTGAATATAAGTCTTCAAAAATCTGATGAAATTTGAAGTGAATATAAGTCTTCAAAAAATCTTATGAAATTGAAGTGAATATACATCTTAAGATAATTGATGAAATTTGAAGTGAATATAAGTCTTCAAAAATCATGAAATTGAAGTGAATATAAGTCTTCAAAAATCTGATGAATTTGAAGTGAATATAAGTCTTCAAAAATCTTATGAAAATTGAAGTGAACATACATCTTAAGATAATCTATGAAATTTGAAGTGAATATAAGTCTTCAAAATCATGAAATTTGAAGTGAATATAAGTCTTCAAAAATCTGATGAATTTGAAGTGAATATGTTCAAAAATCTTATGAAATTGAAGTGAATACATCTTAAGATAATCAATGAAATTTGAAGTGAATATAAGTCTTCAAAAATCATGAAATTTGAAGTGAATATAAGTCTTCAAAAATCTTATGAAAATTGAAGTGAATATACATCTTAAGATAATCTAATGAAATTTGAAGTGAATATAAGTCTCTTAAAACTGATGAAAATTGAAGTGAATATAAGTCTTCAAAAATCTTATGAATTTGAAGTGAATAAGTCAAAAATCTATGAAAATTAGTGAATACATCTTAAGATAATCTAATGAAATTTGAATATAAGTCTTCAAAAATCGATGAAATTTGAAGTGAATATAAGTCTTCAAAAATCTTATGAAAATTGAAGTGAATATACATCTTAAGATAATCTAATGAAATTGAAGTGAATATAAGTCTTCAAAAATCATAAAATTGAAGTGAATATAAGTCTTCAAAAATCATGAAATTTAAGTGAATATAAGTCTTCAAAAAATCTTATGAAAATTGAAGTGAATATACATCTTAAGATAATCTAATGAAATTTGAAGGAATATAAGTCTTAAAACTATGAAAATTGAAGTGAATATAAGTCTTCAAAAATCTATGAAATTTGAAGTGAATATAAGTCTTCAAAAAATCTTATGAAAATTGAAGTAATACATCTTAAGATAATCTAATGAAATTTGAAGTGAATATAAGTCTTCAAAATCTTATGAAATTTGAAGTGAATATAAGTCTTCAAAAAATCTATGAAATTTGAAGTGAATATAAGTCTTCAAAAAATCTAATGAAATTTGAAGTGAATATAAGTCTTAAAAATCTTATGAAATTTGAAGTGAATATAAGTCTTCAAAAATCATGAAATTTGAAGTGAATATAAGTCTTCAAAAATCTGATGAAATTTGAAGTGAATATAAGTCTTCAAAAAAATTGATGAAATTTGAAGTGAATATAAGTCTTCAAAAATCTAATGAAAATTGAAGTGAATATAAGTCTTCAGAAATCATGAAATTTGAAGTGAATATAAGTCTTCAAAAATCATGAAAATTTGAAGTGAATATCTTCAAAAATCTTATGAAATTTGAAGTGAATATAAGTCAAGATAATCTAATGAAATTGAAGTGAATATAAGTCTCAAAAATCTGATGAAATTTGAAGTGAATATAAGTCTTCAAAAATCTATGAAAATTGAAGTGAATATAATCTTAAGATAATCTTATGAAATTTGAAGTGAATATAAGTCTTCAAAATCTGATGAAAATTTGAAGTGAATATAAGTCTTCAAAAAATCTGATGAAATTGAAGTGAATATAAGTCTTCAAAAATCTTATGAAAATTGAAGTGAATATACATCTTCGATAATCAATGAAATTTGAAGTGAATATAAGTCTTCAAAAATCTGATGAAATTGAAGTGAATATAAGTCTTCAAAAAATCTTATGAAATTGAAGTGAATATATCTTAAGATAATCTGATGAAATTTGAAGTGAATATAAGTCTTCAAAAATCTGATGAAATTGAAGTGAATATAAGTCTTCAAAATATGATGAAATTTGAAGTGAATATAAGTCTTCAAAAATCTTATGAAAATTGAAGTGAATATACATCTTAAGATAATCTAATGAAATTTGAAGTGAATATAAGTCTTCAAAAATCATGAAATTTGAAGTGAATATAAGTCTTCAAAAATCTATGAAAATTGAAGTGAATATACATCTTAAGATAATCTAATGAAATTTGAAGTGAATATAAGTCTTCAAAAACTCATGAAATTTGAAGTGAATATGTCTTCAAAAAATCTTATGAAATTGAAGTGAAATATCTTAAGATATCTAATGAAATTAAGAAATAAGTCTTCAAAAATGAAATTAATGAATATAAGTCTTCAAAAATCGATGAAAATTGAAGTAATATACATCTTAAGATAATCTAATGAAATTTGAAGTGAATATAAGTCTTCAAAAATCGATGAAATTTGAAGTGAATATAAGTCTTCAAAAAATCAATGAAATTGAAGTGAATATAAGTCTTCAAAAATCTTATGAAATTGAAGTGAATATACATCTTAAGATAATCTGATGAAATTTGAAGTGAATATAAGTCTTCAAAAATCATGAAAATTTGAAGTGAATATAAGTCTTCAAAAACTGATGAAATTTGAAGTGAATATAAGTCTTCAAAAATCTTATGAAAATTGAAGTGAATATACATCTTAAGATAATTGATGAAATTTGAAGTGAATATAAGTCTTCGAAAACTGATGAAATTTGAAGTGAATATAAGTCTTCAAAAATCTATGAATTTGAAGTGAATATAAGTCTTCAAAAATCTATGAAAATGAATATACATCTTAAGATAATCCATGAAATTTGAAGTGAATATAAGTCTTCAAAATCTAGAAATTTGAAGTGAATATAAGTCTTCAAAAATCTGATGAATTTGAAGTGAATATAAGTCTTCAAAAATCTTATGAAAATTGAAGTGAATATACATCTTAAGATAATCTAATGAAATTTGAAGTGAATATAAGTCTTCAAAAATCTGATGAAATTTGAAGTGAATATAAGTCTTCAAAAATCTTATGAAATTGAAGTGAATATACATCTTAAGATAATCTGATGAAATTTGAAGTGAATATAAGTCTTAAACTGATGAAAATTGAAGTGAATATAAGTCTTCAAAAATCGATGAAATTTGAAGTGAATATAAGTCTTCAAAAAATCTTATGAAAATTGAAGTGAAATACATCTTAAGATAATCTAATGAAATTTGAAGTGAATATAAGTCTTCAAAAATCGATGAATTTGAAGTGAATATAAGTCTTCAAAAATCTTATGAAAATTGAAGTGAATATACATCTTAAGATAATCTATGAAATTTGAAGTGAATATAAGTCTTCAAAAACTGATAAAATTGAAGTGAATATAAGTCTTCAAAATATGATGAAATTTGAAGTGAATATAAGTCTTCAAAAAATCTTATGAAAATTGAAGTGAATATACATCTTAAGATAATCTGATGAAATTGAAGTGAATATAAGTCTTCAAAAACTGATGAAATTTGAAGTGAATATAAGTCTTTAAAAAATCTTATGAAAATTGAAGTGAACATACATCTTAAGATAATCTATGAAATTTTGAAGTGAATATAAGTCTTCAAAAATCTGATGAAATTTGAAGTGAATATAAGTCTTCAAAAATCTTATGAAAATTGAAGTGAACATACATCTTAAGATAATCTAATGAAATTTGAAGTGAATATAAGTCTTCAGAAAATCTGATGAATTTGAAGTGAATATAAGTCTTCAAAAAATCTTATGAAAATTGAAGTGAACATACATCTTAAGATAATCTAATGAAATTTGAAGTGAATATAAGTCTCAAAAACTGAAAATTTGAAGTGAATATAAGTCTTCAAAAATCATGAAATTTGAAGTGAATATAAGTCTTCAAAAAATCTTATGAAAATTGAAGTGAATATACATCTTAAGATAATCATGAAATTTGAAGTGAATATAAGTCTTCAAAAACTGATGAAAATTTGAAGTGAATATAAGTCTTCAAAAACTGATGAAATTTGAAGTGAATATAAGTCTTCAAAAATCTTATGAAAATTGAAGTGAATATACATCTTAAGATAATGATGAAATTTGAAGTGAATATAAGTCTTCGTAAAACTGGAAATTTGAAGTGAATATAAGTCTTCAAAAAATCATGAATTTGAAGTGAATATAAGTCTTCAAAAAATCTTATGAAAATTGAAGTGAATATACATCTTAAGATAATCTGATGAAATTTGAAGTGAATATAAGTCTTCAAAAATCGATGAAATTTGAAGTGAATATAAGTCTTCAAAAATCATGAAATTTGAAGTGAATATAAGTCTTCAAAAAATCTTATGAAAATTGAAGTGAACATATATCTTAAGATAATCTAATGAAATTTGAAGTGAATATAAGTCTTCAGAAAATCGGATGAAATTTGAAGTGCATATAAGTCTTCAAAAACTGGATGAATTTGAAGTGAATATAAGTCTTCAAAAATCTTATGAAAATTGAAGTGAATATACATCTTAAGATAATCTGATGAAATTTGAAGTGAATATAAGTCTTCAAAAATCTTATAAATTTGAAGTGAATATAAGTCTTCAAAAATCTGATGATTTGAAGTGAATATAAGTCTTCAAAAAATCTTATGAAAATTGAAGTGAAATAACATCTTAAGATAATTTGATGAAATTTGAAGTGAATATAAGTCTTCGTAAAACTGATAAAATTTGAAGTGAATATAAGTCTTCAAAAAATGATGAAATTTGAAGTGAATATAAGTCTTCAAAAATTATGAAAATTGAAGTGAATATACATCTTAAGATAATAATGAAATTTGAAGTGAATATAAGTCTTCAAAACTGATAAATTTGAAGTGAATATAAGTCTTCAAAAATCTGATGAATTTGAAGTGAATATAAGTCTTCAAAAATCTTATGAAAATTGAAGTGAATATACATCTTAAGATAATCTAATGAAATTTGAAGTGAATATAAGTCTTCAAAAACTGATGAAATTTGAAGTGAATATAAGTCTTCAAAAAATCTTATGAAAATTGAAGTGAATATACATCTTAAGATAATTGATGAAATTTGAAGTGAATATAAGTCTCTAAAACTGATGAAATTTGAAGTGAATATAAGTCTTCAAAAATCTGATGAAATTTGAAGTGAATATAAGTCTTCAAAAATCTTATGAAAATTGAAGTGAATATACATCTTAAGATAATCTAATGAAATTTGAAGTGAATATAAGTCTTCAAAAACTGATGAAATTTGAAGTGAATATAAGTCTTCAAAAATCTTATGAAAATTGAAGTGAATATACATCTTAAGATAATCTGATGAAATTTGAAGTGAATATAAGTCTTCAAAACTGATGAAATTTGAAGTGAATATAAGTCTTCAAAAATCATGAAATTTGAAGTGAATATAGTCTTCAAAAATCTTATGAAAATTGAAGTGAATATACATCTTAAGATAATCTGATGAAATTTAGTGAATATAAGTCTTCAAAAATCTGATGAAATTTGAAGTGAATATAAGTCTTCAAAAAATCTTATGAAAATTGAAGTGAATATACATCTTAAGATAATCTAATGAAATTTGAAGTGAATATAAGTCTTCAAAAACTGATGAAATTTGAAGTGAATATAAGTCTTCAAAAATTCATGAAATTGAAGTGAATATACATCTTAAGATAATCTAATGAAATTTGAAGTGAATATAAGTCTTCAAAAATCCATGAAATTTGAAGTGAATATAAGTCTTCAAAAATCTTATGAAAATTGAAGTGAATATACATCTTAAGATAATCTGATGAAATTTGAAGTGAATATAAGTCTTCAAAAACTGATGAAATTTGAAGTGAATATAAGTCTTCAAAAATCTGATGAAATTTAAGTGAATATAAGTCTTCAAAAATCTTATGAAAATTGAAGTGAATATACATCTTAAGATAATCTAATGAAATTTGAAGTGAATATAAGTCTAAAAACAAGAAATTTGAAGTGAATATAAGTCTTCAAAAAATCATGAAATTTGAAGTGAATATAAGTCTTCAAAAATCTTATGAAAATTGAAGTGATATCTTTAAGATAATTTGATGAAATTTGAAGTGAATATAAGTCTTCTAAAACTGATAAAATTTGAAGTGAATATAAGTCTTCAAAAACTGATGAAGTTGAAGTGAATATAAGTCTTCAAAAATCTTATGAAAATTGAAGTGAATATACATCTTAAGATAATCTGATGAAATTTGAAGTGAATATAAGTCTTCTAAAATCTGATGAAATTTGAAGTGAATATAAGTCTTCAAAAACTTATGAAATTTGAAGTGAATATAAGTCTTCAAAAATTATATGAAAATGAAGTGAATATACATCTTAAGATAATCTGATGAAATTTGAAGTGAATATAAGTCTTCAAAAATCTTATAAAATTTGAAGTGAATATAAGTCGTAAATCTGATGAATTTGAAGTGAATATAAGTCTTCAAAAATCTTATGAAAATGAAGTGAATATACATCTTAAGATAATTTGATGAAATTGAAGTGAATATAAGTCTTCGTAAAATCGATAAAATTTGAAGTGAATATAAGTCTTCAAAAATCAATGAAATTTGAAGTGAATATAAGTCTTCAAAAAATCTTATGAAAATTGAAGTGAATATACATCTTAAGATAATCTGATGAAATTTGAAGTGAATATAAGTCTCTAAAAACTGATAAAATTTGAAGTGAATATAAGTCTTCAAAAATCTGATGAAATTTGAAGTGAATATAAGTCTTCAAAAAATCTTATGAAAATTGAAGTGAATATACATCTTAAGATAATCTAATGAAATTTGAAGTGAATATAAGTCTTCAAAAATCAATGAAATTTGAAGTGAATATAAGTCTTCAAAAATCTTATGAAAATTGAAGTGAATATACATCTTAAGATAATTTGATGAAATTTGAAGTGAATATAAGTCTTCGTAAAATCATGAAATTTGAAGTGAATATAAGTCTTCAAAAAATCATTTGAAGTGAATATAAGTCTTCAAAAATCTTATGAAAATTGAAGTGAACATACATCTTAAGATAATCTAATGAAATTTGAAGTGAATATAAGTCTTCAAAAATCTGATGAATTTGAAGTGAATATAAGTCTTCAAAAATCTTATGAAAATTGAAGTGAATACATCTTAAGATAATCTGATGAAATTTGAAGTGAATATAAGTCTTAAAACTCAAAAATTTGAAGTGAATATAAGTCTTCAAAAATCATGAATTGAAGTGAATATAAGTCTTCAAAAATCTTATGAAAATTGAAGTGAACATACATCTTAAGATAATCTAATGAAATTTGAAGTGAATATAAGTCTTCTAAAATCTGATAAAATTTGAAGTGAATATAAGTCTTCAAAAATCATGAAATTGATGAATATAAGTCTTCAAAAAATCTTATGAAAATTGAAGTGAACATACATCTTAAGATAATCTGATGAAATTTGAAGTGAATATAAGTCTTCAAAAAATCTGATGAAATTTGAAGTGAATATAAGTCTTCAGAAAATCTGATGAAATTTGAAGTGAATATAAGTCTTCAAAAATCTTATGAAAATTGAAGTGAACATACATCTTAAGATAATTTGATGAAATTTGAAGTGAATATAAGTCTTCAAAATCTGAAAAAATTTGAAGTGAATATAAGTCTTCAAAAATCATGAAATTTGAAGTGAATATAAGTCTTCAAAAATCTTATGAAAATTGAAGTGAATATACATCTTAAGATAACTAATGAAATTTGAAGTGAATATAAGTCTTCAAAACTGATAAAATTTGAAGTGAATATAAGTCTTCAAAAAATCAATGAAATTTGAAGTGAATATAAGTCTCAAAAAATCTTATGAAATTGAAGTGAACATACATCTTAAGATAATCTAATGAAATTTGAAGTGAATATAAGTCTTCAAAAACTGATGAAATTTGAAGTGAATATAAGTCTTCAAAAATCTTATGAAAATTGAAGAATATACATCTTAAGATAATCTGATGAAATTTGAAGTGAATATAAGTCTTAAAAAATCTGATGAAATTTGAAGTGAATATAAGTCTTCAAAACTGATGAAATTTGAAGTGAATATAAGTCTTCAAAAATCTTATGAAAATTGAAGTGAACATACATCTTAAGATAATCTATGAAATTTGAAGTGAATATAAGTCTTCAAAAACTGATGAAATTTGAAGTGAATATAAGTCTTCAAAAATCTTATGAAAATTGAAGTGAAATACATCTTAAGATAACTGATGAAATTTGAAGTGAATATAAGTCTTCTAAAATCGATGAAATTTGAAGTGAATATAAGTCTTCAAAATCTGATGAAATTTGAAGTGAATATAAGTATTCAAATAATCTTATGAAAATTGAAGTGAACATACATCTTAAGATAATCTAATGAAATTTGAAGTGAATATAAGTCTTCAAAAAATCTGATGAAATTTGAAGTGAATATAAGTCTTAAAAAATCTGATGAAATTTGAAGTGAATATAAGTCTTCAAAAAATCTTATGAAAATTGAAGTGAACATACATCTTAAGATAATCTGATGAAATTTGAAGTGAATATAAGTCTTCAAAACTGATGAAATTTGAAGTGAATATAAGTCTTCAAAAATCATGAAATTTGAAGTGAATATAAGTCTTCAAAAATCTTATGAAAATTGAAGTGAATATACATCTTAAGATAATTTGATGAAATTGAAGTGAATATAAGTCTTCGTAAAATCTGATAAAATTTGAAGTGAATATAAGTCTTCAAAAAATCATGAATTTGAAGTGAATATAAGTCTTCAAAAATCTTATGAAAATTGAAGTGAATATACATCTTAAGATAATCTAATGAAATTTGAAGTGAATATAAGTCTTCGAAAATCTGATGAAAATTGAAGTGAATATAAGTCTTCAAAAATCATGAAGTTTGAAGTGAATATAAGTCTCAAAAATCTTATGAAAATTGAAGTGAACATACATCTTAAGATAATCTAATGAAATTTGAAGTGAATATAAGTCTTCAAAAATCATGAAATTTGAAGTGAATATAAGTCTTCAAAAATCTTATGAAAATGAAGTGAACATACATCTTAAGATAATCTGATGAAATTTGAAGTGAATATAAGTCTTCTAAAACTGATGAAATTTGAAGTGAATATAAGTCTTCAAAAATCATGAAGTTTGAAGTGAATATAAGTCTTCAAAAATCTTATGAAAATTGAAGTGAATATACATCTTAAGATAATCTAATGAAATTTGAAGTGAATATAAGTCTTCAAAAATCATGAATTTGAAGTGAATATAAGTCTTCAAAAATCTTATGAAAATTGAAGTGAATATACATCTTAAGATAACTGATGAAATTGAAGTGAATATAAGTCTTTAAAACTGATGAAAATTTGAAGTGAATATAAGTCTTCAAAAATCTGATGAAATTTGAAGTGAATATAAGTCTTCAAAAATCTTATGAAAATTGAAGTGAATATACATCTTAAGATAATCTAATGAAATTAAGTGAATATAAGTCTTCAAAAAATCTGATGAAATTGAAGTGAATATAAGTCTTCAAAAATCTTATGAAAATGAAGTGAACATACATCTTAAGATAATCTAATGAAATTTGAAGTGAATATAAGTCTTCAAAAATCTGATGAAATTTGAAGTGAATATAAGTCTTCAAAAATCTTATGAAAATTGAAGTGAACATACATCTTAAGATAATCTAATGAAATTTGAAGTGAATATAAGTCTCAAAATCTGATGAAATTTGAAGTGAATATAAGTCTTCAAAAAATCTTATGAAAATGAAGTGAACATACATCTTAAGATAACTAATGAAATTTGAAGTGAATATAAGTCTTCGTAAAACTGATGAAATTTGAAGTGAATATAAGTCTTCAAAAATCTGATGAAGTTTAAGTGAATATAAGTCTTCAAAAATCTTATGAAAATTGAAGTGAATATACATCTTAAGATAATCTGATGAAATTTGAAGTGAATATAAGTCTTCTAAAACTGATGAAAATTTGAAGTGAATATAAGTCTTCAAAAAATCATGAAATTTAAGTGAATATAAGTCTTCAAAAATCTTATGAAAATTGAAGTGAATATACATCTTAAGATAATTTGATGAAATTTGAAGTGAATATAAGTCTTCAAAAATCTGATGAAAATTGAAGTGAATATAAGTCTTCAAAAATCATGAATTTGAAGTGAATATAAGTCTTCAAAAATCTTATGAAAATTGAAGTGAATACATCTTAAGATAATCTGATGAAATTTGAAGTGAATATAAGTCTTCGTAAAATATGATGAAAATTGAAGTGAATATAAGTCTTTAGAAAACCTAATGAAATTTGAAGTGAATATAAGTCTTCAGAAAATCTTGTGAAAATTGAAGTGAACATAAATCTTAAGATAATCTGATGAAATTTGAAGTGAATATAAGTCTTCAAAAATCTGATAAAATTTGAAGTGAATATAAGTCTTCATAAAATATGATGAAGTTTGAAGTGAATATAAGTCTTCAAAAATCTTATGAAAATTGAAGTGAATATACATCTTAAGATAATCTGATGAAATTTGAAGTGAATATAAGTCTTCGTAAAATCTGATAAAATTGAAGTGAATATAAGTCTTCAAAAATCTGATGAATTTGAAGTGAATATAAGTCTTCAAAAATCTTATGAAAATTGAAGTGAATATACATCTTAAGATAACTGATGAAATTTGAAGTGAATATAAGTCTTCGAAAATCTGATAAAATTTGAAGTGAATATAAGTCTTCAAAAACTGATGAAGTTGAAGTGAATATAAGTCTTCAAAAATCTTATGAAAATTGAAGTGAATATACATCTTAAGATAATCTAATGAAATTTGAAGTGAATATAAGTCTTCAAAAATCTGATGAAATTTGAAGTGAATATAAGTCTTCAAAATCTTATGAAAATTGAAGTGAATATACATCTTAAGATAATCTGATGAAATTTGAAGTGAATATAAGTCGTAAACTGATAAATTTGAAGTGAATATAAGTCTTCAAAAATCTGATGAAATTTGAAGTGAATATAAGTCTTCAAAAATCTTATGAAAATTGAAGTGAACATACATCTTAAGATAATCTAATGAAATTTGAAGTGAATATAAGTCTTCAAAAACTGATGAAATTTGAAGTGAATATAAGTCTTCAAAAATCTTATGAAAATGAAGTGAATATACATCTTAAGATAATCTAATGAAATTTGAAGTGAATATAAGTCTTCAAAAATCTGAAAAATTTGAAGTGAATATAAGTCTTCAAAAATCTTGATGAAATTTGAAGTGAATATAAGTCTTCAAAAATCTTATGAAAATTGAAGTGAATATAATCTTAAGATAATCATGAAATTTGAAGTGAATATAAGTCTTCTAAAATCTGATAAAATTTGAAGTGAATATAAGTCTTCAAAAATCTGATGAAATTTGAAGTGAATATAAGTCTTCAAAAATCTTATGAAAATTGAAGTGAATATACATCTTAAGATAATCTGATGAAATTTGAAGTGAATATAAGTCTTCAAAAATCTGATAAAATTTGAATATAAGTCTTCAAAAATCTGATGAAATTTGAAGTGAATATAAGTCTTCAAAAATCTTATGAAAATTGAAGTGAATATACATCTTAAGATAATTGATGAAATTTGAAGTGAATATAAGTCTTCAAAAACTGATGAAAATTAAGTGAATATAAGTCTTCAAAAACTGATGAATTTGAAGTGAATATAAGTCTTCAAAAATCTTATGAAAATTGAAGTGAATATACATCTTAAGATAATCTGATGAAATTGAAGTGAATATAAGTCTTCAGAAAATCTGATGAAATTTGAAGTGAATATAAGTCTTCAAAAATCTGATGAAGTTTGAAGTGAATATAAGTCTTCAAAAATCTTATGAAATTGAAGTGAATATACATCTTAAGATAATCTAATGAAATTTGAAGTGAATATAAGTCTTCAAAAATCTGATGAATTTGAAGTGAATATAAGTCTTCAAAAATCTTATGAAAATTGAAGTGAATATACATCTTAAGATAATCTGATGAAATTTGAAGTGAATATAAGTCTCTCAAAAATCTGATGAAATTTGAAGTGAATATAAGTCTTCAAAAATGATGAAATTTGAAGTGAATATAAGTCTTCAAAAATCTTATGAAAATTGAAGTGAATATACATCTTAAGATAATCTGATGAAATTTGAAGTGAATATAAGTCTTCTAAAATCTGATGAAATTTGAAGTGAATATAAGTCTTCAAAAATCAATGAAGTTTGAAGTGAATATAAGTCTTCAAAAAAATCTTATGAAAATTGAAGTGAACATACATCTTAAGATAATCTAATGAAATTTGAAGTGAATATAAGTCTTCAAAAATCTGATGAAATTTGAAGTGAATATAAGTCTTCAAAAATCTTATGAAAATTGAAGTGAACATACATCTTAAGATAATCTGATGAAATTTGAAGTGAATATAAGTCTTCTAAAATCGATAAAATTTGAAGTGAATATAAGTCTTCAAAAATCAAAATTTGAAGTGAATATAAGTCTTCAAAAATCTTATGAAAATTGAAGTGAACATACATCTTAAGATAATCTGATGAAATTTAGTGAATATAAGTCTTCAAAAAATCTGATGAAATTTGAAGTGAATATAAGTCTTCTAAAAATCTGATGAAATTTGAAGTGAATATAAGTCTTCAAAATATTATGAAAATTGAAGTGAATATACATCTTAAGATAATTTATGAAATTTGAAGTGAATATAAGTCTTCTAAAACTGAGAAATTTGAAGTGAATATAAGTCTTCAAAAATCTATGAATTTTGAAGTGAATATAAGTCTTCAAAAATCTTATGAAAATTGAAGTGAATATACATCTTAAGATAATCATGAAATTTGAAGTGAATATAAGTCTTCTAAAATCGATAAAATTTGAAGTGAATATAAGTCTTCAAAAATCTGAAATTTGAAGTGAATATAAGTCTTCAAAAATCTTATGAAAATTGAAGTGAATATACATCTTAAGATAATCTAATGAAATTTGAAGTGAATATAAGTCTTCAAAAACTGATGAAATTTGAAGTGAATATAAGTCTTCAAAAATCTTATGAAAATTGAAGTGAACATACATCTTAAGATAATCTGATGAAATTTGAAGTGAATATAAGTCTTCTAAAAATGAAATTTGAAGTGAATATAAGTCTTCAAAAATCAATGAATTTGAAGTGAATATAAGTCTTCAAAAATCTTATGAAAATGAAGTGAACATACATCTTAAGATAACTGATGAAATTTGAAGTGAATATAAGTCTTCAAAATCTGATGAAATTTGAAGTGAATATAAGTCTTCAAAAATCTAATGAAATTTGAAGTGAATATAAGTCTTCAAAAATCTTATGAAAATGAAGTGAATATACATCTTAAGATAATCTAATGAAATTGAAGTGAATATAAGTCTTCAAAAATCATGAATTTGAAGTGAATATAAGTCTTCAAAAATCTTATGAAAATTGAAGTGAATATACATCTTAAGATAATCTGATGAAATTGAAGTGAATATAAGTCTTCTAAAACTGAAAAATTTGAAGTGAATATAAGTCTTCAAAAAATCTCATGAAATTTGAAGTGAATATAAGTCTTCAAAAAATCTTATGAAAATTGAAGTGAACATACATCTTAAGATAATCTGATGAAATTTGAAGTGAATATAAGTCTTCAGAAAATCTGATGAAATTTGAAGTGAATATAAGTCTTCAAAAATCATGAATTTGAAGTGAATATAAGTCTTCAAAAATCTTATGAAAATTGAAGTGAACATACATCTTAAGATAATCTAATGAAATTTGAAGTGAATATAAGTCTTCAAAAATCTGATGAAATTTGAAGTGAATATAAGTCTTCAAAAAATCTTATGAAAATTGAAGTGAACATACATCTTAAGATAATCTGATGAAATTTGAAGTGAATATAAGTCTTCAAAAACTGAAATTTGAAGTGAATATAAGTCTTCAAAAATCATGAAATTTGAAGTGAATATAAGTCTTCAAAAATCTTATGAAAATGAAGTGAATATACATCTTAAGATAATCTGATGAAATTTGAAGTGAATATAAGTCTTCGTAAAATCGATGAAAATTGAAGTGAATATAAGTCTTCAAAAACTGATGAAATTTGAAGTGAATATAAGTCTTCAAAAAATCTTATGAAAATTGAAGTGAACATACATCTTAAGATAATCTGATGAAATTTGAAGTGAATATAAGTCTTCAAAAAATCTGATGAAATTTGAAGTGAATATAAGTCTTCAAAAAATCTTATGAAAATTGAAGTGAACATAAGTCTTCAAAAAATCTTATGAAAATTGAAGTGAACATACATCTTAAGATAATCTGATGAAATTTGAAGTGAATATAAGTCTTCGTAAATCATGAAATTTGAAGTGAATATAAGTCTTCAAAAACTCATGAAATTTGAAGTGAATATAAGTCTTCAAAAATCTTATGAAAATTGAAGTGAATATACATCTTAAGATAATCTGATGAAATTTGAAGTGAATATAAGTCTTCAAAAACTGATAAAATTTGAAGTGAATATAAGTCTTCAAAAATCGATGAAATTTGAAGTGAATATAAGTCTCAAAAATCTTATGAAAATTGAAGTGAATATACATCTTAAGATAATCTAATGAAATTTGAAGTGAATATAAGTCTTCAAAAATGATGAAATTTGAAGTGAATATAAGTCTTCAAAAATCTTATGAAAATTGAAGTGAATATACATCTTAAGATAATTTGATGAAATTTGAAGTGAATATAAGTCTTCTAAAATCTGATGAAATTTGAAGTGAATATAAGTCTTCAAAAATCTGATGAAATTTGAAGTGAATATAAGTCTTCAAAAATCTTATGAAAATTGAAGTGAATATACATCTTAAGATAATCTAATGAAATTTGAAGTGAATATAAGTCTTCAAAAATCTCATGAATTTGAAGTGAATATAAGTCTTCAAAAATCTTATGAAAATTGAAGTGAACATACATCTTAAGATAACTAATGAAATTTGAAGTGAATATAAGTCTTCGAAAATCAAAAATTTGAAGTGAATATAAGTCTTCAAAAATCAATGAAATTTGAAGTGAATATAAGTCTTCAAAAATCTTATGAAAATTGAAGTGAATATACATCTTAAGATAATCTAATGAAATTTGGTGAATATAAGTCAAAATCGATAAATTTGAAGTGAATATAAGTCTTCAAAAAATCTGATGAATGAAAATTGAGAAAATTGAAGTGAACATACATCTTAAGATAATCTGATGAAATTTGAAGTGAATATAAGTCTTCAAAACTGATGAAATTTGAAGTGAATATAAGTCTTCAAAAATCATGAAATTTGAAGTGAATATAAGTCTTCAAAAATCTTATGAAAATTGAAGTGAATATACATCTTAAGATAATCTGATGAAATTTGAAGTGAATATAAGTCTCAAAAATCTGATGAAAATTGAAGTGAATATAAGTCTTCAAAAATCGATGAAATTTGAAGTGAATATAAGTCTTCAAAAATCTTATGAAAATTGAAGTGAATACATCTTAAGATAATCTATGAAATTTGAAGTGAATATAAGTCTTCAGAAAATCTGATAAAATTTGAAGTGAATATAAGTCTTCAAAAATCTGATGAAATTTGAAGTGAATATAAGTCTTCAAAAAATCTTATGAAAATTGAAGTGAACATACATCTTAAGATAATCTAATGAAATTTGAAGTGAATATAAGTCTTCAAAAAATCTTATGAAAATTGAAGTGAACATACATCTTAAGATAATCTGATGAAATTCGAAGTGAATATAAGTCTGAAAACTATGAAATTTGAAGTGAATATAAGTCTTCAAAAATCTGATGAAATTTGAAGTGAATATAAGTCTTCAAAAATCTTATGAAAATTGAAGTGAATATACATCTTAAGATAATCTGATGAAATTTGAAGTGAATATAAGTCTTCAAAATCTGAAAATGAAGTATAAGTCTTAAAAAATCATGAATTTCATGAATATAAGTCTTCAAAAAATTGATGAAAATGAATATACATCTTAAGATAATCTAATGAAATTTGAAGTGAATATAAGTCTTCAAAAATCTGATGAAATTTGAAGTGAATATAAGTCTTCAAAAATCTTATGAAATTGAAGTGAACATACATCTTAAGATAATCTGATGAAATGAATATAAGTCTTCGAAAATCGATGAAATTTGAAGTGAATATAAGTCATCAAAAAATCTGATGAAATTTGAAGTGTATATAAGTCTTCAAAAAATCTAATAAAAATAGAAGTGAACATACATTTTAAGATAATCTGATTAAATTTGAAGTGAATATAAGTCTTCAAAAATCTGATAAAATTTGAAGTGAATATAAGTCTTCAAAAATCGATGAATTTGAAGTGAATATAAGTCTCAAAAAATATTATGAAAATTGAAGTGAACATACATCTTAAGATAATCTGATGAAATTTGAAGCGAATATAAGTCTTCAGAAAATCTGATGAAATTTGAAGTGAATATAAGTCTTCTAAAAAGCATAATGAAATTTGAAGTGAATATAAGTCTCAAAAAATCTTATGAAATTGAAGTGAATATACATCTTAAGATAATCTTATGAAATTTGAAGTGAATATAAGTCTTCTAAAATCGATAAAATTTGAAGTGAATATAAGTCTTCAAAAATGATGAAGTTGAAGTGAATATAAGTCTTCAAAAATCTTATGAAAATTGAAGTGAATATACATCTAAGATAATCTAATGAAATTTGAAGTGAATATAAGTCTTCAAAAACTGATGAAATTTGAAGTGAATATAAGTCTTCAAAAATCTTATGAAAATTGAAGTGAACATACATCTTAAGATAATCTGATGAAATTTGAAGTGAATATAAGTCTCAAAAATCTGATGAAATTTGAAGTGAATATAAGTCTCAAAAATCATGAAATTGAAGTGAATATAAGTCTTCAAAAATCTTATGAAAATTGAAGTGAATATACATTTAAGATAATCTGATGAAATTTGAAGTGAATATAAGTCTTCAAAAATCTGATGAAATTTGAAGTGAATATAAGTCTTCAAAAATCTAATGAAGTTTGAAGTGAATATAAGTCTTCAAAAATCTTATGAAAATTGAAGTGAACATCTTAAGATAATCTAATGAAATTGAAGTGAATATAAGTCTTCAAAAATCTGAGTTTGAAGTGAATATAAGTCTTCAAAAATCTTATGAAAATTGAAGTGAATATACATCTAAGATAATCTATGAAATTTGAAGTGAATATAAGTCTTCAAAACTGAAAAATTTGAAGTGAATATAAGTCTTCAAAAATCTGATGAATTTGAAGTGAATATAAGTCTTCAAAAATCTTATGAAAATTGAAGTGAATATACATCTTAAGATAATCTAATGAAATTTGAAGTGAATATAAGTCTTCAAAAATCTGATGAAATTTGAAGTGAATATAAGTCTTCAAAAATCTTATGAAAATTGAAGTCATACATCTTAAGATAATCTGATGAAATTTGAAGTGAATATAAGTCTTCGTAAAACTGATGAAATTTGAAGTGAATATGTCTTCAAAAATCTGATGAATTTTGAAGTGAATATAAGTCTTCAAAAATCTTATGAAAATTGAAGTGAATACATCTTAAGATAATCTGATGAAATTTGAAGTGAATATAAGTCTTCTAAAATCATGAAATTTGAAGTGAATATAAGTCTTCAAAAATCTGATGAAATTTGAAGTGAATATAAGTCTTCAAAAATCTTATGAAAATTGAAGTGAATATACATCTTAAGATAATCTAATGAAATTTGAAGTGAATATAAGTCTTCAAAAAATCGATGAAATTTGAAGTGAATATAAGTCTTCAAAAATCTTATGAAAATTGAAGTGAATATACATCTTAAGATAATCTTATGAAATTTGAAGTGAATATAAGTCTTTAAAATCGATGAAATTTGAAGTGAATATAAGTCTTCAAAATCTGATGAAATTTGAAGTGAATATAAGTCTTCAAAAATCTTATGAAAATTGAAGTGACATACATCTTAAGATAATCTGATGAAATTTGAAGTGAATATAAGTCTTCAAAAACTGATAAATTTGAAGTGAATATAAGTCTTCAAAAATGATGAAATTTGAAGTGAATATAAGTCTTCAAAAATTATGAAAATGAAGGAATATAATCTTAAGATAATCTGATGAAATTTGAAGTGAATATAAGTCTTCGTAAAACTGATGAAATTTGAAGTGAATATAAGTCTTCAAAAATCATGAAATTTGAAGTGAATATAAGTCTTCAAAAATTATGAAAATTGAAGTGAATATACTTCAAGATAATCATGAAATTTGAAGTGAATATAAGTCTTCGTAAAATCTAATGAAATTTGAAGTGAATATAAGTCTTCAAAAAATCTGATCAAATTTGAAGTGAATATAAGTCTTCAAAAAATCTTATGAAAATTGAAGTGAACATACATCTTAAGATAATCTAATGAAATTTGAAGTGAATATAAGTCTTCAAAAATCTGATGAAATTTGAAGTGAATATAAGTCTTCAAAAATCTTATGAAAATTTCAGTGAACATACAACTTAAGATAATCTAATGAAATTTGAAGTGAATATAAGTCTTAAAATCGATAAAATTTGAAGTGAATATAAGTCTTCAAAAATCTGATGAAATTGAAGTGAATATAAGTCTTCAAAAATCTTATGAAAATTGAAGTGAATATACATCTTAAGATAATCTGATGAAATTTGAAGTGAATATAAGTCTTCAAAAAATCAGGTGCAATTTGAAGTGAATATAAGTCTTTACAAAAAATGATGAAATTTGAAGTGAATATAAGTCTCAAAAATATTATGAAAATTGAAGTGAATACATTCTTAAGATAATCTGATGAAATTTGAAGTGAATATAAGTCTTCAGAAAATCTTATAAAATTTGAAGTGAATATAAGTCTTCAAAAAATCTGATGAAATTTGAAGTGAATATAAGTCTTCAAAAAATCTTATGAAAATTGAAGTGAACATACATCTTAAGATAATCTGATGAAATTTGAAGTGAATATAAGTCTTCAAAAATCTGATGAAATTTGAAGTGAATATAAGTCTTCAAAAACTGATGAAATTTGAAGTGAATATAAGTCTTCAAAAATCTTATGAAAATTGAAGTGAATATACATCTTAAGATAATCAATGAAATTTGAAGTGAATATAAGTCTTCAAAATCATGAAATTGAAGTGAATATAAGTCTTCAAAAATCTTATGAAAATTGAAGTGAATATACATCTTAAGATAATCAATGAAATTTGAAGTGAATATAAGTCTTCAAAAATCGATGAAAATTTGAAGTGAATATAAGTCTTCAAAAAATCTGATGAAATTTGAAGTGAATATAAGTCTTCAAAAATTTATGAAAATTGAAGTGAATATACATCTTAAGATAATCTAATGAAATTTGAAGTGAATATAAGTCTTCAAAAAATCATGAATGAATATAAGTCTTCAAAAATCATGAAATTTGAAGTGAATATAAGTCTTCAAAAAATCTTATGAAAATTGAAGTGAACATACATCTTAAGATAATTTGATGAAATTTGAAGTGAATATAAGTCTTCGTAAAATCGATAAAATTTGAAGTGAATATAAGTCTTCAAAAATCATGAATTTGAAGTGAATATAAGTCTCAAAAAATCTTATGAAATTGAAGTGAATATACATCTTAAGATAATCTGATGAAATTTGAAGTGAATATAAGTCTTCAAAAACTGATAAAATTTGAAGTGAATATAAGTCTTCAAAAACTGATGAAATTTGAAGTGAATATAAGTCTTCAA
Source organism: Vicia sativa (assembly GCA_021764765.1). Taxonomy (NCBI): domain Eukaryota; kingdom Viridiplantae; phylum Streptophyta; class Magnoliopsida; order Fabales; family Fabaceae; genus Vicia; species Vicia sativa. The sequence continues at coordinate 171,288,657 of CM038796.1, forward strand.
AAATCTTATGAAATTGAAGTGAATATACATCTTAAGATAATCTAATGAAATTTGAAGTGAATATAAGTCTTCAAAAACTGATGAATTTGAAGTGAATATAAGTCTTCAAAAATCTTATGAAAATTGAAGTGAATATACATTCAAGATAATCTGATGAAATTTGAAGTGAATATAAGTCTCGTAAAATCTGATAAATTTGAAGTGAATATAAGTCTTCAAAAATCTGATGAAGTTTGAAGTGAATATAAGTCTTCAAAAATCTTATGAAAATTGAAGTGAACATACATCTTAAGATAATCTGATGAAATTTGAAGTGAATATAAGTCTCTAAAACTGATGAAAATTGAAGTGAATATAAGTCTTCAAAAATCTAATGAAATTTGAAGTGAATATAAGTCTTCAAAAATCTTATGAAAATTGAAGTGAACATACATCTTAAGATAATCTAATGAAATTTGAAGTGAATATAAGTCTTCAAAAACTGATGAAATTTGAAGTGAATATAAGTCTTCAAAAATCTTATGAAAATTGAAGTGAATATACATCTTAAGATAATCAATGAAATTTGAAGTGAATATAAGTCTTCTAAAATCGATGAAATTTGAAGTGAATATAAGTCTTCAAAAAATCTGATGAAATTTGAAGTGAATATAAGTCTTCAAAAATCTTATGAAATTGAAGTGAATATACATCTTAAGATAATCTGATGAAATTTAAGTGAATATAAGTCTTAAAAATCATGAAATTGAAGTGAATATAAGTCTTCAAAAATCTGATGAAATTGAAGTGAATATAAGTCTTCAAAATATTATGAAAATTGAAGTGAACATACATCTTAAGAAATCTAATGAAATTTGAAGTGAATATAAGTCTTCAAAAACTGGATGAAATTTAAGTGAATATAAGTCTTCAAAATCTATGAAAATTGAAGAACATACATCTTAAGATAATCTAATGAAATTTGAAGTGAATATAAGTCTTCGTAAAACTGAAAATTTGAAGTGAATATAAGTCTTCAAAAAACTGATGAATTTGAAGTGAATATAAGTCTTCAAAAAATCTTATGAAAATTGGGTAATATACATCTTAAGATAACTGATGAAATTTGAAGTGAATATAAGTCTTCTAAAAATCTGATAAAATTGAAGTGAATATAAGTCTTCAAAAATCTGATGAAATTTAAGTGAATATAAGTCTTCAAAAAATCTTATGAAAATTGGTGAATATACATCTTAAGATAATCTAATGAAATTGAAGTGAATATAAGTTCAAAAAACTATAAAAATTTAAGTGAATATAAGTCTTCAAAAATCTGGAAATTGAAGTGAATATGTCTTCAAAAATCTTATGAAAATGAAGTGAACATACATCTTAAGATAATCTAATGAAATTGAAGTGAATATAAGTCTTCGTAAAATCCGATAAAATTTGAAGTGAATATAAGTCTTCAAAAATCAATGAAATTTGAAGTGAATATAAGTCTTCAAAAATCTTATGAAAATTGAAGTGAATATACATCTTAAGATAATCTGATGAAATTTAGTGAATATAAGTCTTCGTAAAATCAGATGAAATTTGAAGTGAATATAAGTCTTCAAAAATCATGAAATTTGAAGTGAATATAAGTCTTCAAAAAATCTTATGAAAATTGAAGTGAATATACATCTTAAGATAATCTAATGAAATTTGAAGTGAATATAAGTCTTCAAAAATCATGAATTTGAAGTGAATATAAGTCTCAAAAATCTATGAAAATGAAGTGAATATAATCTTAAAATAATTTGATGAAATTGATGATAAGTCTTCAAAAATCTGATGAAATTGAAGTGAAATAAGTCTTCAAAAACTGATGAAATTTGAAGTGAATATAAGTCTTCAAAAAATCTTATGAAAATGAAGTAATATAATCTTAAGATAACTGATGAAATTGAAGTGAATATAAGTCTTCGTAAAATCATGAAATTTGAAGTGAATATAAGTTCAAAAATCTGATGAAATTGAAGTGAATATAAGTCTTCAAAAAAATCTATGAAAATTGAAGTGAACATACATCTTAAGATAATCTAATGAAATTTGAAGTGAATATAAGTCTCAAAAATCTGATGAAATTAAGTGAATATAAGTCTTCAAAAATCTTATGAAAATTGAATATACATCAAAGATAACTGATGAAATTGAAGTGAATATAAGTCTTCGAAAATCTAAAAATTTGAAGTGAATATAAGTCTTCAAAAAACTGATGAAATTGAATGAATATAAGTCTTCAAAATCTTATGAAAATGAAGTGAATATATCTTAAGATAATCTGATGAAATTGAAGTGAATATAAGTCTTCTAAAATCTATGAAATTTGAAGTGAATATAAGTCTTCAAAAAATCATGAAATTGAAGTGAATATAAGTCTTCAAAAAATTTTAGGAAAATTGAAGTGGACATACATCTTAAGATAATCTGATGAAATTTGAAGTGAATATAAGTCTTCAAAAATCGAAGAAATTGAAGTGAATATAAGTCTTCAAAAAATCATGAAATTTGAAGGAATATAAGTCTTCAAAAATCTTATGAAAATGAAGTGAATATACATCTTAAGATAATCTATGAAATTGAAGTGAATATAAGTCTTTAAAATCTGATGAAAATTGAAGTGAATATAGTCTTCAAAAATCTGATGAATTTGAAGTGAATATAAGTCTTCAAAATCTATGAAAATTGAAGTGAATATACATCTTAAGATAATCTGATGAAATTTGAAGTGAATATAAGTCTTCAAAACTATGAAATTTGAAGTGAATATAAGTCTTCAAAAAATCAAATGAAATTTAGTGAATATAAGTCTTAAAAATTTTATGAAAATGAAGTGAACATAATCTTAAGAAATCTATGAAATTTGAAGTGAATATAAGTTCTCAAAACTGATGAAAATTAAGTGAATATAAGTCTCAAAAAATCATGAATTGAAGTGAATATAAGTCTTCAAAAACTTATGAAAATTAGTGTAATATAATCTAAGATAATCTAATGAAATTGAAGTGAATATAAGTCTTCAAAAATCGATGAAAATTGAAGAATATAAGTCTTCAAAAAATCATGAAATTTGAAGTGAATATAAGTCTTCAAAAATCTTATGAAATTGAAGTGAATATAATCTTAAGATAATCTTATGAAATTTGAAGTGAATATAAGTCTTCGAAAACTGATAAAATTGAAGTGAATATAAGTCTTCAAAAATCGATGAAATTTGAAGTGAATATAAGTCTTCAAAAAAATTCATGAAAATTGAAGTGAATATACATCTTAAGATAATCTAATGAAATTTGAAGTGAATATAAGTCTTCAAAAATTGGCTGAATTGAAGTGAATATAAGTCTTCAAAAATCTTATGAAAATGAAGAACATACATCTTAAGATAACTAATGAAATTGAAGTGAATATAAGTCTTCAAAAATCTGATGAAATTTGAAGAATTATGTCTCAAAAAACTGGATGAATTTGAAGTGAATATAAGTCTTCAAAAATCTTATGAAAATTGAAGTGAATATACATCTTAAGATAATCTGATGAAATTGAAGTGAATATAAGTTCAAAATCTGATAAAATTGAAGTGAATATAAGTCTCAAAAAATCATGAATTTGAAGTGAATATAAGTCTTCAAAAATCTTATGAAATTGAAGTGAACATACATCTTAAGATAATTTAATGAAATTTGAAGTGAAATAAGTTCAAAAATCTGATGAAATTGAAGTGAATATAAGTCTTCAAAAAATCGAATGAATTGAATGAATATAAGTCTTCAAAAATCTATGAAAATTGAAGTGAATATACATCTTAAGATAAATTATGAAATTTGAAGTGAATATGTCTTCTAAAACTGATGAAATTTGAAGTGAATATAGTCCCTAAAAATCTGATGAAATTGAAGAATATAAGTCTTCAAAAAATCTTATGAAAATTGAAGTGAATATAATCTTAAGATAACTGATGAAATTTGAAGTGAATATAAGTCTTCGTAAAACTGAGAAATTTGAAGTGAATATAAGTCTCAAAAACTGATGAAATTGAAGTGAATATAAGTCTTCAAAAATCTTATGAAAATTGAAGTAATATACATCTTAAGATAATCTAATGAAATTGAAGTGAATATAAGTCTCAAAAATCAATGAAAATTTAAGTGAATATAAGTCTTCAAAAATTTATGAAAATTGAAGTGAATATACATCTTAAGATAATCTGATGAAATTTGAAGTGAATATAAGTCTTCTAAAACTGATGAAAATTGAAGTGAATATAAGTCTTCAAAAATGGATGAAATTTAAGTGAATATAAGTCTTCAAAAATCTATGAAAATTGGTGAACATACATCTTAAGATAATCATGAAATTTGAAGTGAATATAAGTCTTCGTAAAAACTGATGAAATTTGAAGTGAATATAAGTCTTCAAAAATCAATGAAATTGGGTGAATATAAGTCTCAAAAATATATGAAATTGAAGTGAATATACATCTTAAGATAATTATGAAATTGAAGTGAATATAAGTCTTCAAAATCGATGAAATTTGAAGTGAATATGTCTTCAAAAACTGGATGATTTGAAGTGAATATAAGTCTTCAAAAAATTTATGAAAATTAAGTGAATATACATCTTAAGATAATCTAATGAAATTTGAAGTGAATATAAGTCTTCAAAATCGATGAAAATTGAAGTGAATATAGTCCTCAAAAAATCATGAATTTCATGAATATAAGTCTTCAAAAATCTTATGAAAATGAAGTGAATATACATCTTAAGATAACTATGAAATTTGAAGTGAATATAAGTCTTCAAAAATCTGATGAAATTTGAAGTGAATATAAGTCTTCAAAAATCATGAATTTGAAGTGAATATAAGTCTTCAAAAATCTTATGAAAATTGAAGTGAACATACATCTTAAGATAATCAATGAAATTTGAAGTGAATATAAGTCTTCAAAAACTGATGAAAATTGTGAATAATAAGTCTTCAAAAAATCTTATGAAATTGAAGTTAACATACATCTTAAGATAATCTAATGAAATTGGTGAATATAAGTCTCGTAAAATCGATGAAATTTGAAGTGAATATAAGTCTTCAAAAACTGGATGAAATTCATGAATATAAGTCTTCAAAATCTTATGAAAATTGGTGAATATACATCTTAAGATAATCTTATGAAATTTGAAGTGAATATAAGTTCAAAAATCGATAAAATTATGAATATAAGTCTTCAAAAACTCTGAAGTTGAAGTGAATATAAGTTCTCAAAAAATCTTATGAAAATGAAGTGAATATACATCTTAAGATAATCTAATGAAATTTGAAGTGAATATAAGTCTTCATAAAACTGTGAAAATAAGTGAATATAAGTCTTCAAAAAATCTTATGAAAATTGAAGTAATACATCTTAAGATAACTAATGAAATTTGAAGTGAATATAAGTCTCGTAAAAATGATGAAATTTGAAGTGAATATAAGTCTTCAAAAATCATGAAAATTGAAGTGAATATAAGTCTTAAAAAATCTTATGAAAATTGAAGTGAATATAAGTCTTAAGATAACTGATGAAATTATGAATATAAGTCTTCGAAAATCTAATGAAATTTGAAGTGAATATAAGTCTTCAAAAAATCAAGAAATTTATGAATATAAGTCTTCAAAAATCTTATGAAAATTGGTGAACATACATCTTAAGATAATCTAATGAAATTGTTGAATATAAGTCTTCAAAAATCAAGTTCATGAATATAAGTCTTCAAAAATCTATGAAAATTGGCTTAACATACATCTAAGATAATCTATGAAATTGAAGTGAATATAAGTCTCTAAAAATCGAAAAATTTGAAGTGAATATAAGTCTTCAAAAACTAACGAAATTCAAGGAATATAAGTCTTCAAAAATCTTATGAAAATGAAGTGAACATACATCTTAAGATAATCCATGAAATTTGAAGTGAATATAAGTCTCGTAAAATCGATAAAATTTGGTGAA